>OZ057408.1:9633427-9799947 GCA_964056735.1 Allodiplogaster pararmata | reverse complement strand
AAAGACAGAAAGACAGAAAGAAAGAAAGAAAGAAAGAAAGAAAGAAAGAAAGAAAGAAAGAAAGAAAGAAGAAAGAAAGAAAGAAAGACAGAAAGAAAGAAAGAAAGAAAGAAAGAAAGAAAGAAAGAAAGAAAGAAAGAAAGAAAGAAAGAAAGAAAGAAAGAAAGAAAGAAGAAAGAAAGAAAGAAAGAAAGAAAGAAAGAAAGAAAGAAAGAAAGAAGAAAGAAAGAAAGAAGGAAAGAAAGAAAGAAAGAAAGAAAGAAAGAAAGAAAGAAAGAAAGAAAGAAAGAAAGAAAGAAAGAAAGAAAGAAAGAAAGAAAGAAAGAAAGAAAGAAAGAAAGAAAGAAAGAGAGAAAGAAAGACAGACAGAAAGGAAGACAGAAATAAAGAAAAAAGACAGAAAGAAAGAAAGAAAGAAAGACAGAAAGACAGAAAGAAAAAAAGAAAGAAAGAAAGAAAGAAAGAAAGAAAGAAAGAAAGAAAGAAAGAAAGAAAGAAAGAAAGAAAGAAAGAAAGAAAGAAAGAAAGAAAGAAAGAAAGAAAGAAAGAAAGAAAGAAAGAGAGAGAGAGAGAGGGAGAGAGAGAGAGGGAGAGAGAGAGAACCTCAGCAACATGGAATCTGCGCAAATGTTCTCTGTAGTTCTTTCAAGTAGCATATGAATGTTTCACTTCTGCTACTCCCTATTCCATGGTGCAGGACATCCAAACTCGGGTTTTCGCAGAATACAATTTTGAACTTTATAACTTTCCCGTTTGAAATTTTTTTATGCTTTTTTGTTATTGTATGTATCAAAAAGCATAGTTCTGGCAAATAAAGTTGAGTGAAGTCGAGGCATATCCCTAATTCTCATCGAAAAAATTAAATTTAAGCTTGAAGCCCGAAAAAACTTTTTATTCAAAAATTATAACGGATGTTTTCATAAGAATAACACGCATTCATGAACAATAAGAGCTAAGATCTGCTCCGGCTTCTTTTTTTTCATCACAGTTTTCCGGTCTAATCAATTTGTAACTAGTATGTGGCAAAGAAAGAATTGTCAGCAAAGCTAGTTCGAAATTCATAACGAAATTCTACCACAATAAGTTCAAAATTTATTGTTTCACTGCCAAAAGGTCGCCGCGAACTTTTAAGTCGCATCGATCGAATGTTCGTTAATTGCTCTTTTCCGTTAACTCAGATAATCTAAATCCGCATGGAAGTAGAGGAATGATTTCTGAATTTTCTCTTTTCAAGTTTGTCCGTGTCCAATGTCAGGCAAATTTTACTGAGATCAGACAATTCGAAATCACTTCTCGATTCATATGGAAACTTGTATTAGCACAAACACGAAATAAAACTTTCGCAAAAGATGTTTTCGTGAAGAAAACTCAAGTATTCTCGAATGAAAGATAAGTGGAGCACCGATTTAGTACCTTGTTTAGTCTCACCGCGAATTGCCGTGAAATGGCAATGGAATACGGTGTTTTTATATTGTTGTTTTTTGAAGAGAGCAATCACTTTTGCAAAAGATTAGGCCATGATGAAACACCGTAATATGTTGCCGTTTTCCGGCAATCCGTGCTGAGACTAAAGAAGGTACGAAATGGGAGCTCGGCTTGTTTTACTTTTTTTAATTTTGACGCTCAATGAGCCCTAATAATTTTTTTCTCTCCAAAAGCTGCAATCAGACATGCGGTATTGATATAAAATAATAATATGAACTTCAAGATTAGAAACAATAGAGTGAATGAGTTTAAAGGTCTGACTCCGGCTTTCTTTCCCTCTTTCACAAGTGGCTCGACTGTCTTCATAGGACAATTTGTGTTCCATATGTCTCCCACTCCGACCATATCTGAGAATCTAAAGAAATTTATCAGATCTTTTTATGTATAAACTTATGGATGAAAGTTTTTTAAAAAAAACCTAAATCGAGTATTTTTTTTACATTAATTATTTTTTGCAGTACAGCTAAGAATTCATAACACTGACGCAATAATTGTACGCGCTTACGACATTCGAAAAACAAAAAAAGAAAGTCACAATATTTTATTCGAATATTTAGAAGAATTACAGCAGGCAGTATCATCAAACAGAGTGACTAATACTTGCACTCAGAGCAAATACTAGCTCCTCGTCCTCGTTTTCATTTATTCACTTATAGACGACTTCTAAAACTTTTAAAAAGAATAATAGTTTGTAATCACAACACCTGAACAAATATTGGCCATAAAAAAACTGATATAGAAGGTATTTTAAAAGAAAGTCTATTCGCAAATAAAACCAGAAAAAATTACAAGCGCATTTATTACTACAAAGAAACAAATTTAAAATAAAATAATTCAACTAGAGAATTAGAGGAACGTGTCATCCCGATTTATCTTTACTAGTATAGATTGTCTAATGCGAGATAAGTGTGTAGCGCGAATTACACACCTCGCTCTTCTTTTTTTCAATTGCACTTAAGAATACTATCGAAGAAATAGCTGTGTTGTTGAATGTGTCACCTATTTTACACAAAAACAACAAAAATTCAAATACAGTCCTTAAAGCATTCGCCTTCTGTCCACTAAGAGCGTGTTAATAGGTTAAAATTGTGAATTTTTCTCATGTTCAGGATTAATATTTATCTTAGTATTGTATCTGGGAACGTTTGAGAGTTAATAAATTATGCTGATTATTGGAAATGAGAATAAACATAAAAATAATTTAAAACATGAACAAATCTGACTGAGCTTTTGCACAATATTCTCCGCTTTGAAGATAAGTTTACAAATGAGGACTAAATATAATTGAAATTATAAATTTTAGAGAAAAACTGGTTTTCTGAGAATGAAATCACCTCAAACTTTTGCACTCGAAACGCACTATGCAGCAAGATAACGGCGACTAAAAAGTGCCCGATATGTCTTTCGAGAAGGAACTCCGCAGACAAGGACTAAATTTTTTAAATTGATTTATTCAAGATGGCTAGCAGCGTTTTCAAAGTGTTGAGATTTCTGGACTTGAACGGATAAAATCGTTTACACTACTTACATCAGACCCCTCCTTGAATATGGAAAAATTATCTTTTCCCCGAAAGTCCGGATTAATAATTCGAAAAGGTTGGAATAACCTCAAAGACTTTTCAAAAAAGAGCTTATCCTCGTTGTGGAAGTATTAGGTTGAGCTACACCCCAACGTTTTGCTGAATTCAATTTGGACTCACTAATAATTCGAAGAATTTTCGTTTACTTTCTGATAGAGTGGATTGTCAGACGTTAAAAAAGAGCTGAAGTTAAGAACTGAAACCAATCTGCGCACTTTAGACCGAACTTCCAAATTAACTCTGATGAACTTTAAACGATACAATCATCCACCTTCTTTCTTTTCTAGAGTAATTGCTTTATGGAATAAAGTTACAGATAATTTCAAAGAGATTCAAGACATCTAAGCATTTGGTAAGGCTCTAGAAGATATCGACCTCTCAAATCTCATAGCCCTACCGAACTTTCTGTTGTCAACAGCAAGAGTGGAAAATTATTTGTCTTATTCCCCATTATTTCCCTTCCTATTTCAAAATTTCATATGAGCGGTGGCCTTACAAGCTATCCTATGGTAATAAATAATTTCCAATTAATGAACATTTCCACAAAGAAAGTCTCAATAAATCACCGTAAACGTTTCTTTTTTCTACTATCATGTTACTTTATATAACAAAACCAAACTTTTAGAAAAGTAAACTGTTTTGGAAAGACTTCTTCACGAACTCTATGGAAAAAAGGCCTTTTTCACTCCTTGGGAGAAATTCTTAATAAATTGTTTACCAACTAAGATCTAAACACAGATAGTCCTTTGCTTTGCTCTACAGTACGTAATTTTAAATCTACCAGAGAGAAAAGAGTTAGTTTAAGTGCGAAAGGCTGGAACTTTCAACGTCTCAGATACAAATCTTTTCACTGCTTTTTTCGGTTTAGTTGCACAGATTATTATCTTAGAGTATTTCTTTTGAGGTGAAAATCTCTCACACATAACTCAACTCATTCAACACCCCGTGATTGATTTGGATTCATGTAGAATTTAATTCACTGAAACTTCCCGATTTCCTAGACGATCGAGATAGGATTTCTACATTTTTTTGATAGTTCAATGTTTCATTTGCTCAAAAAGTTGTTTGCCGCATGACATTTCTTTTTCTGCATATGAAAGAAGTTTAGAGACTTTTTTTTCTGAAAAATGTCTACCAACGTGTTGCTTCAAATTTCGCATGAAAAATAGAGCGTATCTCAAAGATCATGAAGCAGGTCGTACACAGCACAACATATAAAAGCTTATAAAAGCGACACAATCTGAACAGCTACGGAAGAATGAGATGAAGGCTCTTGAGTCTGCTGGTGGCATCCATCGCTGGGTAAAACTCACGTTGAAGCCATCGAACGACCTTCCTCTAATGAAATACGGATGAAATACGGAGAAGACTACATTTCAGATAACAAAAAGAAAGCCCTTCTTTTTGCTAAAGAATTCTCCAGAAATTACTCCCAGGAATGCAGTGCAGAAATAATTTCTTCGAGCTTCTCTGATACCGCAACCGAACCGTGCATAGATTTCTCACCGCATATTATTTACTATGTTCTCAAGAACTTACCTAATAAGTTCACCAAGTTTTCAGAAGGCATCAATCAATTTCTTTTGAAGAAATGTGCCCTGGCTCTTGCTTTCCCACTTTCCCTACTATTCGAAGACTCTTTCAAGCGATGCTCAGTTCCTATTCAATGGAAATCCGGAGAAGTCATCCCAGTCTACAAACGTAAAGGTGATCGAGCGAATTTCAGCAATTATCGCCCTATCACTGTGACTTCCGCGGTCTGTCGAGTCTTCGAGAGCATTTTATCTAATAACGTCAGACTTAACCACAGAAACTTCTTCTCCAAGTCCCAATATGGTTTCATATCCAGAAGAAGTTGTGAGTTGCAACTTTTAAAATCTATCAGTGAGTGGGAAATATCTCTTCAGAAACATCAAGCATTAGATGTTGTATATTTTGATTTCGCGAGAGCCTTCGACAAGGTCTCACACTCAGAGTTGATCAAAAAGCTTCATTACATGGGACTTCATATTACTATAATAGACTGGATTACTTTATTTCTGCAAAACCGTTCATTTAAGGTTCGAATAGAAAATGTCTACTCTGATTCTTTCCCAGTACTCAGCGGGGTACCCCAAGGGACAGTTCTCGGGCCCCTCTTGTTCCTATGCTTCATCAATGACATTGAGAGCTGTATTCCCTCAACTGTAAAGTTATCCTTGTTTGCCGATGACCTCAAAATTTATAGTGAGGACTCTGATTCTCTTCAACTATGTATAAACAATATCTCAAATTGGTCACGTGAATTCAAACTTCCCTTAGCTGTCGAGAAAATCAACTGTCTCCGTCTTGGGAAATCTCAAAACGATTACTTCATTGATAGCTCGCTGATAAAAGTCGTTAATTTAGTCAGAGACTTAGGTATTTTTGTGGACTCTAAGCTCAAATTCAAGCAACACGTAGAAATAATACGTGCTAGGACTCTGTGTAGAATTTCACAAGTTTTCAAAGTGTTTAGATGTTTGGACTTGAACGGTTACAAAACCGTTTACACCACTTACATCAGACCACTACTTGAATATGGTACAATTATTTTCTCTCCAAAAGTCCACAGTAATAATTCGAAAAGGTTGGAATATCCTCAGAGACTTTTCACAAAAAAAGCTTATTCTCGTTGTGGAAGTAATAGGTTGAGCTATCCCCAACGTCTCGCTGAATTCAATTTAGATTCACTAATCATTCGACGACTCCGTTCTGATTTATTGGTAGTTTTTCGTCTACTTTCTGATAGAGCGGATTGTCAGACGTGCAAAAAAGAGCTGAAGTTAAGAACTGAAACCAATCTCCGCACTTCAAACAAAACCTCCAAATTAACTCTGATGAACTTTAAACGATACAATGATCCACATTCTTTCTTTTCTAGAGCAATTGCTTTATGGAATAAAGTTACAGATAATTTCAAAGAGATTCAAGATATCGAGGCATTCGGCAAGGCTCTAGAAGAAATCGACCTATCGAATGTCATAGTTTTACCGAACTTTCTGTTGTCAACAGCAAGAGTGGACACCAACGAAAATTGACCGTCTTATTCCTCATTATTCCCCTTCCTATTTCATGATTCCATATAAGCGATGGCCTTACAAGCTATCCTATGGTAATAAAGAACTACACAAAAATATATCGGACAGATTGTAGAAAATTGAAACAATGTTGCAAACTTTAACTTTAACTCGTTCTCGATTTGATTGAATGATTCAGTATACTATGTACATAGTGTATAGTGTATCTATGTATGTCTCTTTTCGTTTAAGTACGAATCTTTCTTGTTTTTCTTTTTTTTTCTACCTCATTCTTCACTTTTCTGTATCTTTTTATCATCCTCTTTCCTTTTCATTACTATCCCTTCCAGTTCACTTTTGCTCTTGTTCTCTCGTTATTCTATCTGAGAAAAAATGATTCCATGCAAGGTAGAGAATGTAGAACGTCGCCAAATTGTGGACAATCAATTGAATGTAGAACGTCGCCAAATTGTGGACAATCAATTGAATGTAGAACGTCGCCAAATTGTGGACAATCAATTGAATGTAGAACGTCGCCAAATTGTGGACAATCAATTGAATGTAGAACGTCGCCAAATTGTGGACAATCAATTGAATGTAGAACGTCGCCAAATTGTGGACAATCAATTGAATGTAGAACGTCGCCAAATTGTGGACAATCAATTGAATGTAGAACGTCGCCAAATTGTGGACAATCAATTGAATGTAGAACGTCGCCAAATTGTGGACAATCAATTGAATGTAGAACGTCGCCAAATTGTGGACAATCAATTGAATGTAGAACGTCGCCAAATTGTGGACAATCAATTGAGGATGTTTTTTCCTCCCCAATAACATAATTTGCCAAGCTTTATTAGCTGTCAGACGTTATTTTGCTAACACTTATTGGATTGATATTTTCTAAAAATTCTCCAGCTGTAAAGGTTATGTTTTAAATAATCGTTCCTTTGACTTATTTATTATATGTGTGATTTTTTGCAGTTTCTCTTATCCGGGACAAATTCTCAGTACGAGCAAGTTCTTGACAGTCAGTCAATTTAATGAAAATAGTGAGTTCTGGAGAAAGATTCAGAACGAGTGAGATCTTGAGAGTAAGGCTGTTGTTGGGAATATAAATGCCTGTTCTAGTAGTAAACCAGCCTTCATTTCATTCATTCTTTATTCCAAGCATGTAGGTATTTAAGACAAAAGCAAATTACATATAAACAAAGGTATGCATGGACTACATTACACATAAAGCTTAGTGGCGGTGTGTGAAGGGGAAAAAAGGGGGGGCTGTGATAATGATGAAAAATCACAAGTCTTAATTAAGTATCAGAAACAAGACTAACTGGCACAATCACATTCACAGGCAACGAAAGAAGTTGCTTTCTAAATTTAAGGCTACTAGCTTCGTTGATAACATCAAATGGAAGAGAGTATCAAACAGACATTTGACGGGAAACACATGTCGATAAAGAGGTCTTATTGATGCGGTGAGGAGGAATAAGTCTTAGAGGATGCGAATGCCGAGTGAAACGCTGAACAGCCGAGATTTCGTATAAATGATCAGTGTCTATGTCTAAGCTGTTATGTAAACATTTATGAATAAAAAGTAGATCAGAGATAGCGCGACGGTACTCGAGGCTCTGAAGGCCTAGCATTGAAAGCCTCTGGGAATACGGAAGCTTAGGGTGACGGGCTCTTCCTAGTACTCTCCTCGTGAAAGAGCGTTGGACTTTCTCAACCAACTTAACAAGGCCCGAGGAAGATGGATTCCACAACTCACTTGCGTATTCGATAATGGGTCGGACATAGATTTTAAAAGCAGCAGAGAAATGGAACAGAGAAAACGAAAGGAATTCAAAAGCTTTAAATAACGTGTTGACAACAGCGGAAGCTCTCTTACACTTATCGACAATATGGTGTTTGTACGAGAATTCATCGGAAATAGTGACACCAAGATCTTTAGCTATCTCGTTAACAGTTAAGGGGAGACCATTTATACGGTATACAACAGAAGGATTTCGAGGTCCTAAATGCAAAACACTGCATTTAGATGTCGACAAAGACAAGTTCCATTCCGAACACCAAGCAGTAACAAGATCAAGAGCGAATCGATATCATGGCTAGAAGAGGGAACACGACCCATAATTTTTATATCGTCTGCATACAAACCGAATCGAAGGTTAGGAGGTATCGCTTCCTTCACTGAATCAATATACTTAAGGAATAGTAAAGGACCAAGTGAAGAGCCTTGAGGCACACCTGAAATAACAGGCATGGGCTGAGATAGCACATTATCGATTAAGACTGATTGAGTTCGATTACTTAAATAGCTACTAAGCCAATTGACAATATTAGAGGAGATACCGAACAAATGAACCTGATATAAAAGCAGCCTGTGATCTACAGTATCGAATGCTTTACGAATATCGAGGAAAATAACATCAACTGAAAACCCTTGAGCCAAAGAATCAACAACAAAAGAATGAGATTCTACCAAAGATGTTACGGTAGACTTTTGCGAACAAGCTTGTTCTAGCACACGTCCCAGTTCTCAAAAAAGAGTAAAGTCTTGCAAAAGTAAGTTCTTGATGACGAGCCTGTTCTATGATTCACTCTTTAAGATCAAGCTTGTTTTAGTGAGCGAGCCAGTTATAAAAACTTAGTTTTTTTTTGGTTTTGGTGTTTTTGACGCATCTTGGTCTACAAAGATTAAACATGTCTTCAAGTTATACGAAAAATAGAATTCGTCCTATTCAAGTTATTAGATCAGATCGTTTCTTGATGGACGGAATACAACAGTTTTTATCATATAGTTCAAAGCTTGACATGATCTCACCGAAGGTCCGATCATATGGAGATCAAAAGCGGAGTAGTTAGCAGTCTTTATTACGTTTTTTTGTTGTTAGGTCTTTGTTATTTTTCTTATCAATAAGTCTGAGCAGAATTTTTCCGATTAATTCCATTCAAAAGGTTGTATTCTTGTTGAAAATTCCAAATTTTCTACTTGAGCGTTTTGAACTCTCTTAGTTAACATTCTAGCAACGCTTTATATTATACCATTTTGCAAAAACCAGCTGCGCTTAAAGGCGTCTATATCTCAGATTTTCTCAACTTCTGTCAGAGAAATTTTTGATGTCATCGGAATTGTATTCGCAACGCTCCTCGACCAATCGCAGGCAACAGCTTCGTATTGGGCTTTGGACAATAAGCCTTTCGTATATGCAGCATTACCCGACGCGCAGCGCTTTCTCATACATAGGTAGCTACGTGACAACGTGGTCGTCCTCGGTAACAGTTGAAAGGATGGGTTCGATTACGCTGCTCAAAATAGCATTTTTCTTTCTCTTTCCCAGTCGTATCAGGTTAGTTTGGTTGGTAGAACACGATGAGAAAGCGCCCAATTCTGTAACACTTGTGGTTTTAGAATAAATCTACCTAAAACCTTTTGAGACAGTTTGAATGTTGGAAGTTTTCCTCACGAGATGGGTACTGATTTTTCCTGAACAAATGACATAAAGTTACTTTTTAAAAATCTTTTTGTTCTCTTTTGAGGTGTTGATACAAATTCCGCATTACTAGTCCACTTTTTCAAAACCTCTTTTTTATCAAGCAGTACACGAACAAAACACATTCAATGCTAGTATGAATGGGGACTTTACAACAAAACAACAAGCTGATTAGCTCATAACAGCTCTCTTTACTAGATGTACTCTTTGTTTCAACGCTCATCGGCTCATAACGAGAGATTTCAGCTTCAGGCCGAACTATGACCTCAAAGGCAGGGGTAACTTCTCATAATGAAGCACATCATCATTAAAAATTCCAACTTGGGTCTATTTACCGTCGTAGACCAAGCAATATTTTTTTAACCACAAGCGGCTTAATATACGAGAAACAGAATCACATTTTATGGGGACTGACTAGCTTTCTTTCTTAATAAACAATATCAACACGTATCGGCCTGAAGCGACATAGTATGGAAGTGAAGTGTTATTTTGTTACATCCCTGTTCCCATTGGACAATTAATTAAACTTTCATTACATGTTTTTCTGTTCATGGACAACTCTCAATATTTCTGATCATAGGGAATGTTTTGTAAGAAAGTCAATTTAGACTACATTTTCTTGTTGGAATCACCAAACAACGAGTTTACCTTACCCCACTTAAAGTTCAAGGCATATACTATGAATTGGTAGACGAAGCACTTGTCAACAGTAAGCACTGACACACTAAATTGCTACGAGGACCCGTTCGGAGGAGAAAATTAAAGAAAAGTATATATAAAAAGAGAGAAAGTTACTTATCTTGAGTAACGGAAAAGATTTCTCAATCTATTGTTGAGGCAAATAAATACATATTTACTTCTCTGTTATGAGAATCATCATATTTTCTTCAATTTTTCTGCCAATGCATAGCACTCTTCGGATTCCTTGTATAGACAAAACAGCGACTACTCCCTTGTAAACAAGCATATTGAAGACAATCCACTGGTTAGATAAATACCAGGTCATGTCTGTGTCTCAACTTAGGGCTGCGAGCAATCTGCATAGGGGCACAAACAAGGTAGATTTTACTAGTATTAAAGACAAGTAATCGAATCCTACAAGTTGGGGGTCGGGGTCTCAGAAGGAAGCGTCGGGGTAGAGTTGGTCGTCGAGTTTGGGAGGGATGAGCTTTTGGAAGAGGAGCTCGAGGATGGGGAGAAGGGTGAGAAGGGCAGGGAGCCGCCCTTCTGAACGATGAGGAAGACACACGCGAGAAGGAGCACGAAAAAGGCGACACGCCATCTGAAGCTCCAACATATTTTGAGCTAGAAATAAAAGCTTTTTTGAACATATTGACTTGTTTCGAAAAAAAGGGCTTCCCGAAGGAATATAATTAAGATTAAAGCAAACAAGAGAGAGAAAGATCAGGCGATAAAAGAGAGAGAAGAATCTAGATTCTCATTATTTTCTCAAAAAGACCCTCACGCTTTTGAATGAACGGCCGTTCCTCAATAGGATTTGACCATGCTACCAAACTCATTCTCACAACCCACAAACAACATGTTTAAATCAAAAACACATATTTAGAAGGAACGGCTTGCTTCGGAGATACTTAGTACATGCGCGAAAAAGAATGGGGGTACAAACAGAGAATACTCAACACTTTCTTATCTGCAGAGCGCATACAATTTACGCGCAGCACGGGTTATAGAAACATCCATAGGAAGCCTTAATAGGAACCTGCTGCCAGTGAATGGTCGAATGAGATCTAGCAGAGCTGCGACCAAGTAGAGACCTATCTTCAGCAACTCCATCAGTATGGTCGCTCCTGCAATCTCTTACTCAATTAAATTCAGAAAGAAGGGCTGTCTTGTTTAAGCTGCTATTTTCAAGCCGCCTTTTAACGTTTTCGCTCATAAAATTAACTGATGCGAAACGGATAATATGTTTTTAAAGCGCAATACTGTTTAAACTCGATGAAGTAAAGCGCTGAAAACTCATCGCTAGAACTTAAACAAAATAAAGCTGCGAAAAGATGTACTGTACAAGTTGAGTTGATGAGGCAAGTTTACTAAAATACTCTTAAATTTTAGACTAGAGTCTTCGAATCGCCAACATTGTTGAGAGAAAGTGGATCGATACAATGGAGCATAGAATGTTCAAGGATCCTATAGAGAACTTTCCAACAAACAAAAATTAGCAAACGTAAAAGATAAATATTTTTTTAAAAAAATAAATAAATTTATAATTGAAAGCTGCGAACCTGAGAGCAAAAGAGCGCTGTACCAAGAGCCATCGTTGCGCAGATCCAGCGACTCTTTCAGGGACTTCTCCACTCGCAGCATCTGTAGTTGCACTCTTTATGCATTTATCATGACTATAAAGATTTCAACAGGAGGCGTCCTGCTATAAGGCGTCCAAAAAGACAGTAATTCCGCAATAAGAAAGAATCTATCTGAACAGGAGATACCCGAGAATAGCAGTAGAAGGTCATGTTAGAGAGAGAGAGAGAGAGAGAGAGAGAGAGAGAGAGAGAGAGAGAGAGAGAGAGAGAGAGAGAGAGAGAGAGAGAGAGAGAGAGAGAGAGAGAGAGAGAGAAAAGGCATAAAGGTTTTGCAATCTAAAGGAGAAAAAAACCGCAAAAGTTAAAAGAGATGTTCTTCACAGATAATAAGACTCGATGAAATACCCCTGGCTTTGACTGTCCTCACAGGCAGTCTTAATTGTCAGACTCACGCAAGGGAGTCCTGGCTATCAGATAAGTATACCCATGTTCAAAATACATCATTGGTGACCTAAGGACAGTCAGATTAAAATACATTGGATGTCACTTCAAAATCTGACTTTCAAAAACTGTTTCATCAAATGTCACAGCAGCCTTTTTTGATAGTAAAATACTAGTACCTCAATGGTGAGATGCTGGTCGAGAAAGTAATCATTCTCATTTCAGAGTACATTATTGTTAGTATGGGGGCGTCATAACCATCATATTAAGATTCCTTGTTTGTCACTGGGAACTAGATCGACGATTGACATAGCAGGAAACCTTTTCAGACTGTCACATAAAGGCAACTCTATCTCGAAAGGCGGATCACTCGACTATTTATCAAAACTTAGGTTTTATAGTACATATCAGAAGGACAAAGTTATCTGCGCAAAACAGAAGATTTTTTTCTAAACAATTTTTCTAAAACCTATATTCGTTAAAAACGTTTCATCGAGAGAAAAAGGTTTTTATAGAAGATATTCTATGAAACAAAATCAGAGACCCACTAAACCCCTCACAAAGGCTTCCCAAAAGCTTTCAATATGCGAAAATGCAACCCTGATCAACGTGTTTCTTTAACCCGCACTGCGGGTAGAAAAAATCTATGCGCTCTCTAAAAACCCCGAAAAACATTGAAATCTATGCGCTTGGAAAACAATTTCTCTCGGATTTTCATAGAGAAAGTCCAAATTATTAGAAAAATTGAATGTTTGAACACTGAAATTTCAAAATCTATGCGCTCGAAAAAAGTTGTGCGGGTGCTAAGAAACACCCTGACCCTGATTAGGCCTCAATCTCCATTCGATGATGAGTGAGTGAATGCAGAACTGACATGATGTTGGGTGTTCTCGAGCTTGTCATCAAATCTGTTCAATCTGTCGTTATACTGATAGTCCAGACGGGACGCGGTTAGTTCCAACTCTCTCCGCAGAGCAGAGATCTCTGCTGCGTGCACTTCCGACGACTCGTGCAGTTGACCTTCCAGCCGCTGCAATACAAAGAAGGGGCTGCTCAGAGAGCGACTATAGAGTATCTCTACTCTTATTTCTTTCATCTGTTCTCTTGGAACATCTCTTGTTATAAACTTTATATTTTACCGTTGTTCACCACTTTTGAATGTCTCTACTATTTCCATGCTCTTGAAGTTCTCAACCAAGAAATATGTATACAGCTAATCCAACAACAACAACAAAAAGTTACACTTGTCCGGAATCGTTCCTCCATCAGCGCTGACTCTGTCTTCCGACATTCTGTATCCACTCTCTCCTGTAAAGAAACATTGAGAAATTCAAGAAAAAACTGTCAAAAAACAACCGATTTCCTAATTTCAGCTCAGTTCAATAGTCATTACGTGTGATAAATATGTGTTGGGTTTTTGCTACGTGTCCGTCTCTTCCATCACCTGTTTGCTCAATCCGCCCATTCTTGTTGTTTTATCGTTCCGCCATGTTGTTGTTGCCAGCAAGCAGCTCGCATCGAAGTCTTTTGGTTATGAACACTCTCTTTAATGAGAGAGGTTCTCGTGTTCTTCGGACGAGATGCGTCCGAAGAAGGGTTTTGATGTCCTTTGCAGTCCTGAGACTGTCATGCTGCACCTTGTGAAGGCGGACATCGTTGTAGCAACCTGTTCATGCTATAGGCCTTGTGAGTGGGTAGTCAACCCGGCCTAGCATCGTTTTGGGTGGGAGTAAAGACGTCTCGCCTGTCGTTGACCGGAGATAGGCAAGAGGCTATTTGACTGGCGCCTCGACTCGCCATTGATAAGTATAGCGGTGTATCGGCTGATGTTTTGTCCGGTGGCTTGCCCAGGCCGGTCCGGCATCGCCCTCCTTTGAAGAGCTATACTACCCAGTTTTGGTCCGCGGCGGGATTTCTCCCGCTACCTCCCAGCACGAATTCTTCGTAGGGAGGCGTCCCTCTATCCGCCACCTGAGGTCGCGCTCGATTCTGGACTGGATAATCCGGCTCCATCCGTGACAGGCTCTTAAGGCTGTAGAGTCACAAATGGCCACTGTTGCCAGTGTGTTTCGAGTTCCGCAATCATCTGCGCCTCTTCACGGTGGCCTTCTTACTCGCCTTTTCGTGATGGAGAATATACCGATACAATATTCTCGATATTTGAAATGTTTTACAATGTTCGACAAGGTCACTCAAGTCAGTCATCTTCGGGTGTATGACTTATGAAAGATACAAGATACGACTAAGGAAATGGTCTTCGATAGGCTCTAAGGAAAGATGTTTACCTGAAGAGTGTCAAGATGCTGAACAAGGGTGGTGTTTTGTTTCTTAAGGCCCTTGATCTCTGCGAGCATCTGCCTCAGAATCTCTTCGGTGAAATGAGCGGGTGTCGAAAGAATCGGCCTATCATCCAAGTGATGACGCACTCCTTGCGAGGAGCTTGGCAAGAGCGACCTACCTGGAAGGTGAGAGGAAGTTCTTATCAGCTACTAAAAAAAAAACTCGGGTTGAGCGTCAATCAATACAATCATTGATGAAGAATACACCGATACAATTTTCGTATTATAGTTCAATACAACTACCTTTCAAAAAATGAGAACATAAAGTAACCGACTGAGATTTGTAGATTTTCCTTCAAGTTATGAAGTGTTATGAGGTTAAAATGGAGGTTGGTTAAATCAATAGAAAGTTAATCGAGTGAGAAGTGAACCAAGTGGAAATAGATCAAATAACTTCTCGAGTGCAGATCAAAACATGAAACTATTGATTCAATGAACAAAGTTATTGAATAGAATCAAAAGTGAGTGAGTTGAAGTAGATTATTCCCAAAGTTACTCATTGGAATCAAATAAATTGAAAAGTTATCGATTATAATAAGAAGAAAAACACACCATCCGTGTCGCTGTTTGAATCGTTGAATTGGGAGAGAAGTTCTGGCCGTCGGGGAAAGGAGTAGGGAGAGCCCTCTCTGTTCAGAGGGGCCGGAGCAGTAGAGACAGCAGTCATGCCTGAAGTGGTTGACTCTAGCAGCCGAGCGTCTCTTAGTAACTGACTGGTATTTATCGATGCAATAGGTGACAATACATATTTGACTTCAGTTCAAGTCATACCTGCAGCAAAAGATTTTAGTAGATGCATGGCTATTCAGTGACTAGCGAACTGTAGTTGTTGCCTATCTCTAAAAAGTTACTCTGAAAAATTAATTTTTAGTATGTATCTACTATGTGCAGCAACCGGTCAAAGTCCCTTCCAGGAAGTTGCAATCATTGCACCCAAAAAACGTTGGTTATAAAAATCAAAGAGCAACCGTGATATATCAACATAAGAAGCATGCAAGTTGAAAAGAAAACACGAATTAAAAAAAAGGTTCTTGCGATAAAACGTAAGGATCATAATCATCCGGAGTTCTGCAGAACGTGTCAATGTATTGTTTTGTGCATATTCTTTACCTAATTTAGCCAAATTATGGTTTTGTTCAGTGATAGATGAAAAATAAAGAAATCGAGCTCGGACGAGGCCATGTAGATTACTAAGATAAGATATCTTCACCGAATTCCGATTAAGCCATCTGATAACAGTTTCGTCTTTTCGTTGTACCCTATCTCTCACCCCTGCAGTTCGTTGTACCCTATCTCTCACCCCCTGCAGTTCTCTTTTCGTTGTACCCTATCTCTCACCCCTGCAGTTCGTTGTACCCTATCTCTCACCCCCTGCAGTTCTCTCGCTCGCCTTTTAGAGCAAAAAGCTTTCAGAAAATCATAGCAAATTGTAAGCGTACTCTTCAAAAGGAGAACGTACCAGCCAATTCGGGAGTGTTCTTATCCGGAGGCCGCATGTTAGGCGGCAGAGTGGACGCTTTCTTCTCTCCATTCATCGCTCCGCTACTTCAACACATAATTATTCATGCTTGTGGTTTTGATCCACTACTTTAAACGAGTTAACAGTCATCATTCGTCTTTTAAAACCACCCGAAGTTTGAATAATCATATTTATCAGTGACTTTTCTGGAAAGAATTTCTGGGAAAATCAATGTTTAAAAAAGTCGAAAAAATTTCTCAATGATAATATTTTATACTTCAAATCTTCATAAAATATTGAATTCAAGATTTGAACTTTTCTCAATTAAGAAAAAAGTTTCACGCTCTTCAGTTCAGCTGCAATTAAACCATACATTCGTTTTTTTCTTTCTTTCTCGTCATTGAACAACCTGAATGTGATACACTATTATTAAATACATACAATTTTTTGGATATAAGGCGGTGCTGGGAATTTAGTTCGGCAATTCGTGTTGTTTCGGTGTCTGTGGCAAGTTTATCTTAAAATTCATCGGAATTTCTCGCCATTTCTTTGTGAATTCGTGGAATCAAAATTTTATTTTATTTCACCACTTCTGGCACAATAAACAATCAAATATGAAACACAAGAGTAAGCAGATAGCGAATCTTGCCTGACGGAACTCGAACTGTTCGAATTTCGTCATGTATTGTTGCTCATCACGTGACGGATTTCGAATGGTTAGGATTTCGTCATGCTACAATACTCATCACATGGCGAAATTAGAATGGTTTGAATTTCGTCACGTTACGATGCTCAGCACTTGAAGAATTTCGAACTGTTCGAATTTCGTCATTTACTCGCTTTCTAAATCTCACACTCTCCCCGCACTCTCCCGGCTATTCAGCAGATTTATATAGTACGAACAAAACGATCAACCTATACAGACCGGGTTTGCACGAATGCTATACTATTCTCTTTTCGCGACACAGAAAAAGAAAATAGTATAGCGTTCGTGCAAACCCGGTCTGTATAGGTTGCTCGTTTTGTTCATACTATATAAGTCTGCTCTTATTTTGCTGAATAGCCTTGTACTGATAATCAACCGATGACGAAATTCGAAAAGTTCTAAATTTGCCTTGTAATGATCATCAACCAGTGACGATATTCGAACCGTTCTAAATTTGCCTTGTAATGATCATCAACCGGTGACGATATTCTAACTGTTCTAAACTTGCCTTGTAATGATCATCAACCAGTGACGATACTCGAACCGTTCTAAAATCGCCTTATAATGATTATCAACCGGTGACGATATTCGAACCGTTCTAAAGTTGCCTTGTAATGATCATCAACCGGTGACGATATTCGAACCGTTCTAAATTCGCCAACTCTTATCTCTTTGACACTCAGTGCTTTTGTTTCTTATTTATCTTGCTAAAGCAAAAATCTGTTTATTAAATATGACACGTGTTTCTTTTTCAAATCCTCTGTACAATTTACTGATAAACGAGTTTTTTTACTGCCATGTTTCAAAACTCGCCACAGACACCGAAACAACACGATTTGCCGAACTAAATTCCCAGCACCGTCTTATATTAAGGAGATTTTCTCGCAGAACATATGTATATACGTGAATTACTTGTTGAAGGGAGTTTTAATCAGTGTGTTTCTCGAACCCAAACTGCGGTTTGAATCTTTCTTCTAATCTATGCGCTATCAATGAAAGCTAGTGATAAAAACACTCTGATCGTCTGAATCTTCTCTTTCACATAACAGGCTCTCGGTCTCTCTCAAAGGCCTTCCGTTCCCTCATGATTAGCCATCTTGATACACATGCTATTTCTGCGGGTGGGAAGAAACACAATGGTTTTGATACGAAATTTACGCATAAGTTTGATGAAAATGAAAATCTCCTGCCGATTCTATTCAAGGAATTGATGCGATAAGGTCTCCTTACTCTGTTGATCTCGCAGAATGAGGTGAGTTACGGTAGAATGTCGACTGACCAACCAGCGCAGCATCTTCTACAATTACGTTCATTATTTTATTTTTTCATGTTGTTGTTTCTTTCCCGCGCGGGTTCCTTTGACGGCAATGGGAAATCAAGAGCTTGCGGTAAAACTCGCATACAGTCTCACTCACACTCACACTATTTGTTTTAAAAATCATTCAAGACAATTTTTTTGTGAAAATATACTACAGCTAAAACCTCCGAACTATTAACAGCAACCTTCGAATTTTCTAGAACAAATATTCGAGTTTATTGAGAACGATAACAAATATTTATGCATAGGTATAAAGCTGACGTCAAAATTTTTAAAGGTTTTAAGCTGACAAACTTGAACCTTCGGTACAAACTATCAAGTAAAACAAGACAAACCATCGGGCAGATTGTCGGCCGATCCAAACGTGCTTTTCTTCAATTTGTGCGCAAGTTCGAATGGTGCCAAGATCACTGTACCCGTCATCTCTTTCAAATTAGCGCCAGTTCGCCTCAAAACTTAATAAGTCAAAACAAATATGAACTTCCGAAATCTTAATTATAATCGAGATCCACGGTAACTCTAATTTTAAGTTTAAACTTCTGGTTTAATTCTCCCTATGTAATCTTATATTTATCACAATTAGTAGATTTGATTAAAATCATTCATTAAATTGGAAAAATCGCGAGCTCTTCAAACCAAAAAATTTAAAATATGCTCTAAGTGTACAGAGCAGAGGTTATTTAGTCATTTCTGGTCGTCTGTCGGCGGGTGCCCGTTTTAGACCTTCATCAGGCATTTGTCTCCTAACTCATAAGGAGAAATCCTTATGTGAAATTTTTCCATCTCATAAGGGCGAAAATTTTTCAAAAACTTTTTTCTCATAAAATTGAAACTTGAAAATTTTTTCCAGATGTAAGGCAAGTGTCTGTATACAACAATTTTTGCCTCAGACGGGCGTCTGTCGGATTTTCGGAACAACTAAAAAACCCTGGTACATAGTCGATAGATTAGGTAAAATTATACTAGTCCAAGAGAATGCATTGTTTTAGTATGCAAATAATCACAAACTAAAAGGCAAACTAAAAGGTTTTATGCTCAAGTCTGAAATATCTGCTCCCCTACAATCCTAGTTTGTACCAATTTACTTACCGTATCCCTTGCCCTACTGTAGATATCATCTGCTGTGCGCTACGAGAGGTGTCCAGGTTTCCTCCCCCAGCACCGCCGCCATCCAAGTCGGCCAGACGAATCTCGTACGTCTCTAGCTTCTTCCGAAGCAGCTCTGTGTTATGGGTATGCCGCTTGTTCTTCTTCTCGTAGTGCTGTCGGATGCGGACCATCTGCGGGTTGTCATTTCCGCGCGCGTCTTCCACCTTCTTGCTCATTGACAGAAACTCCTCCAGCTCATCTCAACAACATTGTTATACATCAATCATTGTTTTTATGTGAAGCACAATTGTTTGACAGTAACTTTTAATGAATTGTTACAAATAAAAATTTTTATAACCTTTTTGTGCTATCAAAGATATCTATTAATTGTCTAGTAAATAATTGAGCATTACAATTAAATAAAATAATAACAAAAATTTTATCTCGAAAATTGCAAGAAAGATTTCAAAGCTTTAACGCACTCTCTCGTTCAATGTTTATTTGTGCCAATTTCATCTTGGCCGTCTCAATTTTAGTAAGCAGTCGCGTCCTGAATCAAAATTGAATTATTCAAAAAAGAAGAGTAAGCAATTTACAACCATTGAATGACCGAATTTTAACATATTATCATTCTGGATAAAAACCATAATTACTGGTGACCGTTTACATCACACCAGACACTTGGCTTTTTGAAAGCAAAGAGAAACTCAGTAAAATCAAGAAAAATAAAACAAGTGCACCTAATTCTGGATAGAACACTTAATGAACCTAATTCTGGATAGAACACTTAATGAACCTAATTCTGGATAGAACACTTAATGAACCTAATTCTGGATAGAACACTTAATGAACCTAATTCTGGATAGAACACTTAATGAACCTAATTCTGGATAGAACACTTAATGAACCTAATTCTGGATAGAACACTTAATGAACCTAATTCTGGATAGAACACTTAATGAACCTAATTCTGGATAGAACACTTAATGAACACATTCTGGGCTCGTGGGCGAAACAGACTTTGGCATTTGTTATTCATAATTTAAAGCATAACTTTATCTTTCAAATACTACCCTATTTATCTTTCCAATAAACACATTATGCACTTTTACAATCTTACTCTTCTCTAATTTTCACCTAATCGCTGATCTAATTTCCAACCTTCTGCTAGATTCGCGCCTCTCTTCTTTCTCTGTGAATGCAGCTACGCTTCTTACTATGCTCAACTAAGCATCTTTTACTAAAGTTGATTAAATAATTTCAGTACCTCCTTTTCAACTGATTACAAAACTAAGTATCCTCGTATAAACACATATTTATTTCAAAAAACTGTCGGCCAAAAGATTTTTGTATGTAACAAAAAAAGTAAAACTTCCTCTAGACTCTAGACTCATTCTTCCCTTTTCTCATTCTCCTGAGCGGCCGTCATGTAACTACTCTTCACACTTCTCGTAATTTTCCCCTTTGCGTCATTTTGAGCGGCTCGTATGCAATGATTTTTTCTCGAATCCCTTCGTAGGGACTCCCATCGGGAAACATCTCCTAACCCTCAAATTCCTCTACTCACCTATGCCCCAGAAACCCTCTATCTTCCCTCTGACTTATGCTTTCACACATGATGTTTCAAAAGACTTTGCGTAATAAAACTCCAACCTGGCTTCTGATTCATCAGAGGGAGATCCGCTTCCTCCATCTTCAGAGGAAACCTCCCTATTCGATGACTTGTCGCCATCTGACTGCAATCAAAGAATTCTTACCAAAAATTATATCTCTCTTCGTCTGTCTTTTTTCTTATCCCTTTTTTCTCCCGCCTTTTTCTCTTTGAATCTGTCACACAGATTCGTTTAATCCCCAGCGGAGGAGTCTAGAATAATGAGAAGCTTTATTTGCCTCCAGCTTGCTTCTCGTTATTTCAGACTCTATCGTTTTTTTTTAAATCATCATTTTAATTTTACACGGTTGGGAGTGACTTTATTAGATCTAGCCTAACAAATAATTTTTCAGCCCTGATTTACGAGTTCTATTAAAGTGCAGATGAAATATGACAAATGAATGTGACAACCTCTGTCAGATGCAATGACTGCATGATGGAGAGGTTACCGCCGAATCGCATCTTCTTCGGTGTCAAACTAACTGCTGATTCTCCTGAAATTTTTCATTTCATGAGCAGGATGTTTCTTAGCACCCGCACAACTTTTTTTGAGCGCATAAATTTTTTAAATTTCAGAGTTCAACATTCAAATTTTCCAATAATTTGGAAATTCGAAAAATTCGAGAAAAAATTTTCCAAGCGCATAGATTTCGATGTTTTTCTAGGTTTTTGAAGAGCGCATAGATTTTTTTACCCGCAGTGCGGATCAGAAAAACACCCTGTTCATGAATCATGAGTCTTCAGATTCTAGGCTATTTTCATAACTAAACCTGAGTCACGCACTCAAAGCGCAGAAGCCTCTTTCTCAAAAGAACAAGAGTCATTTTCAGTTGTGATGAATACTTCAGGTAGTTCAAGACGACTCATTATTGAATGCTGAGGAGTGGCAAATTCAAACGTATTGAGAGGCAGGAAAAAATTTTTGTGTAATATTTCTGTCTCTTTCAAAACACGTTTCGAAATATAAAAAAAATCGAAATTCAGAATTAATATCTTTTTTTAACAATTTTAAAAACCTACATTTCAGTTTTATAACTTTTTAAAATTTAATAATCTCCAAACGCTAATTCAAAAAATTACAACGAAGAACTCAGCTCTTTTGTTGAAATAAAACTAAACTTCCGCTCTCGTGATGCGGTAAAAAAAAGTGAAGACCCTTCTCTTCTGTACTGATAAGGCATCGAGTGCTTTTGCACTTATGACTAATGAGCTTCACCTAATAATGCCACCCTGATACAGGGTACCTGAAGGCGAGTCCTGCAGCAAAAAGCGAGATTAAAGAACCTTTGGGTAAAGAGGCAGACTCCTCTGTCGACTCTGCAGCTCCTTTCCTCTCTACGACTGCACTTTTGTTTTCGTTTAGTGGTCGATGGGCCTGAAAACCAACCTAGCACTATCAAAGGAATCAAGAAATAAACTACGAGCTGGGAAATTTCTGCTGTAGTTCGGCAACTCCCCCTTTCGATAAATTACGGGTCCTTGCAAAAAATACACATCAAGAGAAGGGAAACCAAGTGATGCAGCAACAAAGACTTACAACACCGGGGTTTAATCTGTCAAGCAATTCAGATTCAATTCGCTAGAAAAACACTCTCAAGCCTGAAATAACAGCTCAATCGCTCTATAGTTTTTGTTTTAATCGAGATCCAGCTTCTCCACAATATATTATTCGCTCTAAGCATTTGCCAACGTATTTCTCCCAGAATACCCATTGAATAAGTTTCGAATTCTCCCGAGATTTCTTTAGGGTTTGCGTAACTCTTAAATAAATGCAGAGAGAGAGAGAGAGAGAGAGAGAGAGAGAGAGAAGGAGAGAGAGGCTTCTTTCGAATCCACGTAACAATTTGAACTCAGATTGAGAATAGCCAACCCTCTCAGAAGACTCCGTTCCGCCTCCTCCCGTGATGGCTTCTGATACCTTCATATATCCATTCGGCTGCTTCTATCTCTCTCTCTCTCTCTCTTCGAATCCACGCTCTCTTCTCTTCTCTCTTTCTCTGCGACCTCTTCACGAATAAACGCTCATTCTTTCCTTCTCTCTGATGTCAAATCTGTGAAAGCAAGAAGAGGTTAATAATGACACTTCGGGACGGAAACATTGACACACTCCAACATCTGAGCAAACACTTCCGAATGACGCGCCACGCGTTTGACTCCAACACAAATCAACGAACAAATAAATCTTAGGCTGGATCGCACCCTAGAAGAGCTTCTTTCAACACACAACTCACTTCAGTTTTTCTCACATCAAATAGCATTTCAAAATTTATTTCCGGTAAAAATCAAAGAAATAATTAATTTACTCACATTCTCTCGCATAACTTATTGCCGAAGAAAACATTTTTAAATCCCTGATAACTTCGAATCGTTTGTATGCATTCATCTACAGCGGAAAGGGTATACATCATAGGTCAAATGTGTCTTGATTTTTCAATAGTTCGACCGCTAAAGTAGGTTTGCTTATAACCTTAAAAACACGGGTTGAGGCTGAGTAGAAGCAAATGAAACGATCCTTATTATTTAGAGGAATGCATTTTTTGTTACTTTCATTTTCAGCGAGGAAAACTGTAATACATTCATTTTGAGTGAGGGAGGGTCGGTAGGCCGGTCACCCCAGAAATTTTTTTTGCCAGTTGGCAGTTTACCTATGGTAAACATGCGTTGATATGGGGTAATTCAGATATCGATCGAATTAATGATGCTGATGATCCCTTATACCGTATATAATCCCTTCAAATTCTAAGTTTAAAGGCAGTGACGTCTAGTTAAGATGAAAAGCACTTTTCATATTATCATATTCCCATTTCTAGTCCATATTGTCTATGGTTTCGAATGACTATTCTTTATGTCTTCTTTTTGCATTCAAAGTAGCTTCTCATGAATTTCCTTAATTCTGTCAACACACGGACTTGCACTGCATTGGGAAGCATGTAAACAGGATGAACATCGTCAAAACATGAAGGGATGAGAGAAGGAAAGAAGAGAGTGAGAGCGAGAGAAAAAGGAAGAAATAGAGAATGCAAGAGGTGAGAGGGAAGAAGAGAGCCAGAAAGAGAAATACAAGGAGTGAGATGACAAAGGGAACAAGAGCGTCGGGCTGAAAGAGCGGTGACATTGTTGAAACAACAAAGAAGAGAAGCAAAGCAGAGTCACGGCCAAAAGGATCTTCACGCTTAGTAGCAGGGAAAGGCCCAACGTCGAGAGAAAAGTTCCACTGAAACTATGAACTAGCAGGGACGGAATGAAGAGAGAGACAGAGACAGTGAAAGAGAGAGATAAGTAGAGATAAAGATAATGACAGTTAGAGAGAGAGAGATAGAGGAAGCGAGAAAAAAGAGAGAGAGAAAGAGCTACGGAGACAGAAAAGGATATACTGAAGGGAGTTCGTTGACGTGAGGAACGCATCGGGAGGATGGAAGAAATGTTAGCTGAGGAGGAATAAGAGTGGGAAGTGGAAGAGGGCAGAGATGGGGAATCATCTCATTATAACATACATAGAAGGGCGAGATGTGACAATCAAGAAATTTCATAAGAGTCTACAATAGAACGAAACAAATACGCATTGAATCGAATTTTCGAAACTACATTCTTTCAAATTTTCCATTCAATAAACAATTCAATGCGGGCGAGCAAAAAACAAGAACAAATTATGACTTGACCACGTAATAAAGTCAACAAAAAAAAAAGAAAACTCAAAAACATAAAAAAGATAGAAACAAAAAGAAATAAAAATGGAGAGGGCGAGGGAGGTCACAATTGGACGAACGGATTTCCCATATATAACCTAATATATGTATCGTGTATCATTGTTTGCTCTCCCCCTAATAACTTTTCGAGTGGATGCCTGCCTTCCTTCCGCACGAAACAAAGCAGTTGGAATTAGCACTGGCTTCTGATGTCATGCTCGTTCTTTTCGTCTTTTTTTTCGCTCATTTATAAGAAACTGTTACAAGAACTGCATAATCAGACAACTACAATAATGTTTCATTGATTTTTTCGAAATCATATGTAAAATATTTCTTGATTTTATAATAGGGCTATCATTTGAGTAGGTTGATAATATATTAATCTTCAATCATAAAACCCATTTGGGCTAAGTTATGGCTAGTAAAACGTCTCATTTTTTTCCAAACAATCCTTTTCTACAAAAAAATATTTAACAAAAAAAACGTCAGCAAATTAGTTTTACGATGTTAGTGGTTGAAGTCGGAAAGTCAGTGGTGCTCAAAAAACGTTGCCATTGTGTAGTTTACCTATGAGAATACTCAATTGCTCGTCCTATCTACGCTCTCATCCATAGCTCTAAAAAGGACCTTTGCAAATTGCAATCATTAAAAATTCGAAGTACCGCTCTTTGAAAGGAGTCTGGAAAAAATGATGATAAGCAAGCTGGAGGTGAAGGGCAGATTTAGAGCTCTTCATTGTTATCAACTCCGGTGCTCGAAGAACGGTTGTTTCTCAAAATGCTCATAGTGTTGGCGACCCATGCTCTTCGTACTTTTTGAAACTTTGAGGTTCGAACGGAAATCGGTCTACTACGCCTCGTTTATGCAATGACATACTCGCACATTCTTTGAGGAGGTTACCGATTTTTTAAGATTTTTTCGTTTTTTTTTTATTTCAAAATTCTGCACCTGAAAAATCTTTACACATTGAGGACAGGGTACTTTTTTGATACTAGTGAATCCTTTGTCTAGTGAATGACAGGGTACTAGTGAATGCTTTGTCTAGTGAATGGTAGGGTACTTTGTCTAGTGAATGACAGGGTAGTAGTGAATCCTTTGCCCAGTGAATGACAGGGTATTTTGCCTAGTGAATGACAGGTACTAGTGAATCCTTTGTCAAGTGAATGACAGGGTACTAGTGAATCCTTTGTTAAGTGAATGACAGGGTACTAGTGAATCCTTTGTCTAGTGAATGACAGGGTACTAGTGAATCCTTTGTCTAGTGAATGACAGGGTACTAAATTGCAATTGTGCAAATAGAGCCATTTTTAAGGCCAGCTACCTACGATTTTATATTGACTATTCGTATTATCATAATCAAATTTTACTTTTTTTTTCTACCATGAATTTAGTTCTACGTTTATACGGTTCAGGATTTGTAATATATGCTGTTTTATTTTGATTAATTATATAATTATATGCTTTTATAGGAAGTTAAATTCTAGCATGTGTATTTTTCATTACCATTTTGGGCACTGTTTTATGAACTCTTTTATTGATTCTATCCCAAACTCCATTAAAAAATTTCAATACCATTTTAGGCGCGCTTTCAGCAATGTTTTATCGAGTCTTCAAATATGTTCAACAATGACCAATCGGAGGGATTAGGATTTTTCTAGGAAATTTTGATCTCTATGAGGAATGGTTTTTTTTCAAACCAATTTTTCTACACTCACGGGTGTCTGATTGAGAAATGTAACGCCTTCAGCGGGTTCCTGTGCCATTATCGGACCCACTAAAAACCTCTCCTTACCAGTAGATCAATAATGATTTCTTATTCAGTAGACAAGTCAAAATCTTTTTTTCCATCCTTCAATTAATAACTGCTGGTGGTGGAGCTTTTACCTTGCGAATCGAGGACTTTTGACGAGATTTTTTTTAATATTACGTCATCAGGAGAAAATTCGAGATTAACAGTATCAAAGGTTATGACCAGAGATTTTGTGACTCAGAAAAGAACATGAAGACCCGCAAAAAAGCTAAAATTTGTCTGAAAAGAGACCCGGAGGTTGCGATGTAAAGTAGTTTTATTGCAATGTAAAGTAGAGGTACTGAATGGGTTTTACTTAGATACTATCTTGAAATGCAAACACAGAACAGTGGAAGTGCGAAACAGAGGGTCGTCAAAAGAAAGTAGAACTCGACCATTTATCAACTGGTTTAAAAACTTCGTGTCCTCCAAATTTTCAAAGTAGCACCGCAAAATCTTGGAAAACTTAAAGTAAAAAATGTAAAAAAATTTTAAACTATTGATCCCTCATTTCATAGTTTAAACACAACTCAGTCCAGAAAAAAGCGGTAGCGAATGGAGAATGCGATCCTTCCGTTTCTCCAACTGAACACTATAGGAATACATTAAATAGAACATAATTAATATTTATGCCAACCAAATATCACTCAAACTCTGGGCATAAACACGCACTTCCATCACATGAAAGAGCGAGGATAGAGGGTGGTCTGAAAAGAGAGAGATAAATAGACAGAGAGAGAAGGAGAAAAAAGGGAAAAGTAAGAAAGAGAAAGAGAGTTACACAGAAAAAAGAAATAGATAAATACCTAGAGAAGAGAAACAGAGTTATAGAGAGAAGAAAAAAGAAAAAGAGCAAAAATTAAGAGACAGATACAGAGATCCAAAAAAGAAAGGAAAATGGAAGGGGAGAATAAGACTAAGCAGGCTCAGAATTTCGCCTCTTTCGATGGGCTCCCGTTTTTTATGCCTTTCTCCTCTCTTATTTATGTCTATTTCATTCTTCCTTTACTATATCTTTTCATTTATCTCTCTTCTTTTACCCTTAACACCCCTTTCCACGCTTCTGCTCCTCTTCTTATCTGACTCAAATTGTCAATCACCAGCCTAACAGATGATAAAAAAACCAACAAACCAAGACAGACCGAGGATGCGGGAACACGAGCCCTTTCTCTTGCCAGCAGTAGCGGAATAATCAAAAGAATTTACTGGACCAAAGAACCAAAGTTCTATTCTGGAAAAAGTTCGAAAACGTTAAAGAAGT
Organism: Allodiplogaster pararmata; assembly: GCA_964056735.1. Lineage (NCBI taxonomy): Eukaryota > Metazoa > Nematoda > Chromadorea > Rhabditida > Diplogasteridae > Allodiplogaster > Allodiplogaster pararmata. The sequence continues at coordinate 9,772,347 of OZ057408.1, read as the reverse complement.
CGAGAGAAGACTCTCACAATAACCATTTTGATTTGAATAATAAGAAGTTGAAGAATTGAGTAGCGGAGAATGTTAAATGCCGAGAGATTCAACTGGACGTAACGAAAGGAACACACGAGCATTAGATACAGTCAGAGAAAATTAGGGAAAAGGGAGAAAGTGAGAGCAAGAGAAAAAGAGACTAAAAGGGGAAAAGAAACAGCCGAGGAAGCGGAGGAACAATTTCTGGCCTGCAGGGGAAACGGATAGGGACGGTCTACTAGTGCAAACTGCGGATGCAAAACAGAGACCATTTAGATAAATACGAGAGAGGGAGAGAGGGAGAGAGAGAGAGAGAAAGAGAGAGAGAGAGAGAGCTATGACAGATGGAGAAAGAGGAAAAGGAGAGGAAGACGGAGAGAAAGAGGCTGAAATATACAAAAGAGCGGGAAGAGATGGAAAAGGAGAACGTTGAGAGAGAGAGAGAGAGAGAGAGAGAGAGAGAGAGAGAGAGAGAGAGAGAGAGAGAGAGAGAGAGAGAGAGAGAGAGAGAGAGAGAGAGAGAGGAATATAGTCATAAAGATAAGAGCGAGCGACCAGATATGCGAGATATCGAAATACATCGCGGAAAAGGGCGGAGTGGAAGAGGACTGAGGGACCAAAGTAGGCAGAGACATCGAAGAGATAGAAAGATATAGTGAATGAGTAAGACAATAAGGTTTGCGTTCTAGAAAGAGAGAAACGACCAAGAGGGCCTCCTATCAATTGCATCTTCTTTCGATTCATGCGAACACAATCACTCTAATTGGTTGGTATCTTCTTTCTTCCTAAATCCCTTATTGAGATGTTCGCTCCCCCTTTATATTATAGAGAAACCCGATTAAAAATTTAAATTATTGTTTTGGTTTTTTTGTCGGAAAACCCAGAGAGATGAAAGAGGAGGAAAAAAAGCGTCAAACAACGATCACTTCCAGATTCGAGAACGCTACTGATGAGACGCTATACGAGCCTTTCATATAACACTATCAAGGCATATGAGCCTTTCATATAACACTATCGCGCGGAATAGCAATGTGTCCCTGTCGTGTAATGGTAACGCGCGCTTCTTGTTAGAGTCGATAGATGTCTGGGTTCGATCCCGACCAGTGTAGTGGCTTTTTTTGTGCGATAGTTTAAAAATAAGACGCTATTTCAACAGGAAGCAATTTTGTCCCTTTTCAGAAAAGTTGGTTAATAGCCGAGCCAAGCTGGGACCATGGCTTAACAAAGGTCATCTGCAATTCCTGAAGAAGAAAAAAACGAACGCTCTTTGGGCGTGAGATTTCTAAATAATGAGAAGACAGCTGAAGATAAATAGTAGAGAAAGGAGAGCTCATTATTGTACTTTCCCGCTTAAATAACGGTCGTTTTTTTAATTCTCAACAATGCTGATGACCTATGGCAGAGAGACGAATTGCAGAGATACCATAGGTTAGTCGCACTTGTCATAAAAAAGAAAAGGTTTAGGACATAAAGAATATAGCTTGAGCAAGACAGAGAAACGAGAATGCAGCATGAGAGGCCAACGCTGTGAAGGTTCGCTAGAGTCCCATTATTCTAAAGCCATCGCTCGAATATATGGTGTTTTTTTTTGAAATTTCGAGAAAAAATGCAAGTGATCGCGGGTATAACAAATGGAGTTAATGAACTCCTTTCTTCCAACATACAAAAATTGACCCGGAACTTCTTTATTATATTCATGGCTCTTTTCCAATCAAGAAAAACACAAACTTAGATTTGAATTGAAATTATCAAATACACTTTATAAGAAGTGAGATAGTAATAATAATGAAGCTCATTTTTTCGTTTCTCAGTGCGTATCCGACTGAAAGATCGTCCTTTTCGTTAATCATTTCGCTATTCGCTTCATTTTACCAAAGTACGGGGAAACAGTGTGCAAATCGCCTCGATAATAATTATACCGTTTCACCATTCCCTTCATTTTCGAAACTGCTCGTGCTCAGGGTGATCTTTCTCACTCTTTTTTCTTCTTCTACATTTTATTAAATCAAGATGAAGAACTCCGGTATCCCGCAGGTTTTTCAGATTAGTTCAAATCTGAAAAAAAAGACTACAAGCCAAGCGTTTCAATAAGATTATTGATTTGGAACTTCCTTTTGCTCTTATTCAGTGCAAGTTTTCTTTATTTTAAACCCCTTTATGTAAACCATATTCGAAATGAATCTGAGAAAGCTATCCATTGGTGACAAAAAATAACATAGTAGTGAAAACTTTTAGTCGGCATATAACATCATTACTCATCGAAACTTTATGAAACAAATCTTTCTTTAAAAAGCTCTTAAACTGTGAAATATCACTAAAATATAGCTCTCAACCCTTATGCTTGAATTTGAAATCTAACTAGATTACTAAATAACTCGTAAGAGAAATTTTTCTCAAGGTTAGCTAATTCGCTGATTCAAAAAGACTTGAAAACGAATTCTCCTAACCAGCATGCACTTTCGAATTTCTTACAAATCTTGCAATATTTTTTTGGAGTGACATTCAAAAATCTTAGTCATTGTATGTTGAATGCGTTTGAAGCCATTATATACAACAATCCGATAATGTACATTCTTCTTGCACTCTCAAATAAACACCGATAGCTATGCTCTATCGTGAATATTCTTCATATAACACAGTCAAAACGGATCGGAATCATAAAAATGCGAGAAAAACAATCCCATGAGCGAGAGAGTAAGGAGAAGGAAGGAGAAAACTCTGGGCGGAATTCGTTCTGGAATTAGCATCAGAACCATTCCTGTAGACGACTCCAAAGAGCATTCTCTGCCTTCTATAAACCACATCATTCTTCACAATTTTCAAAATTGGATCTTCTTCCATGCTTAAGGCTTAAATAACTTCAGGCATCGACGTTAATCTCTGAAAAAAACCACTTATAATTAAACTCTCTTATAAACTACAAATTTCACTTTGCCTTCTTTTTGGTGCAAATTACATGTTGAGGATTACCAATAGTTGGTCTGCATTCTCTAATGTTCTATTCTGCTGCTACCTATTTAACAACACTTTTTTTTGAAGAACTTGCCCGTAAAAAATTCAATTTGACATAGCTTCAATGATTTTCCGATTTCATATGTGAGATTTCATCAGAAACCTCAACTCTACAATTTTCATATTCATATATTTCATTGTGAAATTCAAGTAGCAAAAAAATTGAGAAAGATCAAATTTATGGTCAATCATTTTTTAATGAAATAAGGAAACATCAAAAAATTTTTAAAAAAAACTGCTTATTAGAAAAGTAGGTGATAAATTAGTTACAGAGCAACAGATATATGGGTATTTACGTTACGTAGTTATCATTTCAAAACACTCACACACATTTTTTTAGCAGCCTCACATTCACAGTAAGGTTTTCTCGGGTCGAAGAAGCTTCCGATCGATAGCACGGTCCTCCTCGTCCGAAGAAGAATCATACGACGGACCATTGCCGGAATTAGCCACAAGACCTACAAGAGTTATAAAAAAAACTGTTTCTCACAACCGCCAAATCAGCGGGTAGATCAAAAAGCATAATAATGAGGGAACGGCAGACTTGGCGCGTGATATGAAAAAGAGAGACCGAGATCGTGCCATGAAACATAGAGAACGCATACAAACAGAGCCTTTTTTGAAAGCTTTCTGAATTCAATCGCAGTGTGAGTTAGAGAAACACCTTGGTTACAAATTGAGGAGTTCAGATTGATATTTTGGCTGTTACTCCCCGAGTACTTATACTTCCGCCTAACAAGTTCTCAGATGAGAAGTAATAATGATGAGGAAAACAACTGTTAGAAAAAACAACGATTGTTTGATAATGAAGATCTATTATAACCAGCTTTCGTTCAAAGGGAGGGAGGGAGCATGGATGGATCTGCGCAATAGAAACAGCCAAATATCTTTCTTCTTTCTAAAACATACTCAAAATATTCAAAAAAAAACGTATTCATTAAAAAAATGCTCTCGAAAATCTTTCTGGAACTTTAGAACGCAAATTTCCGCAATAATCTAATGAAAAGCAGTAGCGGAAACAATGAATGAATGGATGAATGAATATAATAAGTTCTCATGACAAAAAAATGGAAAGAAACCAGGAATATCCTCCATTATGATTCTCTCATCTTTGCCGTTCCGGTGAGAGATTCCCTCCAAGATTCCAGACTGGGTTATTCTGGAAGCGCAAATGAGCTTTCATGTATACGTTTCAATTGTGATTGAACTACATTACACGGACAAAATCCACCTTATGGGGCGGGGTCGAACCAAGCAGTCTCCCTTTCCCTTACCGGGAGCCAGCGCATTACCAAAATACTACCAAGGACACACTGCTTATCCTTGCAAAAAAATATTTGATGGGCTTGGAAAGCTAGCTTACCACGGCATTCGGAAGCTATATAATGTTGCTACCAATATATTTATAAGCCTTTCAGCGATCATTAGGAACGTAATCACAAATTCGATACCTTAGCTTTCTCTCATATCGTCATTTGTGAAAATGCTAACAGTCTAAACTCAGAACAACTAAAAACTCAATACCCTTTTAAGATCATACATACTCGATGAGTTCTCGGATGGAATGGCTCAGGAACAGTTGTTATACATGTGGAAGATAAATGAATGAATTAATAAGTAACAACTAAACGAACGCTTTTGACTCATCAGCCGAATCTTCGTCCATGCTCAACTTGAGATACGGGTTTAGAGGAACTGGCCTAAGAAATTTGTTTCTCGCTCTCCGTCAAACTTTTATATTCTTTTCATGCTCATAGAACTCATCTAGAAAAATTAGTTTCAAGATATATTTTCAATTGAAAATTAATACAAAGCTCTTTTACACTAGGATGACAATGCAATCCGATCAAATAATTCAGAGCTTACCAACTCGGAATTTGTTCGAATTGGGCTCATCTTGACCAAGAGAATAACTTCCATTGTGCAATGAAGAATATTCAAGTAAATATTCTAACCTGAATTTGAATCCAATGATGACAAAGAAGAAAAGGGTGGACATCTCTACCACGGCTGCGCTCACCCATTCCAAGTCGAAGGGCAACATTAACTGCCAACGATAGAAGGAAGAACCATTTACTTTCAAGCGAAAAAATCCAATCTTGCATCAATTTCGAACGTCTAAAGTTCGAATTTTAAAAGAAACTTTCTTTTGAGCGACGCGAGTTTAAAGCAGATACAAACTTTTATAGGAATCACCAACCTGAAGAATATACTTGATTATTCTTGTCGAGTAGATATATGCAATGATGAGAAGGTAGAACTGCCTGAAACCAGGGGTTGAAGTCTGATGACCTACCGTATGACCACCGTCTGATTGAATTCTAATGAAGCCCATCTATATTGACCATCAGCGAGTTTTTGTTGTTGAAAAGAAAACACAATTGAGTCTTCTCTCTTCAATGGGTCAATTCCATGAGAATGAACATTGAGTCAACAAATAAATGAGAAACAGAATGTTTCTTAGCAACCACACAACTTTTCCATGTGCATAGATTTCAATGTTTTTGGAGAGCGCATAGATTTTTTTAACCCGCAGTGGGTCCGAGAAACATCTTGATGAGAATCCTCCTTTCTGAGGTCTTCTTAAACCGTAGTGTGTCACTAAAACAAATTCAAAAATTACGGCTCTTCAAGTTGAAAATCAATATCTAGGCAGACCTCTGCATTATTTTCTGATGCACTTAAACCTATCCCAGCAACTTTAAAACTTCTCGAAACATTTATTTTTAATGAGAAAAAATTACTTCAAAATCACTAACCTGAAAAGTCTGAGTTTCTCTAGGTTGAAGGCAGCTTTACCATCGCTTCTCGCTCCTTCACTCAGGTGTTGCATTGACCTACAATCAATATAATCCGATAGCCACTACTGGTCGAACCTTGTGAGAAAAGAAAAAAGGCGGCGAAGAAAGTTTACAGGGTGGCCCATAAATAGTGTTACAAATTGAAATTGTTATACCTTTTTTCAAAACAGAGAAAATGATCTCAAATTAACAAACTTTATCAACAACTTAAATGACAACATTCACGCAAAAGTTCAGCTCAAACGATCCCCTTTCTCCCGAACTACAGCTCGAAGTCTCTTTGGGAACACCTCCACCACTGTACGGAGGTATTCGATTCCTATGTTGTCCCATTCTGCCTGAAGGGCATTCTCCAGGGAATCAATATTTGGGTGGGAGTGAGAGTTGACCTTGGACTCCAAGTATGCCCAAACGGAATAATCGAGTTGGTTCAGGTCGGTTGATGAGGCCGGCCAATTTGATGTTGTTATGAAGCCGGGAAATTTTTCCTTGCACCACGTTTGGACTTTTCAGCTTTGTGGGCTGATGCTGAGTCTTGTTGAAAGATCCATGTCCTCTGATTGAAATGCGATTGAGACCATGGATGGAGCACGTCTTGCAGAACATGTTTCAGGTAGTATTCCGTGTCGATCTTGACGCCTTTCTCGACGAAAACAAGCGGTGTTTTTCCTGTCGCGCAGATCCCCGCCCAGACCATGACTTGAGTTGGATGTGCACTGCGTTGGACCGTTCTACCCTTGCTATCGGCTTGCTCTGCGTCCTTCGCAAGCCCTCTGACGTTTTGGGAGTTGTGGACTTCTTCCACGGTGAACAGCTTTTGTCAGAGAACACCATATTGAAATGTTCGCCTTACTGCGTACGACGAAGAAGGTCGCAACATCTTTTGACTCTTTCCGACTTGTTGCGAGCCGACAGAAAAGCGACCTTCCGTGTACGATACGACCTGAGTCTCAGCTCCTCCGTGACTATTCGTTTCAATGAAGTTCGGCTCATCGGGAGCTGCTGCGCCATCTGTCTGATGCTTCGTCGTGCATTTCGGTTGATCCGACTCCGAACGGTTTCGATGAGTGGTGTCGTGCGAACAGTGCGAGGATGACCTCGCCTTGGACGGTCCAAAGATGTGCCAAGCTCCTCGAGTCGTTTGATCGCTCGATACACTTTCATGCGAGGAAGGCGAAGCGTTTCAGCAATGCGAGCAGGGGCGTGGCCAAGAGTGTGTAGGCGAATGATCGCAGTTCGCAAGCGAATCGACTCTGTCATTACCCTAAACATCGATGGATTCATTCGCAACTCACTTGACACGTATAAAAATTCACGGGGAATCGGAAAAACGAGAAAAGTGACCGCTACGTGCGGTCAATTTCCCAGGAAATTTTCTCAAACATTTGTAACACTATTTATGGGCCACCCTGTATATACAATTCTCTTCATATCATGATCAGTGACGGGGAAAGGAACGGAAGAATCTTCCTGAAATATCTCCTTCTGAAATATTTAGAACCAACCAAATAATCTTCTGAAATATTTAGAACCAACCAAATAATCTTCTGAAATATTTAGAACCAACCAAATAATCTTCTGAAATATTTAGAACCAACCAAATAATCTTCTGAAATATTTAGAACCAACCAAATAATCGGGAAGAATACGAAGAAACAGCAGATCATATCAAGAAACACAAACATCTCGAACCAAAGCTGAAATGAAACTTATCTTGCTTATTATTTATTCTATCAGAAACCAACAAAAGAAAAAAAAATTGTGAGAAAGTATGAAAAAACAAAGAGACAAGAATAAATTTGAGCGAAAAAGGTAAGTTTGAAACCTGGAAGGAAGCTTCACCAAACTCGCTTTCTTCCATTATTATCATTGCAATATTATCGATTATCTGAAATTTCCCATATTAGTGATTTTTTAAATCTTTCAACATGTTTTAGTTGTTTGAGAAAAAAAATTTTTGCCTTGAATTTTTAAAAAAAGAAAAGAAAAACCTGTAGAGGCAGTACGACCATGAAGACCCTTCTGTCTCTTTCAGTTAAAAAGTTTTTGAAGAACGTGTATCCGGTCCCGATCAGTATGATAGTTCCAAATAACAGAGCGCCTTTCAATCTGCAATATATCTTTAAATATTTAATTTCAGATAGGAATTTTTTTGAAGAATCCTGTTTCATTCGTTTGTTGTCTTCCAATACAAAATGGAACAATTGCAAATCCCGCAGAAAAAGTAGGAAAACTAAGGCATGGCTGGAAAATGATTAATTTTGCATTGAACCTCTGTACCTAATTTTTCTACCTAATTTTACCAAAAAGAATTAAAACTAACAAGTGTGTAACATAAAAAACCACGGCCCAAATCTCTTTCTGGTGGCCATATTTAGCTACAAAGTAGAAGTTGACTCCGTGGAAAAACAGCGACGTCGCCTTAACATCAAAATGACTCTTTCAGGTTTAACTCTACAAAAATATCAAACCCCTACCTTTCTATCTAAACTTTTATTCAAGGTGAACCATTTCTTCCCAAATACTTGGCAACTATTTTCCTATAACTGTTGTTGCAACAGCTTTTGAAAATGAGAAATACCTGTATGCCAATAGAAAAAAAACTATTTGTCTATGACATAACTAGCCTTACTCGAGTAAGAGAATTTCAACAAAAAAAAGAAAATGCCACTGGAATAAAAACAGATATTCATCAAAATTAAAAAAAAAGATCTACTTTCAGACTTTCGGACTTGATAACCTTTGCATTCAGATTATTAGAAGAGAACAAAGCAAAGGAAAACCTTGAGAAAGACCAGAAATGTCATCAACCAGTGCACTCGAAATACATTCGTTCTGCTGCAAGGAAGAATTCATTTCAGAATTTGAATGAGAAAAAGTTGGAGGGAAAATAAAGAACATAGCTCACTAAATGCGCTAAATTTTTTCCGGCCGCCCGCTTAATCTCCTAGAAAGAAATTTATTCCACTTAGCTCTAGTCACTAAAAACGGGCTAATCTCCTAGAAAGAAATTTATTCCACTTAGCTCTAGTCACTAAAAACGGGCTAATCTCCTAGAAAGAAATTTATTCCACTTAGCTCTAGTCACTAAAAACGGGCTAATCTCCTAGAAAGAAATTTATTCCACTTAGCTCTAGTCACTAAAAACGGGCTAACTCTCTTCGCGTTTGTGTGATGCATAGAAAATGCCCCATACAGGCAAGGTTTGAACTTTGTGTACATAATGACTGCCTTTTTTGTATTAATTGCCGGATATACAATTGGGTGGAACCGAAAAAATTTTCTTGTTGGGTCACTTGGTCGCCCGCCCGAAAATATATTTTCCAGCAAATCCTGGTGAGAGCTATGATAAAGAAAGAGAGACCCAGAGAAACAAAAAGAGCAAGATAGATGGAACTCACTCGGTGACGCATATCCGATGAATCCAGATGATTCCGACAAATGCGAAGAGCAGGGAGACATAGAGATACAACTTTGGCTTGGGGACATCGCCGGCCGACAGGTAAGAGTCAACATTCTTCTCAATCACATCAACTGCCAGATCAACAGCCACTCGGTCACTGCAAAAGGATCCCACTCAGCTCTAAACTTTCTTCCAAAACAATTAAAATTATCATCATTTATTAATGAAGTCATCAATTGAGTCCGGAAAAATTTTCCCCGTCTACACTCGCACCGCAGTCGGCGATCCTTTTCGCGAGACCGATTCGTTAACCGGAGAATTTTATTTTACTGGCACCTCGACTCGCCATTACAGAGTATAGGGGAGTATCGGCTGATGTTTTATCCAATGACATGCCCAGGCCAGTTCGGCATAGCCCTCCTTTGACGAACTATACTTTTCAATTTTGGTCTACGGCGGGCAAGCACGGTATCTTCAATGCACTTGTGCAGAGACATCCCTCTATCCGCCACCTGAGGATGCGCTCGATACAGTTTCCTTGCGATGATGTGAACTTGTGGGCTGTAGCACCATCGAAGGCGAGAGAAACTATGTAGTTGACTGGCTGAATGAAATGATGTGCATGAAGAATCACTTACCTGTAGCCATGGGCGCGGTAATTGAAACAGTTGTGATAGATAAAGTGATATTTGCCCGCTTCTTGCTCAGTAAAGCGGATTGACAACTGCAAAACAAAACCTTTGCCTTCCCCAAAAAAAACATTTGTCTTTCTCGGAAAATCTTCTCATCTCTTTCTCTTTCTACTGATTCCAATAACATTGAAACGTTGACTAATCGTCTTTATCAGGGTGTTTCTTAGCACCCGCACAGCTTTTTTCGAGTGCATGGATTTTTGAAATGTCAGAGTACAACTTTGAATTTTTATCAAGCGCATAGATTTCACTCTTTTTAGATAGCGCATAGATTTTTCTTACCCGCGTTGCGGGTCAGAGAAACACCTTGGTCTATATTCAGAAAAAAACGTCGGAGAAACCCTTGAATCCGGATTTAAACTGATAAGTTACATTCAAATTATATTTGCCACTAACGAAAAATTATGCGAGCATAACTGAACACTGAATAATATCAAAATTTTCACTTCTCACATAAGGGTCCCCATCTTATGACAAAAAATACAGAGGCCCTCGAATTGTTTTGTTGTTGTTTGTTTTATATGAGGGTTCCCCCTTATGATTTGGAAAAACAGATGCCCGCCGACAGAAGGTATGACATGACTATTCAACCCCTGGGTATGACATGACTATTCAACCCCTGGGTATGACATGACTATTCAACCCCTGGGTATGACATGACTATTCAACCCCTGGGTATGACATGACTATTCAACCCCTGGGTATGACATGACTATTCAACCCCTGGGTATGACATGACTATTCAACCCCTGGGTATGACATGACTAATCAACCCCTGGGTATGACATGACTATTAAACCCCTGGTTCGAACTACCTCTAACTAGATAACTTTCAAAATCTAATTACGAAAGGTGATGAATAGTTGTTTTCACGTTTCTCTGTTCTCAATCATCAAGGAAAAGAACAGCCATAATCACTACTACCAATAAAAGCCACAAATTTAGATAACCATCAATGTTTGATACGCGTAAAATGAATAGATTTTTTGAAGAATATAATTTTTCACAACCTCTATTTGACCCCCTAGTAGGGGGTAAAATATGTCTTGATTTTTCAATAGGTAGGTCGCTAAAGTAGGTTAAAAGATTCATGGAGCGTTAGAATTCAACTTTTCACTTTGTAAAAGTAATCTCTGCAAAGTGATCTCGTTGAATGCTCCAATGTCTCACCACGAATTACCGTGAGAAGGAAAATGCTCTACGATATTTTTTTATTAATATAAAATTACGACCAACAGTAAAAGTTATTATTTAAAAAAAACCGTAGTCCATTTTCCTTCTCACGGTAATTCGTGGTGAGACATTGGAGCATTCAACGAGATCACTTTGCAGAGATTACTTTGACAAATTGAAAAGTTGAATTATAACGCTCCATCACTTTCAACTTAACGAAACCGGTTGAAGCTGAGTTATGGCTAATGGAGCGTTCTATTTATGTAGAGAAATGAAGTTTTTTTTCCATTTCACCTGTTAAAACTCTGATACATTCATTTCGAGTGAGGGAGACGGCCGGTAGGTCAGTCTTCCTAGAAAATTTTTTTGACAGCTAGCATTTTACCTATGCCCCCTACCTGCCCCTTCCGAAATCAACCTTGCAATGAAGTATTATTATTATAACCGCATTAGTCACCAAATATTATGGAGAAAATGATCATGCTCGACAAAAAGTCGTGGGGCTGGATGAGGATGGAACGGTTCATAGGTAAACTGCTAACTGGCCAAAAAAATTTCTAGGGCGACCGACCTACCGACCCTCTCCCTCTCTCCAAATGACCTACTGACCCTCTCCCTCTCTCCAAATGACCTACCGACCCTCTCCCTCTCTTCAAATGAATGTTTTCAGTTAGAATTGAAAGTGAAACAATCTTCATTCTCATTAATATAATCCTAAAATACATACATATAACGTTTCTTTAGTTATAACTCAGCCTCAAACGGTTTCGTCAAGTTAAAAGTGGAAATTTTAGCCTACTTCAGCGATAGAACCAGGGGTTAAACGGAGCCGCCCGGTTTGGGTTTACATGTATCCGCCGCTCAAAGTTTGGAGAATAAAAGAAGAAGGGATGAAGGAAAAGGGTAAGAAAAGAGGGAGTTTTTTGTCAATAGGGTGTGTACATGGTCCGGGCGTGGCATAGTGGTAGTGTGATAGACCATTGTGCGAAGAGTCCCGAGTTCGACTCCCACCCCGGACAGATCCACCCAAACCAAGGGGGTTAAGAAATGTTGGTAGTGCTCATGCACGAATCTGACTCTCCCCACTGCTGCTAATCACACTAGCAGTGATCTAGCAGGCAGCCACTGGTTCTACCAGGATAGGTCTGTCCTGCATCTCAGGGGAGCGCGTACCCTGCCGCGAGGCGGGAACAAGCGCGAGGAAAAAGAAGAAGAAGAAGAGTGTGTGTACATGTATCCGCCGAAGGGACCGATCCGGTCACTATTTAACCCCTGGATAGAACTCTTGAAAAATCAAGATGGATTCTACCTATGATTGAAACCGCATTATGCCCTGAACTACCAAAGCACATATCCCCCAGCATTCTGGTCTTGAACACAAACCGTTGTAGAATATTGGTTATCATTCTTGGTGAGAGGAATGTAGTTGACATATTCGATATCCTTGTTTCCACTAAATGGATTTAGCTTTTTGATCACATCCAGGAAGCCTCCCTCACGTCGACGACGAACCTCAATTCATTACTTGAATTCATTACTAGAGAATTCCTGAATACTTTTTGACTCACCGCTGATTTTGAATTTAACTACAAATGTTTTTCTGATTCAATTCAACTACATAATGATGTTATTTAGAAGTCTTCGACTAGAACATTTATCAATCAATCAGATCACATGATTTTTAAATGATGACTCGATGCTGATTTTGACATATAAACAATCAGAATTACCGCTGTAGTCGGAACGTCAACGCTGTCCGTTTTCTTGTTGTCATCAGTGATGACGTCATCTACGTGCTGACACCTGTAGTCACTTTTGATAGAAAGTACGTAGAAGACACGATTTGATCATTTATAGTTTCAGAAAGTCTGATAAGACAAAAACTTCTGTGAATGACAATACCGTAGGATCAGGGGTTAAGTAGTTATGTCAGACCTTCTGTCGGCGGTCCTCTATTTTTCCAAATCATAAGGAACGGGGAATAAGAAACAAAAAAATTTTGCGCGGGCTTTTTTTTATCTTAAGGGACCCTTATGTGAAAAAAATTTTTCGCTCACGGCGGGCGTCTGTACGTTTTTCTTGCACACTAAAAACCCCTGTTCGAGAGAATCTGATTGTAAGAGAATTACGAAGATTGTAGTAGGCAGTAGTGGCAAACATAATTAAAGTGAGTCATATCCGAGCGACAAAGAAAACGAACCCTGAGATCTATAAACCCTGAGATCTATAATAGATGATGAAAGAGATAAAAGTGACAAGAAATGGAATGTATAAGATGTCATCTGCACAATGTTCTTCACTCATTCCTTCAACCAGGAAGAAGAAAAAGTGCAAAAAAGAAACGTCAGAATATGGTATGTCAAAAAATGATCTCAGAGGATGTGGGATTGAAGAATGGCAACTGTCACATTCTTTAAATTCTCTCTCTCCTCAAAATCTCTTTCTTTGACAAAGAGAAGAGGGGTAGAGAAAAGAAAAGAGAGAGAGAAGAGGGGTAAAGAAAAGAAAAGAGAGAGAGAGAAGAGGGGTAGAGAAAAGAAAAGAGAGAGAGAAGAGGGGAAGAGAAAAGAAAAGAGAGAGAGAAGAGGGGTAGAGAAAAGAGAGAGAGAAGAGGGGAAGAGAAAAGAAAAGAGAGAGAAGAGGGGTAGAGAAAAGAAAAGAGAGAGAGAAGAGGGGTAAAGAAAAGAAAAGAGAGAGAGAAGAGGGGTAGAGAAAAGAAAAGAGAGAGAGAAGAGGGGAAGAGAAAAGAAAAGAGAGAGAAGAGGGGTAGAGAAAAGAGAGAGAGAAGAGGGGAAGAGAAAAGAAAAGAGAGAGAAGAGGGGTAGAGAAAAGAAATGAGAGAGAGAGAGAAGAGGGGTAAAGAAAAGAAAAGAGAGAGAGAGAAGAGGGGTAGAGAAAAGAAAAGAGAGAGAGAAGAGGGGTAAAGAAAAGAAAAGAGAGAGAGAAGAGGGGTAGAGAAAAGAAAAGAGAGAGAGAAGAGGGGTAAAGAAAAGAAAAGAGAGAGAGAAGAGGGGTAGAGAAAAGAGAGAGAGAAGAGGGGAAGAGAAAAGAAAAGAGAGAGAAGAGGGGTAGAGAAAAGAAATGAGAGAGAGAGAGAGAGAAGAGGGGTAAAGAAAAGAAAAGAGAGAGAGAGAAGAGGGGTAGAGAAAAGAAAAGAGAGAGAGAAGAGGGGAAGAGAAAAGAAAAGAGAGAGAGAAGAGGGGTAGAGAAAAGAAATGAGAGAGAGAGAAGAGGGGTAAAGAAAAGAAAAGAGAGAGAGAGAGAAGAGGGGTAGAGAAAAGAAAAGAGAGAGAGAAGAGGGGTAGAGAAAAGAAAAGAGAGAGAGAAGAAGGGTAGAGAAAAGAAAAGAGAGAGAAAAATAGACTTTGTCACAATTTATAACGATTGCTTCTTAATACGAAATTTAAATTCCTTATTTTAAAGCAGTCAAAATTTTCAAACGCAAAAACCTTTCGAAATTCTTTTTTTCACTCTCAGTTACGCTATCTCTCTTTGTTTATCGAAAAAGAGTGAAAACATATTTTCGATGAGCTATAATTAGAGATAGAACCAGTTATAAAAAGCGAATGAGACCATCATTTGATGTGTTGATCCACTTGTCGGAAAAATCAAATGATTGACCTTGACTCATCTCTTTGAGCATGTTGTGAACACTTTCTCTATATTCTTCATGAAAGCGAGACGAGTAATTTGAGTGATTGAAGAGCACAACTTATGACTATTGTTTATGAAGATTCTATGATAAGAGAAAGAGAAAGGGAGAAATATGGGAAAAGGAGAGAAACAGTGAGGGCATTAGCCAACGAAGACATCGGAAAAAAAGGATGCGAAATGGAGCAGAGTTGCTAGATAAGTGATATACGAGGAAAGCATTGAAGGTAGAACCAAAAGCTATGGATAGAGAAGAGCGAAGAACCAGAAGTAATTCAAAACAATATAGAGAAGGTGGAGGGGGATCGCATTTCGAGGTGAAATCTAATAATTTCTCATTCCATACGTTTCTACTTACTCCACTCTCCACTTGGAACCTTTCTCTACTTATTTCTTTCCACTCTCGTTACATTTAATGTCCAAGGAAGATTCATAATGAGAGAGAGGTCAATATATTCATATCAGCGACTTTTGTAACAATATGAACTTTTAATAGGTCATCCAATAACACAATACGTTGAAAATTTCCACTGCAGATCACCTAAATTTGTCAACAACAAAAATATTCGCGAGCGAGGGGCCGTGCGGTAAAAAGTTTTTTCTCAAGTTTTGTGCACAAATTCGATTCCTTATTCAATTTTTTTAGACTTTTCTTAATGTTAAGTAAAGAAAACATGCAGTTTGTAGCGGAGCGTTACTGGAAGCGATTTCTCTATTGAGTTTCGACTGTTTTTCTCCAACTTGAATGCAATTATAAATTAACTGCTACAAAACTTTTCAAACACCACAAACAGAATAATACACAAATGAATTTATCTGCATCGATTCACAGCTTGTTAACGTAAGAAAAAAACTAATTTTTTTAGTAGCCCGGCGGTTTTTTGTACCCCTTGATAACCTATACTGCAGATAGTTTACAACCACAAATAAAATGTTTTGAATGAACTTTTTTTATTCACCGTTGTGGTTTCAGAAACCAAGTACTTGACACAAAAAAAACGAACACATATCCAAGCGAAGCCAAGACTTACTTATAAAGCAAGCGAGTTTTCACACTCTTGATAATACTCTCTCTTTTTTCAGTGCTCTTAACCTATTGCTTGCTTATCATTATATTGATTATTATTATTATTAGCTCTGCTGCGTTTTTCACATGGTTCACTGAAATTTTCGGAAAACAAATTAAGCAAAGCTTATATGGAAAGGGGATGGAGAGGGGGGTTAGAATAATGATAAGCAAGCATAATAATGAGATGGAGGGACTACTTTGTCAAAGCCGTTAGTCCCCAAATCCCAAGGAAGGCAGAGAACGCTGAGGAGTGGAGTCGTCGCATGTCGCAACAGAGCTAATAAAATGATTAAAATGTTATTTGAAAAATGTGCTGAAAAAAAATGTTTTTTTGACGGGGATCGGGCGACCGGGAGGGGGGGAGTTCCAGGACAAAAAAATTGGTCTGTTTTCCGAAGACAATTGATATTTTTCACCGTAGCCGAAGCTGGACCCCGACCCCGTAGTTTAAAATTAGAAGTTGGACCCCGACCCCGTAGTTTAAAATTAGAAGCTGGACCCCGACCCCGTAGTTTAAAATTAGAAGCTGGACCCCTACCCCGTAGTTTAAAATTAGAAGCTGGACCCCGACCCCGTAGTTTAAAATTAGAAGCTGGACCCCGACCCCGTAGTTTAAAATTAGAAGCTGGACCCCGACCCCGTAGTTTAAAATTAGAAGCTGGACCCCGACCCCGTAGTTTAAAATTAGAAGCTGGACCCCGACCCCGTAGTTTAAAATTAGAAGCTGGACCCCGACCCCGTAGTTTAAAATTAGAAGCTGGACCCCGACCCCGTAGTTTAAAATTAGAAGCTGGACCCCGACCCCGTAGTTTAAAATTAGAAGCTGGACCCCGACCCCGTAGTTTAAAATTAGAACATTTGTATACTTGCAATTTTTTCTATCAATTTTGCTTTAGTTTTTCACAAGTGAAAATTTTCTGGGCGACCGAGAGAAATTTTACAAGTTTGAGCTATGAGGAGAGGTCGGTAGATCGCTCTAAAGAAAGTCATTGGGTGGGTGGTTAATCCCCGGGCGCTCCAACTAACTTTTCATGATTCTCACACAGTCGAATGCTCTTTCCTTCGCCCGATCGATACACATTCAAGCGATGTTGAGGTAGATCGGCAAGCAGGAAAATCGCATCGAATCCCTAAAATATTCCTAATTTACTGACTTGTTCTGGCAAAAAATGCACTTTTGACTACTAAAAAAACATTAGAGTACTCAGTTTTTCAATGCACTGCATTGCACAAAAATAGGGTCAGATGAGGGGATCATGTCAGCTTGCGTGATTAGTTTGCGAATCGGTCAAAATTTCGACTTTTATCTGAACAAGTCGCCCAAACCGTGGGATTGAGAAATATCAGTAGCACTTGTATTGATTTTCTATTCTAACACACTCATGAAATTTGAAACTGAACTTAGATTCGATAGTTTCCATTCTACACAAGTTTGGGAATAAACTCCACGCGGCCAAGAAACAACAACATAATCATAAACCCCGTTTCGTTCTAACCCATTGATACGACACATTAAAGTGATTTCTGTAGAAGTATTTGGTTGAATGATAACAGAGAAAAGGATAAAAGATTGATGATAATCAAGATGAGGATTAAAGGATATACCTGATCTGTTTGCTGCAATTGACACACATGCGGATTTGAGTTGACTCCCGCCACAATGGATAAACCTCGAGATAGGGAGAAACCGATCACTCCCTGGAATTCGTTCAATTCATAAGCAGGGGTTAAATAAAGCCGCCCAATTTGGGTTTACATGTAACCACCGCTCAAAGTTTGGAGGAAAAAAGAAGAGGGGATGAAGAAAAATGGTAAGAAAAGAGAGGAATTTTTTTTGTCAATAGTGTGTGTACATGTATCCGCCGACGGGACCGATCCGGTCACTATTTAACCCATGTTCATAAGCAGTCACCCAATTATAATCGTGTAAAACCACGATTTGAGACATGATGTCCTATCATCCAATGAAAGAACTTTTCTACTTCTCTACCTTTCACTAGTTATAGCGGAACACCTATAATACCTTGCATCGAGTCTACATCTTTATCGAATTATTTGATAAAAGATATAAGACAATTATTTAATGTAGAATATAATATCATCGTATGTGAACTTGAGTACAAATCAGAAATGGTATTTGTACCCTGAGTGTAACTTGCTAATTTGTTCGAAGCTTTACTCATGAAATTAAACACTTCGCGGCGGATACGAGAACATGATTAAAAGGGGAACAGGCAATATTAAGTTACTCAACTTGATCCATCTAAAATAAATACTTTTCTTTTTTTGAAATTCGATAAGTTCTCAGATCTTTTATATTAAAAAAAATCATGTTAGCCGTATATTCGTTTAATAGAAAATTTAAGTCTTAAAAAAAAGTTTTGCAGGAAAACTTGTTTTGCAAATAAGGGAATGCCACGAACTAAATAAATCATTTCTAAGTGTAGTGAAGTCTCTCACTACCTTTTATCTTTGTCCACTTATCCAATAATTTTGATCTACCTCTCTCCTCTCTCTCCTCTCGCTCCTTTATCATATATCCTCGCCTCACATTGAAAGAGGATCTTGCTTTACTTCTCTACTCTCGTCCTAAATTGTCAATTGGAGGACCTCTCTTCATCTCCATCCATTATTGTGACCTTCTGCTGTTTTTTTGTCCTATACGACTCACAAGGACGGTTCGTTTTTGATTTGTGTGTTCCATTAAAGCTCTTTAACTGTTGAGTATAAAGAAGTTAATTGGCCGAGTGTTAAAGAACTTTGGCAGGCGAGCAATTCTGGTTATTGAACCACTAAATTTCTGAAATTACTTTCGAGTAAGCACATGGTGCATCGGCCGTAGGTAATTAGTGATGGAATTAGAACACAAATCGGTCCCACAGGTGAGCACAGCAGGTGAGGAGGCGACGTCGCCTACATTTGTACTTGTTGTTGAACAGTACAAAAGGTTGACTAGTAGGCTTGTTGAGGCCGAAAGTCTCCTTGAATCGGCTAGTAGGCTTGTTGAGGCCGAACGTCTCCTTGAACCGGAATATAGTTCAGCGCCTCGCAAGTTGCAACTCCAGTTGAGGCGGATCGAGGTCGAAGTGAAGCATTACTGCATTGCAGTAGAAGAAATGGAGACGGTCCTTTCGAAGATGAAAGCAACAGAGAAACAACAAGCCGAAGCATCGTTCAAGAGATGGTTGATCGATGATCGCGAGAGGCACGTCTTGGCAGTGCGCAGAAGAGTTGATCTACTCGAGACAGAGATAAGCTTTCTCTCAGAAACGACTTTATCATCGATTGAATCACAAGCAGTAAGAGCAGAAGCTGCTCGAAGACCATTGGAAGTGAGGAACCAAGAAGAATACTCTGCGTCAGAAGGTCGTCCCAGTTGTCTACTACGGCTGCCAACCTTGGCGCTACCCATGTTCGGAGGCCAGGAGGGAGAGTTCCAAAACTGGTTTGAGCGATACGACGAGCTCATCCATTCCCGATCGCAAATGTCGAAGTTAGACAAAATGGCGTACCTGCAGTCCTGCGTGTATGGTCTCGCGAAGACGGCTGTTGAGCCGTTCCCAGTCACATCTGAAGGATATGACTTGGCGATCGCAAGACTGATCGAGAGTTTTCAGTCTAGGAAGACAGAAGAAAGAACTCTCGCGTCTACACTGGATGGTATCGTCGCACCGGGTCCTTCGTGGCATGACCAGCTGAGTTTGGTCCTTTCTCTGAGATCAACGATAGCGAGGATGGGAAGAATGAGCGAAAACATGCAGCAAGATGTGTTGCTCCAAGACATTCTCGTCAGAAAGTTCCCTCTGCATATCCGTGAAAATTTACATCGGTACATCTACAACTCTGAAAGCGTCACCGTCAAGTCTCTACTGGACAAGGTTGAGTCCATGATCAAAGAAGAGATTTTCGTAGCAGGGATGAGCGGCAAAACCCCAATTAAGAAGTCAGCGACTTCAAGCCAAGTGGTAAACGCTGTCCAAGGCTATTCTGTTGAGAATACAGCCGACAAACGATCAAGAATAGACCGCCAGGTCCACAGCGCTCCTCATTCTGAAGAAATCAAATGTGTTTACTGTGGCAAACACAAATTCTCATACGACTGCTTCTCGATGGAAATGGTGAAAGACCGGATCGAGTTTCTCGGAAGACAGGGACTTTGCCAGGCATGCTTGAAGCCGGGAGGAACCTCTCATGGATGCGACGTCAAATGCAAGATATGCGACAAGCCTCACGATGAGTCTATCTGCCTCAAATTTGTGACGATGATTCAGAATCAGAGGAGAAAAAAGGAGACCCGAACGAAGGGCAATCGCCCCAACCGGTGGCCAAGCAGAAAGACGTCAGAGCATATCAGAGACAGACCGACGCATGAACAACGCCCAGTGATGACTACCATCTCATGCAATCAACAAGAGCAAATGCTAACAGGCATAACACGTCTTCAAACGGGCAATGTGCGAATACAGGGTCACGGATCAGAACGGAAGGTGGCATTCATGCTAGACACAGGTGCCAGCGTGAGCTTGATTTCGAAAAAGCTTGCCGAAGAACTTTCCTTGCCAAAACTTCACGAGGTGAAGTCTTCCTTCAGTGGACTGGGGGATAGAAGCGAAGGCTCAAATTTGTACCCAGTGTACGAGGTACCCCTCCAAACGATGAATGGAAAACAGATGATCGTGAAAGCTGTAGGTTATCCAGACCCCTTGGTGGGAAGGCTTACGTACCCACCGTTGACGAAGCAGGACAGAGATGTTATTCGAAAACGAAGACTCCGTATGGCGGATGACTGCGACAGGTCATGCAGCGTTCAGCCCCAAGTACTGTTAGGAAATGATGATTACCTGGTCGCCACACTGCATAAGCAGAAGCGCATTCGACTGCCGAGTGGCCTGACTCTGCTGCCAACGGTCTTCGGTTGGATAGCATCAGGCAATGCAGGCCGCCAACATCCAAACTCAACCTCCGTCGTAGCAGCTGTTATCGGAAGAAAGGAGACCTTGAAGAAGGTCAACGAATCACTGCAAAGGTTTCTTGCTCTTGAAGAAACGGTTGTTGAACCAGCAGATGATAAAACAGATCACGCAGAAGTGAACAAGTTCTTCCTGGATAACGTTGCAATGGAGAACGGCAGAATTTCCACGCGATACTGCTTCAAAGAGCAACGGTTGAGCCAACTTTCGGAAAATTGGCACAGTTCACATGCAAGACTTCGCAATGTAGTTGCAAGTCTACGAGCAAAGAAGATGGTAAACAAGTACGATGTAGTGATCAAAGACCTCTTGAAGAAGGGTCACATCGAGAAAGTTCTGCCTCCGGACAAGAAGTTGTTTACCTACCTTCCCCATCATCCAGTGTATAGACCTGACAAGCCATCGAAGCCTATCAGAATCGTTTTCGATGGGTCTGCAAAGGAGAGAGGAAAGCTATCAATCAATGAATGTATGACAGACTGCCAAACACACGTGGAGAGAATTCCAGCGCTGCTGCTGCGATTCAGATGCTCTCCCTCGGTGATGCTATGCGATGTCGAATCAGCCTTTCACCAGATCAAGATCGAAGATGATCAAAGAGACTTAATGAGGTTCCTGTGGCTTAAAGATGTCAATAAACCCATGCACGACAGCAACATCGACCATTACCGATTCACGGTTGCGCCTTTCGGACTAGCCCAGAGTCCTTATATCCTCGATATGTCAATCAGATATCACATTCAGCAGAGCAAATTGGCTCTGGAACAGTCGAATGGACAAGACGAAGTGTCCAGATTCGTGCTGGATCAGCTCGAGAACAACATTTATGTTGATAATGTTGTTTTCCAATGCGCGACTCACACCGACATGATGTCTGTCTACAGAAAGTCCAAGTCCATTTTCGCAGAAGCTTCGATGAACCTGAGAGAGTTCACGTCGAATGTCACATCATTTGTAGATGGTATACCTGAAGCAGACCGAGGAAAGGTCGGAGAACAGAAGGTTTTGGGCATAGTTTGGTCTTCAATGGAAGACACGCTCCTACTCACAGCGAACCTCGTTCAAGCAGAAAAAACGCCGACAAAGAGGACGGTCCTAAGTATGCTTGCGTCGTGTTTCGATCCTTTGGGATTGCTTGCTCCTCTTCTGCTACCCCTGAAGCTCTTCGTGCAAGCACTTTGGACGCAACAGTATGGTTGGGATCAGCAACTCAATGAGAAGGACTCCGTGACATGGAGCGTTCTCGTAACAGAAGCTCTGTCTTTCAGTCGCCGAATACCTCGAAGAGTTCCTCAGACACAAGATATCTTGAGGATCATCGCCTTCGCAGACGCTTCCAGCAAAGCAACAGCTGCCTCGGTTTACGTAGTGAACGAAGATGAAGCCTTTCTTGTGATGGCAAGATCTCAGCTGGCACCACTGAAGAACAAGCTGACGATCCCACGTTTGGAATTAAGAGCTATTCTTCTTGCTATGAAGTTGTTGAACTTCGTCGTGAACAGTATCACGAAAACATGCATGCAGAGGAAGATCGAATTTGGCGTGTACTCTGACAGTATGATAGCTCTGTATTGGACTCTTGGAAGCAAAGAGCAGAGCGATTTTCGTGGCAACCGATCAATCGCGAACACAGTGAAAGCGATCAACCAGGAGAGGCACACAATATGCAGGACATATCATCTTAGAAATTGTGATCTCAAGGGAGATTGCATTCCATTGCGACACGTTCGTACGGAAGACAACCCTGCAGATGTTGCAACCAGAGAAGACGGTGGTCGAAAACTGATGAAAAATGACCTCTGGTGGAAAGGGCCAGAGTGGCTCACCGAAGAAGGCCTGTGTGCACAGCCAAGTTGGAACTGTGAAGAAGCTCCGCTACCAGTCGTGAAAAGAGCAGACGAGGAGAACACACCCCTAACTGTGTTGACAGTTATGGAAATTTGTGAAACCGCCATTCAGTTCTCAAGATTCTCAAGTTTGACCCGCTTGAAAGGGACAATGGCCTACGTAAAAAGGTTCTTGAGAATAAAACTTCGAAGAGCTTCCAGCCCAAAGACTGTCTGTCTGACAGGGCATGGCCCGCTCAAGGGTTCACTCACCGCGCGAGAACTAGTGAGTGCAGAAGTCACATGTATCAAGATTCACCAGATGACGCACGTAAAAACCATCAGCAATAGCGGCAACAGGCATTTGGAGCTTTTTCGTGATGAACGAGATGTCTACAGATGTGGACACTTGAGAATTAGCAACTCGACTTTGCCATACGACACCCGCTTTCCCATGTTCATTCCCGGAAATGCAGACGACTCCTTTGTGAGAATGGTCGTACGTGACGCGCATCATAGAGTGATGCATTCTGGAGAGAATCATACACTTGATCACGTCAGGGCAAAGTTCTGGATTCCACGAGCTCGTCGAGTGATACAACTGATTCTGAAGAAATGCGTTGCCTGCAGAAAGGCATACGCGTTACCCTTTGCATACCCAAAGGCACCCGCATTGCCACATTGCCGGGTAAACATTGGTCGTCCGTTCCAACACATTGGACTAGATTTCGCTGGGCCGTTCACGGTGAAGGTTGACGCAGGACAGGCTAAGAACTATGTACTGTTGATAACATGCATGTCAACGAGAGCAGCTCATCTAGAGGTTGTGAAGAGCCTCTCAGCGATCGCCTTCACATACGCGTTCCGCAGATTTGTAGCGCGCCGAGGAGTGCCCGAAACAATACTGTCGGACAACGCGCCAACGTTCAGATTTGCAAGTATGATCCTCGGCGGAGAAACTTTAAAGGATGAAATGTTCTCATCCTACTTGGCCCATAAGGGCATCAACTGGTCATTCACAGTCCCTCATGCTCCTTGGCAAGGTGGAGTATACGAGCGGCTTGTTGGAATAACGAAGAGTTGCCTCACAAGGACCTTCGGCAGAAAGTTGTTGAACGAAGATGAGTTTGTGACAGTGATCATAGAAATAGAGACTGTGATAAATAGTCGGCCACTCATCAGGCTGTCGAATGACATCAAAGATATTGGACGAATCCTTCACCCAATAGATTTCATAGCTCCGTTGGGAGCACCAATGGGGGCTTCCATGACGTCAAGTCAAGACTATGAAGATGAGAACTATGAACCCACTCCTAGTACTGCATCTTCGCTGCAGAAACAATGCGAAGAAGTGGACAAGCGTCTGAAGATGTACTGGGAGCTGTACCAGTCTACCTACATAACCTCTATGAAGGCAAAACAAGAATCCAGCTATAGGAATGGGCGGGCAAAGGTTCGACAGCCTCAAGTTGGAGAGGTAGTACTCATCCAAGAGGAAAAGGTACCGAGAGGCTCATGGCCATTGGGCACAATCATTAGCCTCGGAGAGCGCAGCGTCCGGTTGAAAACGAGCAACGGAAAGTTAATCTTGAGACCTCCGAATCTACTGATACCGCTCGAAGTTCTCTCTTCCGACATGGAAGATGACAATGAAGTTCCGGATGAAGAGACAGCTGATAAAATGACAAAGGGTGAGCGCAATGAACGCCCCCGCAGAACGTGTCATTCCTTGGCTAAAATTCCCGAGTTTTGGCGCAGCGTCCGCGCGTAGGCGCCGCCGCAGCCTCACCTGCGTGACCAATTAAATGTATATAACTTATATTCGAAGGTTAAGGGGTCAGCCCTATTGTTTAGACCTAGAAGCTTGGTCTAGTTTGTTTCACACGAAGATTGTTGAAACACGAAGATCAGCAATCACTTGGCAGCGGCTTGCACTATGATGCCCTCTCGACTGGACCGACGAAATCATCTGACTCGGATTGGTAGATGTGCTTCTTGCGCCGCCTTCAATCATCCTGGAGGTTGCCGGATAGGACCATGCATCTTCTGCACAAAACGTCACCACGCCGTCATGTGTCCCGACAACCCGGCCTTCTACAATCACTGATGGCAGAGCTCGGCGACATCTCGATCGTCTCGGCATCCAACTCCGATCTAAGTATATTGTTTTGAACCATAACGGAGAAATAACGTCTCCACTGAGGAATTCTATGTCGTTTTAATATGAAATCGATCTGATAATTATTATAATTGTGGTATTACCGTTATTTTGCTTGGTATTTAATAGTATTATATTTTTCTTGGTTTCGGCCAACATTGCTATTCTAATACTATAGCACATAATTATTTGGCCCCGGCCAGTATCGTTATTATTCTTATAACTTTTCTCCAGGCCTCAGCTATGTTGTCTGTTGTTTTATTTTTCTTTGGGCCCCGGCCAGTGTAGTGAAGTCTCTCACTACCTTTTATCTTTGTCCACTTATCCAATAATTTTGATCTACCTCTCTCCTCTCTCTCCTCTCGCTCCTTTATCATATATCCTCGCCTCACATTGAAAGAGGATCTTGCTTTACTTCTCTACTCTCGTCCTAAATTGTCAATTGGAGGACCTCTCTTCATCTCCATCCATTATTGTGACCTTCTGCTGTTTTTTTGTCCTATACGACTCACAAGGACGGTTCGTTTTTGATTTGTGTGTTCCATTAAAGCTCTTTAACTGTTGAGTATAAAGAAGTTAATTGGCCGAGTGTTAAAGAACTTTGGCAGGCGAGCAATTCTGGTTATTGAACCACTAAATTTCTGAAATTACTTTCGAGTAAGCACACTAAGCATTACTTAGACTTTCCTCACGTATCTCATAGAGCCTTCAATGCCCAATTCTCCTAAATAAGGGTTAAAAGTTAACTACAAAACGCTGTGTATCTGGGTCTTTTAGCGCGTTTTGAGATCAGCTTATTGAGGCTCTGACAGAACTATCTTTTTCTGATACCGTCTTATCCGCCTGCTCACTGGAGTCCGCGAGGTGTGAAATAGCATCGGGCACGGCGAACTGAGTGATGTTCAGATCAAAAGTACCCTCAGCAGCGAACCCGAAACTCGTTATGACGATATTACGCCTAGCATCACCCTGCAACACTTCAGATTAATAGAAAGTAAGAGAAACAACGTGAAACGAAACAGTAATTGAACTCAACTTCGATGTTAATTCTACTTGAAACAACTAAAACGAGAATACAATTGGAAACAAATCATGTAACTTACTCGAAGGACGAGGTGGTGAATTTTGGAATTGCAGAGACTGACGAGGGTCAATAAAAACAGAAATTTACACATCTTGGACGGGTGACCGTTTCATACAAGTTGAGATTAATCACATCAACTTGAGCCCTTCAACTCGTTACTAAAGTGCGAATCGATGTGTGTTGACGTGCGCTATTTAGGAGATTTTTTCTATCAGGCCGAAAAACTACTGTAGCACTATAACATTCTAGATTATTTCGTTTTTCAGAGTTGAAATAATTTGATTCTTTGTTAAATTAAAAGAGAACATTTGATCACCGTTCATAACATGAAAAGTATGGATACATATATATGACAAAGAATTATGTTATATAATAATAAGGTACTTTTTCCGTTAACCGGATACTCGCGTCGCGGTTCCCTTCGCGTCGCGGTTTCCTCGTTAGCTAAGCCGTACGGCCTCGTTAGCTAAGCCGTACGGCCTCGTTATCGTAAACTTTTACTAAGCCTAAGCGTTTTTTAATGTAAAAATAACTTTTTTGATGTAAAAATAAAACGCGAAGGGAACCGCGACGCGACCGCGACGCGAGTATCCGGTTAACGGAAAAAGTGCCAATAATAATACAAGACGCTTCTATTGTAATCTCGCGCAGTCTTCGGACCTAGGAGGACATGCTAAGTCGCATAGGTTGAGTATTCGTTGCGACACCACAGTTCTTTATACCTCAGGGCTGATCATCACAATTGAGAGAGACTCCTCTATTTTCCTCTTTGAGATTCCTCAACTCTAACCGTGTCAAAAATGGCTCTCGAAAAATTGTATTTTGGCAATGAAGCTCTTTTAAAAGTAGAAAATATAGTTTGAATGTGATATATTTTTTCATGAAGACTGAATTTTATCCTCAACCAATCGGTAAAAACGCATAAATGAAATTAATTTTAAAATGCGTAGAATCTTATAAGCATTTAAATAGCTTTGTTACAGAAAAGCTGAATATCGTAGTTTTTATCTAGTTTTTTGTTTTGAATTTAGTGTGGTTTTTCAATGTTAAAAAATACCTTTTTTTGAGTTGTATATCTCAGAGCACTCAAATGAGCTTTTGAAAATAAGCTTCATCTGCGAGAAAACGTTCAAAAGCGCGCACGAAATACATTCGTAAGATATTTTTCTTTGTGAACCTATTCTGTGATAACTCGCTTTCTTATGTATTGCACGAATAGGTAACATAAACTTGACAGAGAATAGGTGTAGAGAGGAGCACGAGGTGGAGAAACGATTAAAGGACTAGCGGGGGGAAATCAGGAGGTGCCCCACCGAGCGAGGGGAGGGAGGATTTGTTAAACCTTGAAAACCTTACTCTTAATTAGGTGGTAAATTCGATTACTCAACTCTAAATAGATTGAAACCTCGAGGTCTTCTCACTATTGTCGCATCCAATGTTGGCGGGCTTCATTTTCTCACTAATGAGACAGAGATAGGTTCGCGTGCTGCGCATCTGACCTGCACCTAATGGGTTGGAATTTTCTTTTTAGAGGTAATAAGATTAAATACAAAATGATCTTGTGTATAAAATGTGTATATATGTTTCAAATGACTCCGGACCATCCAAATAATAAGATAATCTTACCCTCGGTAGATTACTCGTAGATAATCTTACCCTCGGTAGATTACTCGTAACGCAGTGACTTCGATGAGGAAATTTCGATGAGGAAGTTTCTATCCTCGAGAATCAGATTTTTCTGGTGGATAAGTTTTTCGATTCATACAAAGTTCTTCCATCTTTGCCAATCGCTTTTCTAAGTCTTCAGCAAGCTTTTAAAGTTGTTGTCATAACTTGTTGATTATTCATAGCTCGAAAGCAAACATTTATTCTTGACTTCGAGAACATGCAGTGAAGTTTGAATGTTTCATTCTTACGTTTTCCGAGAAAATTATTGCTAATAGCTTAGTTTTTTCTCTTCTGAACAGATCGGACAAAATAACGGTAGCTCAGATGGAATATACAGTACATCAATCCCGTATTGACCAGAACGTGGTAAAAGGATTGAATAACTGCATGAAAAAAGCTGGTTCAGGTCTTTTGCCAAAAGCGAGTGCGTGAATGTTAAGCTATCGCTAATACATTATTACCGTAGAGCTATGTGAAAGACACAATATCTCATACAATAACAATTGGTCGACAAATAGTTGTTTGATAACATCTGGAAATTTTCGGATTTCATTACATGTACTCAAAAATAAATCATTGGGCCATCGCTGGAAGTGAGAAACTTCAAAATTTCTTGTTAGAAGTTACTGGTCGGGCCATTTTAGAATGTTCTACCAACCGCACCCGTCAATTCATCAAATCAACAACTTCAGAAGCGGAATACGGACCGTCAGATTCTCCGTTGGAGAGAGAATTTTTGAAATAAATAGTACAAAAATAATTGATATTCAAAGTCTGGCAACGACGAACTGGAAAACCAAACCGAATGAAGTCCCTATTGAAAATTTAAAGCAAATATATGCTCACTGAAAGAAAATAAATTGCTTGAAAACATCAACCGTAGCTTTTGAAAAAAAGTAAATCATCTACCAACGAGATTCTTCAACAAGTAAATCATCTACCAACGAGATTCTTCAACAAAAAGCAAATCCGCGGAAATTAAAACTGGAGACGAACAATTCAACATCAGAAACACAAACTTTTTGTATCTAAGAGGAATCTCCAAAAGAACACAGCCGCGCTTTAATGTTTATTCCTTGCTAATACATATTGAATATTTACAGAGGATGACTGAGTTGATTTGATCGGAGCTTGTGAGCCTTTGATATTTATAATCTTTATCATTTTTGAACTCTATTTGTATAATCATTTTAGAATTCACAAAGAAAACAAAATCATAGAATAAGTGTTCTCGTTGCAATAATTCAGGAAAATAATAATCGCATTTATAAATTTAGATCATGAGGACTCTCAAATATTTTGACAGGTGAAACGCGAGGCTGGATGTTTTTGGGTTCTTGAATTGAGCTCGAAGCATAATCAAAGGCATTCTTGAGGTAATTGGCCAACATATTTGTAGTCGATGTAGAGTGCTCCGTTGATGATGGAAACTGTGCAGCCGTCGTTCTTCGCTTTCCGAATCAACCTTGAAAAGCTAAAGCATTAGGTAATTAGAAAAATATCGGTTCATTGTTTTGTTCAAAAAAACCTGAACTTAAAAAAATAAACGAAAAAGATCTTCCAAAAAGTTTGATTTTCGTCTAAATATGACAGTCGAATACTTTCTAATCATTAACAATCGCATCCCATTTGAATTTTCTTGGACCCTGCCAACCTGCTTCTACAGGGTGGCCCATACATATTACCTGTTACCAAAATTGCACGATTCATTCCAGCGTTACCCTCCTTCCGATACGCGCGGTCTTTTTTTATTTCTTAGATCGACTTCTGTTCTTATACGGAATTTTTTTCTCAGCTCATTAAGTTCACTTTGCAGATAATGGCAGATTTTCAAAAACTGCCTACAGCAATCATTCGATTTCATAAGCTTAAATACAACAATACCCGCATCGCGAAAACGCTTCATGTCCCACGTAGAAGTGTATCGAGGACCGTTAAACGATACCAGGAGCTAGGAAAACTTGCTGATCGTGCGAGAAATGGACGTCCTCGATCTGTTCGCATCGCAATTTTGGAATGATCAAGGCCACGCGAAAGAGAGTTGCTCGAAATTCTCAACGGAGTATCAACAAAATGGCAGACTAGCTCGGAGTCAGTCGCACTTTGCTTCAAAGAGTGGTCAGAGAGGATCTGAGGCTTACCTGTTATCGTACGAAAAAAAAGCCTCGATCTTATCACCCAAAAGCCAGGAGCAGCGGCTGAAGAAGTGCAAAGCTCTCATTGCTTGGACGCGGACTGGATATCATTTGAGAAAAGCTTTCTTCGACGAGAAGCTGTTTACTGTAGAAGAAGCGTACAACCCACAAAACGTGCGTGTAATAGCTAGGAATTCTACTGCTGATGATGAAGCAGGTAGACACGTTCTCCAAGCCTCCCATCCATCTCAAATCATGGTTTGGGGTTGTGTCTCCGCAACAGACATATCTCTTTTAGTATTCGTCGAGCCTGGAATCAAGATCGACAAAATTATTATCAGAAACACATCCTAGAAGACGTACTACTGCCCTAGTCCTGGACAAATCAACCCTGGACTTTCCAGAAAAAATTCAGCTCCGGCTTACAAAGCAGAACAGACACAAGAGAGGTGCGAGAGGCATTTTCCTAGCTTCATCTCCGCGGCCGAATGGCCATCGCACTCGCCGGACCTGAATCATATGGACTACTCGGTGTGGTCGTACCTTGAAAGCAAAGTCAATGGTCTTCCTCACCAGAAGTTGGAGTCGCTCAAGCAGGCCTTGCTGACGGAGTAGGACAACATCGACGTCAGCTACCTACATGTATGTCCAGTGATAGATGCATTTCCTAAGAGGATTCGCGATGTAGTTCGCGCAAAATGTGGCCGAATTGAATGAAACTTCACCCCGTGTATTTTATTTTATTGATCCAATAAATATTACAAAACAAACTTGATTGCTCTTTTGGTAAACAAGCTATCCAGTAAAAACTTGGTAACAGGTAACAGGTATGGACCACCCTGTACTTTCTTCTATCTAAACCGTCAGGAATTGCACAATTCAGCACTGTCTCACTGCTGGTAAACAATATGTAGATTTAACGCTCGGCGATATTTTGAATAGTTTAAATTATTATTTTGAATAGTTCAAATTATCCAAACAATTTTTTTTTCTTTTCATGGTGTTCGCGACAGCATTACGCCAGAGTGAATTTTTAAATGATGAGAAAGAAAAAATTTTAAGTTCTCAGAATTCATTTGGATTTTCGTAATCTTGACAAATTGATTGAAACAATGATGTAGTAGAAAAATAACGCTTGCGCCAGCTCTTGTTGAAGCTCTGAAGCATATGTTGACGAGCCGGCTACCAATGACGAGCCGGCTACCAATGTGGCCGCTTTGTTCGTCTAAAAAATTCGATATTTCACACCTACAATCAAGTTTATCCTTTCCATTTGCTCTCTTTTCCGCTCAAGATAAAATGACTCACATAAGGATGAAATATGTAGTATTCAAGCATCCTTTTTATAGTTCAAGTTAAAAACCTCATTCATTGTATAATAGTTAAGTGTGGAAGCAGCTTTTATGTAGTTCTGCATGATAATAAAAAATTCTATTTAAAGATGACAGTATCTTTGCCATTCCTCAATATCATCCTTTTTTTTCAACTCAACGCTGTAATTATGTATGTTATGCAGATAATTTTTTTTCCAAAGAGAAGCCGTGTACTTTTTCGACAAGAAATATGAGTTTGTGCTCAAAAAAGAAGTTCTTTTTGTAATTCACTGCTTCAAAACCAAGTTTGATCTCTGAAGTCCGCGTCTTGCTTGTTTGAGAGGACGGTGGACAAGACGCACAAGATGATTAATCTCCAGGGATACTTAGAGAGAGAGAGAGAGAGAGAGAGAGAGAGAGAGAGAGAGAGAGAGAGAGAGAGAGAGAGAGAGAGAGAGAGAGAGAAAGAGAGAGAAAGAGAGAGAGAGACAAATAGAGATAGGAGGAGAAATATAAAAAAGAAAGCAAGAACAAAAGAGAGAGCTAGAAGAGGAAGAAAAGAGAAAAAACATATTTGAGAGTTTTAAAAAATAAGAAAAAAAACATAGAGAAAGAAATATAGATTAATATAGAGAGAAAGACTGAAAGAGGAAAAGGCTTCTACTACTGAAGCATTCTCCCATTCATCACAAATGGCATAAGTCGACACGACGAATGTTCTAAATAATCCTTTTCTAGTCATATTTACCCGTCCTCTGGTGATAACTTTTCTTATTTTCAAGATTGCCCTTGGTGATAAACAAGGATTTTCCTACTCTGAAAGTAATGAACGGATATTTTTCAACGTGCTTATATAGCTTTATGTAAGACT
Organism: Allodiplogaster pararmata; assembly: GCA_964056735.1. Lineage (NCBI taxonomy): Eukaryota > Metazoa > Nematoda > Chromadorea > Rhabditida > Diplogasteridae > Allodiplogaster > Allodiplogaster pararmata. Next base: position 9,740,500 of record OZ057408.1, on the reverse strand, counting down.
TGAAGATTCCCTGATCTTTTGAACTTTTAAGAGTCGTTTTAAATGTTCAGAAACGGTTGCCCTTGATTAGTTTGAATTCATGAAAACGTTGCTTCGGAAGATTATGTAAGTAAAAGCCATATAAAACTGACCTCCAAAATTTTATAATATCGACCACGAGAAGAAAAGTTATACAAAAATTCGTAAAGTATAGAAAAGCATAGGTGAAAACGGAAAAAAAAGTTATTCAGATTTGAAACATAAAATGACAGGAGAAAAGTTTTTATATTCAACTAATTGTTTTCAAATCATCCGCCAAAACAATAAGAAAACACTAATATACATATGTAGTAACTCGATGACTTGATGCAGAGAGAGAGAGGAGAGAGAGAAGCTGATAATGGAAGACTCTGTTGTTTACTGACATCGGAAGCTTTTTGACATCTCATCTTTGAAAATAATGAGCTGAAACCTGATTCCTTGTGTACAGCCTTCGTGCGCGAACGCTCATTGTACTGACGCAGACCATATAAATTGAAACTATGACGCCGCACACCCTCGACATACATACATATATTGATTGTTTAATTTCTGCATTGATCCATAGATTAATTCGATTTTTCGCGCATACTTAGGAAAAAAGCTATTTAAGTGCAAGCTGTACTTACAATTATTGATTAACAAACTCAAGTCCGTTGCAAAACAACCAGGGCAGACTTCATCATGCGACAATGACGTCTTTGAGTTAAATTGAAACCTGGATCATGGCGAGTCCAAGACGAGCCGCGATAAGTTCACTTGTCGCATCAGCTTCATCTGTAGAAGCCGAGCTGCTGCCACAGCCCATTTACACTCAGAACTCAGTCTAGGTCGTCGATGTTATGGGAGATAAGGTCAAGTCAGGTAAAGGTCGTCAACGGCTAGTTTTAGGTCAAGACAGTTGAACACGTGGATCAGCCAAAGTGAATAGATTGAACAGGATAGATATGTCACCAAATTCAACCAGTTGTTCAAAAATTTTCACTCAGTTCGAACAAGCTTTTTTAGGAGAGTACATCTCATACGGATCACTTTGAGTAGATGTGATTGGCCGAAGTAGTTTTGAATCAAGACTTATGAGTCAGTTCAAGTCGAAGTCTGACATGTCCAAGGCATATCTGCAATACGTATACATGTACATATATGTGTTAATGCGTGTTTTGAAAACATAAAACAATTCAAGTTTACATAAATTGAAGGACAAAAAACGTTTTAATCCTTAAAAAAACTTCTTTTAATCACTAAAAAAGCGTTTTAATCCTTAAAAAACAACCGGTCGCATCATATTACATACAAGTGCGTTCAATATAAAATAAAATAATAATCTTCCTTGCGCTTGTTCCCGCCTCGCGGCAGGGTACGCGCTCCCCTGAGATGCAGGACAGACCTATCCTGGTAGAACCAGTGGCTGCCTGCACAAGTGCGTTCAATAATAATTCTTAATTCTAAGATTTGCACCTTGAAGTCAAGAAAAATGATTTTTTTTAGTTCGGAATGTTTTTTTTTTGCTAGAGAGAGGCTTTGAATAGAAATGGGCCCGGGTCCCGGTTTCGTGGAACGAATTCTGTGATTGAGAATAAAAAAGAAGACTGGAAGTGACTGACATTCACTGAACTCTAATTCTGTTTTTCAGACTCATCAAAAGGTCGGGGTTGACTACGTTGAAAATCTATTCCAACCGTTGGAATGGAAAACTATTTCAACCGAAAGTTCTAAAGAAGAAAATACCATAGATGAAAAATGGAATTGGATACATCAGGACCCTAAAAAGGAGTTTTCAAAGAGGAAAGATGAATGGTGAAATAAAAAGAGAGATACCGAAAAAGAAAGAGAAACAAAGTGAAATAGAGAGATGATGTGAAAAATAAAAAAAAAGAGGAATAGAGAAAAAGGGAGAAAGTGTAGTAAAAAGAGAGAGAGAGAGAAAGAGCAAGAGAGAGAAAGAGCAAGAGAGAGAAAGAGAGAAAGATAGAGAGAAATAGAGAGAGAGACGTAAATTTTGAGAGCGTAGATTTTAAGGAGAACGTAAACAATCACAAGCAAGAAGCATGTGTGGACGAAAGTCTTGCACAGAAACTAAAGAGATGAAGTAGAAGAAAACAAATAAAAAGGTCATAAAAGTGAGGGTGTATGTATGTCTATGTGTGTACAACGATATATATACAAGAAAACTCGACAATACTAGCAAAAAAACAGACAAACTACTTTGCTTTGAGGCCGTTGTTTGATCCCTTTTTCCCAGGGTAGGTAACAATTCCGTCTCTTTTCCTCATGAGTTAGAGAACTAATTAAACAGAACGAACACAAAGATAACCTAGCAATAAGCTCAAAAACATGCCTTCGAAAGTTAAAAAAACGGAATAAGAACACTGGCTCTTGAGCATTATATTGTTTTTTGACACAGGTTAAATTTTCCAAACATTATTAGTTTAGTCTGAAAATAATCTCTGCGAGTGTTGAAAAATACATCCGCAAAATGCATACATACATACATACATCCACTTCGTAAAAGTAGAAGCTCAATTTAAAAAAATGGCTCTACTACACAAATGAGTGATGCCTCTTCAGTACATAGGGTACTGGTAAAACACTTGCACTTGAAAAGAAAGGGGATGCTGGTTCCGATTCCTCCCTGTGCACAAGCTCTTCTACTCGGCATTGTTGAGCTGCGTTTTATGATTACGGTTCTCGCTTCTCTGACCATTTTCAGCTGATAATTTCACCAAGACTCTAGGGGTAAAATCACATATGCTTATTACTTCGTTCAGAATTCATTATTTTCTCAGCTTTCTTTTTCAACCATGTAATTTTTTACCAAGAATATTCATAGAAGTGATATTGATAATGAGAATGAATATTTCGTTAAATTTATTTACTGTCAACATTTTAAGACTTCTGTGAGACAAGAATTACACAATGCCGGCAATTTTGTAGTTCTTTATTACCATAGGATAGCTTTTAAGGCCATCGCTTATATGGAATCATGAAATAGGAAGGGGAATAATGAGGAATAAGACGATCAATTTTCGTTGGTGTCCACTCTTGCTCTTGACAACAGAAAGTTCGGTAGGGCTATGACATTCGAGAGGTCGATTTCTTCTAGAGCCTTGCCGAATGCCTCGATATCTTGAATCTCTTTGAAATTATCTGTAACTTTATTCCATGAAGCAATTGCTCTAGAAAAGAAAGAATGTGGATCATTGTATCGTTTAAAGTTCATCAGAGTTAATTTGGAGGTTCGGTCTGAAGTGCGGAGATTGGTTTCAGTTCTTAACTTCAGCTCTTTTTTTGCACGTCTGACAATCCGCTCTATCAGAAAGTAGACGAAAAACTACCAATAAATCAGAACGGAGTCGTCGAATGATTAGTGAATCCAAATTGAATTCAGCGAGACGTTGGGGATAGCTCAGACGTTGGAAATAGCTCAGACGTTGGGGATAGCTCTTTACTTACGGATTTTTTTACGGATTTTACTTACGCCAGATCACACTTGACAAAATATGAAAGGGGTTTATAATATGTTTAAACAGAGTGGGGGAGGTAGCTCAAAACAGAAGGATTAATTGTGATAAAACAGTTATCTTCATCCGCTGAGAAACTCCATGCACTTACATGCAAATTTTCATCACATACGTGGTGCTTACAGTTGAATACTAAATACGAAGGCAAAATATTTAAATTATAATGATAATATGGCACAAACAAAGTCATTGTTCTGCTTGGTCTCAAACCTAGACAGGGTCACTCTACCCATATACGAGCGGCAAGAGATATACCGCTGGATTGAAGTGGTCCAATCCGTGAACTAGCTGTTCTCTCTGCAATAGTTTGATACGATTGATCGCTGCTTTTGGACTTAGCATTTTCGAATTTGTTCTAATTCAAACGTGTAATTAAATCCATTATCAGTAATTAGATCACAAGTTCATGGGGTCATTACGATCAAAAAGGTACTAAACGATTTTACTTTTCAACAGATGAAGCTTTTATCTTAACTTGCCATCAATTCAGCGTTTTCATGATAAGTGAAGATATAACTATTATTTCATTAACTGCTCTAGGAGAAAAATGTTCTCGTGAAAATTCTTCACTTCGAGGGGCCAAGACAGACAGTGGCATATATGTGGCAGTGTTCTATGTATTATGTATTTGAAGGAATGAAACTCAACTGCTATAGGTCGCCCATCGACTTTTACTCAAAAAGGATTGAATTAGCCTGGAACTTGGAAACACCTGACAAAATTATGCTCTCATGATAGAGACAGCTTCTCTCATGGGATAAAGAGAAATACAAAATTAATGCGCCCAGGAGAATATAATTCAGAGACGTTTATTGACTTCCGGGCTTCGGGCCCAACAAAAGGAAACATTGGAGGGCAGAGGGATGTGTCATAGGTTCAGAATGACTCAAGGCCTGCACCGAAGATGTAGGTGAGCAAGAAAAGAGGAAGGAAGACAGACAGGTAGACCGACGTACATACAGAAGCAGAGTAAGAGAGAGAGAGAGCCAGAGTGAGAGAGAAGTAGAGGGAAAGAGAAAGAAACAGAAACATAGAGAGATACAGAGAGACAGAGTGAGAGAAACGGAATAAGATTCAGAGAAAGACAGAGAGAAAAAAATACACATATATATATATATGAAAAGGACGAAAAGACAGAGAGAAAGATAAGTACGAGAGTGAGAATATAATGGAAAGGCGTGAAAGCAAAATATTGTACTATTTGCACGATTTGGCAACACATGGAAGAAGTTTGGTAGATGGAACCTTCGAGAGATTTCGTTTTTAAGTCTCTATTTGTTTTTTTTTATAACTTGAATTACACCGTTTGTTCATTTATTTTTTATTCAACAGAGTTGAGCATTGTTCAAGCAAAATCAATTGTTGAGCAAAGCTGGAAAAAAACTGGAAACAATTAAGTTAAAACAAAAAGCGTTTTTTTATTGTTTTTGAATTTATTGTTCACTCTCTTTATTTTTATTTTTATTATTGTTTGTTTTTTATTTATTTTTATTGTTCACTCTCTCATCATCAGTTTTATGTATTTGAACATGATTGTGTTTTCGTTTTACTGTTAATTTAACTGTAGTATTTATTTAGAATGGATAAAAAAGTTCAAAGCAAATAATCAATGCAAACGGCTACAAATATCCGAATTAATTTCATAGACAATTTGACCATCTTTGTGAAAGAGCAGAACAGAAAGTGAAGCGTAAAGATAATTCACAATGGAATTGGAAAAATAATAGCAGCGATATACAGGGAGAGATAATGAGTGAAAAAAGAGAGGTAGAGAGAGAGAGAGAGAAAAAAAAGAGGATAGAGAAATAACTAGAAAAACGGAGCGGCTTCAACACAGAGACAGAGAGAGAGACAAGTAAACAACTAAGACAGAGAGAAAGACAAGAAAAAATAGTCCAAAAAAGATAGGAATTGAAAATGACAAACGAAAAAAATTGAACCAGACACCGAAAAAAATCCGCGCAGACTCGAAAAGAACATTATTTTCTGGGGACAAATACATTCATGAGAGACTGTTTAAGAAAAAAACAATTGATGAAAGTGAATGTTGCTGAGAGAAATTGCAATTACATAGAAGAAAGAGGTCTTTAAGTCGGGATGCTGGTTCTGAGAGAACAGATGATAAGCAGGCTGCTTGAATGGTGGGAAGAAAAGCTCGGATGAGTGGGTGATTAGGAGAAAAACAATTTGTTGGGAGACAGAGTGGTGGAGCGAAGGATGAAGATTGGATAGATAAAACCATTAACATCAGATGCAAGACAAATTAAAAATGAAGGCGTGTAGGCATCTGCATGCAAGGCATCAAGAGAAGACCCTTTACCAGGACTTGAATTCTCCTAGTCAATCACTCTCCATTCTCTGCTCCATTATAGGGCCGTGGGGCGTGACTATACCCATTATAGGGCCTCTTGAGTGCTTAAAACTCAGAAGTGACTAGTCATCGAATTCGAGCGTGAATGTGAATAGAATACACGATAAACAGTAACAAACTTAGTGCGAATGAAAAAAGGTCGCAGCGTAGCCTGAGAATGTTAATTGTAGTCTTGAAGTACACTTGAATTTTTGATGAGAGAGATACATTATGTGTGCGTTCATGATTTCTCACTGCATTAGTGATATATTTTTTAAAACAAAGTCAAGTTCACCTTTTATATCAGATTTCACCTCAGGCTGCGTGCGACTCCATGGTGAAAGTAAAACATTAATAACTTTTCGATCAAAATTTTTTTTAGTTTGGCAACGGGCTATTTTTTAACAAGTTTTTTGCTATAATTTTTGAAGTCAGGGTCGATAACAAAAAGTTTTAGAACTGAGTATGTGAAGAAGAATAAAAGTTTCTATGAGCATTCTCGATTTCATTCTTTCGCAGTCAAGAAAACCTAAAGAGAAGGAAATGATGAAGTTTTTCAACCGTTTGTTGCTAGTCGTTTTGCGAAAATAGGTCTGAAACACTGAATTTGTGATGGAGCTTCTTCATGGTGCTATGGAAACAAAGAGTTGATGACAAGGAAAAGTTAATTTAAAGAAACGTTTTTGTTATAATTCGTAGACGGTAATTATCAGAGAAGGGAAGTTTAGCTTAGTCAAAAAAGGAGAACATTGCATCCTAGTCATGAAAAAAACGGAATGCTTCGAAGCCGCGAGAAAGAGGTAAGTCCAATCTAGTTATGAAAAGTATGGAAGCCCACTGTAGTCAAGCAAGGAAAGAAAGTTTACTCTAATCATGAATGAAAGAGCTTAAGTCAACTAATAAAAGTCAGAAATTCCTTTTTATTGGAACAAGGGAGGTGAGTATACGAAAGTCATGAACAGTGGAAAAGTTCTCCCTAGTCAAAAAAAAATTTCAGTTTAGTCATGATGAGGTAAACTTTGATCATCAAAAGTGAGAAGTTTCTCTTTAGTCATGAAAGGGTTTAAAGTTTTACTTAATAATAAAAGAAGAAAAAATTTCAACATAGTCGAAGAAAAAGAATGTTTAACCAGCCATAAGCATAAGAAAAGTATATCTCTCCAAAAGGTCTTAAAGAGTTGTAGGAATACACAAAGCTAGAGACTGGTAGTATATGTATTGAGCTGCGGTTCATGGAGCGTCAAAAATCAGAAAAAAGATAAGTGGATCACCGATGTCGTACCTTCTTAAGTCTCACCACGAATTGCGGTGAAATGGCGATGGATGTTTAAAAGTGATTGCTCCGTCAAAAAGTAGCAACATGAAAAAAACAACACCGTAATTCAAAGTCATTTCACGGTAAACCGTGGTGTGACTAGAAAGGAACAAAATCGGTGCTCTGCTCATCTTTCACTTTTTTTTATAATTTTAACGCTTCATAAGTCGAGAGTCGAGAGGGGAGAGTGAACTTTGTTACTTTTTTAGTTCAGTATTTCTTTATAGCGAAGCTAGTTTAAAAAGTTAATTAAAATTTTGCGCAAATGAAAGAGAATTCCTAATTTTTTTCATCGCGTTCTCAAATGTTCTACAAGAAATTCTTCTATAAAACAAATTTACTGCAAGATGAGGAATCAATTATATCGAAGAAACCGGTGAAAACCTGGAAAAATAGTTTTGTTTCTCGAAAATTTCCAAAAAAAGTGAAAGGTAAGTGGAGCACCGATTTCGTACCTTCTTCATTCTCACCCCGAATTGCCGTGAAATGACAATGGAATACGATGATTTTATGTTGCTTCTTTTCAAAGGAGAAATCACATTTAAACAAGATCAAACAATAAGAAAACATCGTAATCTATTGCAATTTCACGGCAATTCGCGGTGAGACTTGAGAAGGTATGAAATCGGCGCTCCACTTATCTTACTCTTTTCCGAATTTTAACGCTCAATAAGAAATTCGTTCACGAGAATTATTACATAAGTTCCAAACGGAAGGTCAAAATGAATGTTATCGGCCAGAAGGGTCTTCTATCTTGTTTTTTTTCTTGCCCTCTTCCTCTAATTTTAACTCCGCTTCCCTCTTTCTCGCTTCATTTCTTTTTATCTCCATCTCTTTCTCTCTATATATCACTAATCGTCTCTTGTCTCTCACATTTTCCTTCTATTCCTTATTCATCTTCTCTCTCTCTCTATCTCTTTTTTAAACTCTGTTCTCTTTCCGTTTTTTTCTCTATCAGTAGCACTGTACAAAAAAGATGAGTCTCCCCCCGCTGCGCTATGTAGGTACTTTTTTTCTTCTTCCATAATGAACCTTTCTGTTCTGTTTAATTATCTTTAAGTACTTTTGGTGTCCCTTCTCCCTGTTTACCAAGTTGGCATCCTCCATATCCTCCTCTTCCTTTATTCCTCTTATTTTCTCTCTCTTTTTCTCTCTCTTTTTTTTCCATTCTTTTTCCTGTCTTTTTTCTCTCCTCCTCTGTCAGTCTCGCTCAATCCGTCATCCTAAAATTCCTATTCAAGCCTTCTACTCTTCTTTTCTGTGATGTACCTTTGCAACAACATTGTATGCCACTCCACCAGCCTGCTCCATGCGCTCGCTATACCTCCTCCTCCTCTTCCCCCCTCCTTCCCAAACGGACATATTGTAATGACTCAATGCCCAATTATGAGTCATGAGCTTCTTTCGAACTAAAATTTGCGCGCGGTACATTTCTAGCATGAAATGAGAACGGTGGAAACTCGAGGGTTTGCCATACGCCATTGAATTTAGCAACTTGTCTTGTAAATCAGAGAATTAACACTAAGCCAAGTAAATTCAACTAACTATTCACCAATGTTTTTGAGTGACGTGTGCAAAGAATAATGTCATTATCAACATTCCTCGCAAATGGCGGTTACTCCTCGCAAGCATAGTTCGATTCGACTTGAATGCAGCCACTTTGAAATGACTTGAAGTATCGCATTGGCTCGTTTGGAACTAAAAATGCTAAAAAGAGCTTGGATCATTTTCTGATCGTTACAAAATTGGTCGAACTCGTTCGATACGCTCTGCTCGCGTCCTCGATAGCTTATAAAAGAAAAAACTTGAAGTCTGAGAAGGAACATTATGAAGATCAGTTGGAGCTAGAACTTTCTGTCAATTCTGCAGCAAAAATTGTTCAGGCTTGCACCTTAACCCTAAAAAAGCTGCATTGTTGTCATAAAGAAACAAGAAGGAGCGACTCAGAATGGGCCGAACGCTGAGTGCGCGTCATGTAAAGCACATACGAAATGTTTCCTATGATGATTAGCTCTTCATAATTAAAGAGGCTCAAAACTCCTAAAGCTTCCGTGTGTTTGGTAGAGAGGCAGGAGCAGCTGATAAGGCTTACCGGACAGTTCACCGAACTTCATGCCTCTGTTTGGTAGAGAGGCAGGAGCAGCTGATAAGGCTTACCGGACAGTTCACCGAACTTCATGCCTCTTAAAAATCCCGTTTCGAGTGGTCCTGTGCGCCAATGGAACAGCTCCACTGGTATTCGTTAAGAAAAGGGTCAAAATTACTTTGTCGATTGTGCTTCCACTCACAAAGCGAAAAAAAATATACACGAATGGTGCAAATCCCATTTTCCTGATTCTGTGTTATGCTGAGGATGGCTGTCGTGCTCCCCGGAACCCAACTCTCTTGTTTATTCTGTATGTTCCTATCTTGAGAACAAGATGAGAACTTGTACATATGAAATTTTATATTATCATCTTGAATAATGGGCTAAGATAAATATATGTAACCTATTTATTTCCAGTGACTAAAGCGTTTCCCAAGCGGCTGCTGTAGTTCGAGCAAAAAAAGGCAGCATCAAACGAAATTTTATTCCAATGTTATGTGCACATATGTACACTCAGATGATAGTTCAATTATATTTTAGTTCACTGGTTTACTCTTTTCCAAGATATGAGTATATGAATTTGCACATCTTGTACATTTGAACAACAAAGTTACTTTCTGTAGAAAAAGTAAGAAAAGGACGACTAGAAGTGAATGGAAGAAAACATTCCGAGTTGATAATAACAACTCCAAGTCATTGATAGCATATTTGTTGGGTCTTCCGTGCTCTTTTGACTACTTTCGAAGATTGTGATTGGTTGAAATGGGCATATTTCGACTTGCTCTACTCATATACATCTACTTCTTTAAGGCTGTTCTCTGCTCGGGTAAACTAATTTATTATTATTATTATTTGTATTTTCTATTCTTTAATACTAGTCGATAACTCGTGAGAATAAGTGTAATTATCGTAAGCCGAAATTGAGAAGACAGTTGCGTTTTTCGCCTTTTAAAAACAGAGGAAATTGGAGTTTTTCAAGTTAATGATGGGAAGAGATTAATGTAAACAAGAAGATAGAATACGTGTGAAAAGATAAAAAGTGTAAAGAGAGAGAGAAAGAGAGGGAGAAAAGGGAGAGAGTTGAAAAAAAAAAGAGAGAGAGAGAGAGAGGGAGAGAGAGAGAAGCAGGTTAGCGAAGCAAGGTTTTACACCTCTAACCGAATTCTTCCATGTTTCGAGTCACAGCAGGAAGTATTGTCTCCTTCTCCACGACATCTAAATCTTCTCAGCCATCAACGAATTCTTTTTTCAAAAACAACACCATTCTCATAATGGCAGGTGAATCCTATTCAAACTAAAAACTCAAGTTTTTTTAAACATGAATCTGGGCTTAAATGGTGACTGTATCAAGAAACTAGCTCAATACTTATTTATTTATTTATTCATACATCAATACTGATGTGACAAAATATAAGTTAACTCATACAATAGTGAATACAATTCAATTCAATTCGAATGCTTTGACTTGGGATATAAAGAACATGGTCAGTTTGGTCAGAAAGGTATTATGATTGTTTAAGAATGAAACGATAGATTATACAAGCACTATCACTATCGATCACTGTGATGACGCTAATCACAAAAGTCTGTTTCGCCCCCGCTCAGACAGACTTCTGTGCTCTCTGGGTGGGGCTCATCAGTGAGTGCCCAGAGAGTACACATACGATAAATTTTAACGATAATATAATATATGTTAAACAAACAAAAACAAAACAAAAGACACACAAAACAAAAAAAAATTTAAAGTAAAAAATTAAAAAAACATTTTAAATAGTTTTTAATAACTTGTTTTAAAAAAATTTTGTATTAGAAAAAAAATGAAAGAAAAATTTTTTTAGAAATAAGATGAAAATATTTTTAATTAATAGTGATAATTATAACTGTCATTATTCAATTCAATTCAAATCAATTTCAATTCAATTCAATTCTTTATTCCAGTTGTACATGTAAAAGTTATGACAATGGATGACTGCCACGGATGTGGGATCAGTGTTTAAAAAAACAAAAGAAAACAGTCTCCCCCTCTGCTCGTTGTATAGAGCGGTGACCCAGTTTTGAACTCTGATATTGATTCATCGATATGTGTGGAAAATGTACTCCTCTTACCCCTCCCCAGTGCACACGTTGTCCTGATAATGAGAAGAAAATGAAAGAGATGATGGATAAAATCTCGCGACTCGAGAAGATCGTCGAGGAACTCGTTTCACGTCTTCCTCCTCCTAATTCTTCGTCTTCGTCTTCTGATTTCATCAAATCAAGTTCCACATCTCTCTCATGCCCTCCACATACAAATGCACCCAATCCTCCTCCACTTTCATCAGCTGAATATCTCTACTACGAGTCACCAAAAGAAATTCTTAACCGCCAGGAGAGATACAGATCTATTGTGCTTTTCAATTTTCCTGAGTCTAGATCAAACTCAGCTACTCAGAGAGCGCATGATGACTTCTCGAGGGTAATTCGTATTCTGGACAGGATGCAAGTTCAGTGCTATCCCGCCAACGTTTATCGAATGCCTGCTCAGATGAGCAACAAGAACAGAGGACCTAGACCAGTGAAAATTGTACTCCCGACTACTTCGTTCCAGCAACAAGTTCTATCTTCACTCGACGTTTTATATTCGTTCCATCCTGATCTACACATAAGACACAGCCAAACAGAATGCGAAAGAAAATATCACAAAGCCTTCAATGCCTGGAAGTACGACTCGTCTCAGCCTAAACCTTTCATCTACCCTTCTTACATGAAACGTCAGTCTCTTCTATCATGCAACCCAAAGTACCCTCCACTATCTCTTAGTAAAGTCTGCTCCTCGCTCTCCAAAGAAAACATCTCGCCTACCACTACAATATCCAGAAACGCCGAAGAATCTACCTCTTGCCCCAGAAAGTCAGACGAATTTGTCTCCAGAAGAAGAAATGTTAGGAAAACCTCTCGTTATTCACCATAGGATAAGTCGGATAAAAGAACTAGAGAAGAAGTAATCAAATGCTTGTCTTTCAACTGTAGATCAGTGATGAATAAGCTATATGATCTTCATTTTCTTCTTCGTTGCTGTGAATATCACATTCTCTTACTATCTGAGACATGGATGCACAGTGAGCTTCCCGACTCCATTCTAACCGATAGTTTACCCTTCACGGTATTCAGAGGTGACAGATTGGCACAAAGAGGAGGAGGCGTAGCCATTCTAGTAGATAATGTCATCTCCTCATCTTTAGTTGTTCAATATAGCAAGGCTCAGTGCAAGGGGTTAATAATAGACATTTATCTTAACACATCTTTCTCGTTTGCTTTCTCGGCCATTAGACTGATTAATATATATCGATCTCCTAGCTGTGGAGTAGAAAATACAAAGGATCTCTGCTCGTTTATCACCTCTCATGTTACTGAAGTATTTCCCACCATTCTGTGCGGAGACATGAACCTCCCCAAGATAGACTGGGCAAATCTCACCGCTCCCAATACATGTAGTATGTCTCTTGCGTTCTTAAACATGACATGCGACAACAATCTTAAACAACTCGTACTTTCTCCCACTAGACTTCAAAATACACTCGATTGCCTGCTCTGTAATTCAAATATCATAAAAGACTGTATTGTCAGACCTCCCTTCTCCACCAGCGATCATGCCTCAATACACTTTGAAATCAGAGATAGAGCCAAGCGTATTATCACAAGCACCAGCTCAACGTTAGACTGGAAAAAGGCAGATTGGGAAATAATCAACTCAGACCTCTTTAGCATCGACTGGACTTACATGCTCTCAAACCTAACTATTGACGAAAGTGTCGATAAATTAACCAACATCATCCAATTCATAATTTATAATAGGATTCCTAAAAATAAGAATGTCAAAACACATTTGAAACATCCCCCCAAGATAAGAAGATTATACAGCTTCCTACAGAGAAGTAACAAACGCAACCCTCTCTCCATTACGTCATTACGCACATCCAAGAAACTTCACAAAGAACTAGTCAAATTCGAGGTTCTTAGGGAAGACAAGCTAAAGTTCCCGAGAAACTATAAGGTATTCTTCAGAACTATATCCAACCGCATTAAAAGCAACACATCTATTCCTGCTCTCATAGTGAACAATAAACCAACTACTATCCCCTTCGAACAAGCAACTCACTTCGCCGGGTATTTTGATAAGTTACAACCCTTACCAATCAGTGGACCCCTTCAAATCTCTCGCCCGAATTTTCACCTCGACCACATTAATGATATCTCCCCTTTTGAGGTGAACTCCATCCTGAAACGAATAGCTCCGAAACTGAACTCGTCCCCTGACTTTATTCCAAGTAGACTACTCAAAAATTGTCTGGACTCACTGGCCATACCTCTCTCCATCATTTTCACCAACTCACTAACCTTAGGGCACTACCCTCTGGCCTGGAAAAAAGGAATAATCAAACCAGTTCATAAAAAAGGGCCCCGCTCTCAGATCGAAAATTATCGTCCTATCACTATGGTGTGCTCTATGTCAAAGGTATTCGAGAAACTGATCTTCAATATAACTTATCAATATCTGGAAACCAATGGCAAACTACATCCCAAACAACATGGTTTCCGTCGGAGACGGTCCACGGTAACATCCCTGGTAGAGGCTCATTCCATTTACCTCACGCTTCAGAATAAAAAAATAGACTTTGACATCTGTCTAGTCGACTTTTCACGGGCTTTCGACTCTGTAAACATAAGATTTCTTGTTCACAAACTTGAAAAAGTGGGAATAACGGGCAACCTCCTCTATCTTATCCGTTCTTTTCTCACGAGCAGGTCCTCGAAAGTCTCAATCGGAGATACATTATCAGGCCCTAAAGTATACAACAGTGGTGTTCCCCAGGGGAGTTGCCTTGGACCCCTCCTCTTTTCAATATTTATAAATGATATCATGGAGCACACAGAGCCAGATGTCCATGGTTTTCTATATGCCGATGACCTCAAATTTTTTTCCAAAAACAGAGACTCTCTTCAGAAAAGTCTGGATTCCATTTCCGATTACTCACTGACCTGGGGACTTGTGATATCAACTCAAAAATGCTTTATCATGCACTGTGGTCCTAGGAATCCAAAAGTAACATATAACCTAGAAGACAATATCATACCAACTACTTCATTAGTGAAAGATCTTGGCATTACATTTCAGAAAGATATCACATTCTCTAAACATATTGAACTAACCTCCCTAAAGTCCCAAAAATGTATAAACATGATCTTTAGAGCCTTTAAAACCAAATCAATTAAAGTTCTGCTCAGAATATACACCACATACATAAGACCCCTTATTGAATATGGGAGTGAGGTATGGTCCCCAGTAACTATCGGTCTCGTTAACTGCATAGAAAAAGTGCAAAGATCATTTACACGAAGGTTACTACAAAGGGCGGGATTACCCAAAATGAGTTATGTTGCTAGACTGAATTTTCTTTCCATCTCCTCGCTTGAATATAGAAGAAATGTGGCCGATCTTGTGTTCATCCATAAATGTCTGCACGGAAATATTCAAGTAGATTACTCAAATATGTTTAAACTTTGCCCATCGCCTTATTCGCTGAGAGAATCGAATAACTACAGAATATGCTTGCCGTGTAAATATCAAAGCAGAACAAGCACTTGTGCCTCAAGAATGATTAATGTCTGGAATAAGTTACCTTGCTCTTTGGTTTCTACAAGCTCTTCTAGCATTTTTAGAAATGAACTTATCAAGCTTGATTGTGAGACCATTGTCACCCACTCTAGAATACATTTTTAATTCAAGTGCTTTGTTTCTTCAAATGTTTTGTTTTTGTTTCTCCTTTTTTTTCCATTATATTTGTGTTCTCGGTTAGCTCTCGAATGATAAAGAGTGAGTTGAGTTTTTGGAATTTCAAGTTATTATTGCGGATGAATAGTTCTTAATTGCTGATGAATAGTTCATAACTGAAGATACAAGCTTTGCTTTCTTTGCTTTTTTTGTGTGCTTTCCTATTTTCCTAAAATGTAATGTTCCTCATTGTTCTTGTCATATTTAGATCTCACTTTCCATAACCTTCACTGAATTCACTTTTTTTTGTGACAGTGTCATCTGTTTCGTCACTTAACATTATGTTTTGTTTCAAGCGGAATAAAGAATTGAATTGAATTGAAGTAGTTTAGTACAATGGTCAGTAAAAAAGTAGAAAATATTCACAGAAAAGAGTAAATCTGTTAACTTGATGCTATATTTGCAGAACTGATCTGGGAACGACAATTTCCGCAGGCAAACTTGAAATAGCTTTTTTGAACGTGTTAGATGAAGTTAACGTTATAATGTTAACAGGCAAATTATTCCAAATTTCAATTACTCGAGAGGCGCACGTGGAGTTAGAATGCTTTAAGTTAAAAGGAAGAATAATTCTCAAAGAGTGTGAAGATCGACTCAGATAGGGAGATGGACGAACAATGAACAGAGAAGAGTAATCAATATCAATGTTACGATGAATGCATTTATGAATAAAACATAGGTCAGCGATTGATCTCCTGTATTCTAATGTGGAAAGGTTGAGTATAGCAAGCGGATTAGTATAGCTCAAGTTACTTAGACCGGATCTCATTAGTAAGCGACGTGTGAAAGCTCTCTGAACCCGTTCAAGGGCATTAACGAGGCCAATGGAGACAGGAGACCATATTTCACATCCATATTCTAACAGGGGTAGAATATACGACTTGTAAGCTCTTAATAATACTGAGAATGAGCAAGTTTTGAAAGCTCGAAGAATAAGATTCATGCAATTCGTAGATTTCTTGATATTTAATTTAATTTGATTAGAGAAATTGAGGTTCTGGTTAAATAATATGCCTAGATCTTTGACGATGTTGGATGATGGTAGTATGAAGTCTTTAATAAAGTAAGTAGAATTGTTGTTAAGAGGTCCGCAATTAGTGACAAAGCATTTAGTAACGGAGATAGTGAGCGACCAATTGAGAGCATAGTCAGCGATTGCGTTAATAGCACTTTGCAGTAGAAGAGGACATTCTGAGAATAACTTGACATCGTCAGCATAAAGAAAACAATGGACGCCTATGGGTATTACATCTACAATGTCGTTAATGAACATCGAGAAGAACAAAGGCCCTAGGGAACTTCCTTGGGGAACACCGCAGGGGTAGGACCTACTTTCAGATAAAGAAGAGCCGACTCGTACTCGAGATGTTCTGTTAGTAAGAAACTATACGATCAATCTAAGAAAGGAGGAGTTAATACCTAATGTTGCTAGTTTGTGCATTAGAAATCTATGTTAATACAATCAAAGGCTTTTGAGAAGTACATATGTGAAATGACTTCTTTCGTGCTATGAGTGTAAGGTATAGACTGTGAACTAGAGAGGTCACTGTAGAACGTTTTCGTCTGAACCCTGATTGGCAACAATTTAACAGCTTATTGTCTTCCAAATAATTGTAAATGATGTCATGAATAAATTTTTCAAATAATTTGGACATTGAGCAAACCAGAGTTATGGGACTAAAATTGTTAAGATTAGAGCTACTACCTTTCTTATGAATGGGTATGATGATCCCTTCTTTCCATTTCGAGGGATAGTATAATGGCTATAATGTTTTAGAACATAAATGAATGGATAAATAAATAAATAATACGAGAGGTTAATGTTGTCAAGATGAAAATTTTTTAATTTGAAAACAGTTCTCTTGTGCAATAGTAATATGGTGATCTTATGGGGAGTGTTGATAGATCATGACTATTGATAATTGTCTCGATTGTTTATAGTGATTTACAGGTCAATTCGAGTGTAGTTTGTATTTCAATCGGAGTTATAGAATAATTGTTTGTTATATAGTGAGATAGAATTTACTTTCGTCTAAACTCATCTTTTATTATTTTAGTTATATCAGTGATATTAAGATTATATTTAAGTTTGATTTTAGGATTTTTTATTGAGGTTTTGATGATTCTGTTGAGTATTATGTTATTAGGATAACCGTATGAAGAATGAGATTGCAAAGACGTTCGCTCTTTTTCTGCTTAGCATCAGATCCGAACACGAGACTTGAAAGCCGCTGTGAAGATAGTCTAGTGTTCTATCTCACGAGCCAGTCAGGAGTTTCTTTGAAATTGGTTTTCTAAACTGCTTTTTTTTCCTATGGACTCGTACTTAGTGGCTATTACACACTTGTTCAAACCCTTAAACCTATTTCATAAATTCAGAAGCAAAATATGATGAGCCCCGCCCAGAGAACAAAAATAGGTCTGAGTAGGGGCTGTTTCGACTCTTGCTACATATTACCGCATAAAGAGTGATGTATTACAATTTTTTGCTGAAATTCTTTTTTCTTTTCTTTTTCATTAACAATATAATCATATCTTCTTGCTCGCACAAGAACTTTGTCAGAAAGAAAGAAAAAAGAGGATCTTGTTTATCACTTTTTCAGCTATTACCAAAGAAAGTTCTTTTTAACTTGGGGGGACGCTTCACTGGGGGGGGGTTTGCTTCACTTGGGGGGGGGGCTTTTTAAAGATAGTTTTTAAAGAAAATTTTTACATAAAAAAAAAACGCTTGGGCTCAAGAAAAAGTTTACGCTAACGAGGCCGTATGGCTTAGGCGAACGAAACCGCATAAGAAAATTTACATTTTTTGTATTTCAAAAAAAACATTTTTTGAACGCACCCAAAAGAGCCCCCCCAAGTAAATTTTTGCCTTAAAGAGAATACTATTATGATTAAAGAGAATTCGATTATAATATGCCTGCTATGCCGCTTCGATCAGTTCTGTCCCTGCGTCGAGTTCAACAACTCGACTGCTTCACAAGCAGTGAACAAGTGAATTGAGTTCGCCAGTCAATACTTACCGGTTTCAGTTGCTGTTATCTTGGTTCAATTCGGAGGCATCGTTGCCTACAGCTTGATGATAAGATACCTGAATAAAGAAAGTGAAAGGATCAGAGTTAGCACTTTTGACAGTTTTCTCACATCAAGTCCAATTGTTTTGTGTTACAGTGTGTTTGATGAAGCGTCCTATTAATTAATTTATATGTACAGAGTGTACTAATTTATCACGGTAGGCGTTAAAAAACAGTATAAATTTAAATTTTTTTGATTATAAAGTAGCGCGTTCTGGAATCATAGTTGCTGTGAAATGAGAAAGACTTAATGTAATACAAAAAATGAAAACAAAGTTGTTTAAAAAACGCAAGAGTTAACAAAGAGCTTTGTTTCTTGTTGCAGGAAACGGGCAATTCGACTAATAAGGCTCCGGAGACATGATTAAAAAGAGAGAATAGCTTATTTGTTAAGTGTCTTTCAAGACTTTTTCTAAATCAGTTTGAGAACTGTATTAAAAATACAGTCTATCATTACTATTTTAAATGATAAAAACAGCCACATACAAATGATTTTTAAAATGTTTTCATATTGGAATGGAGCAGAAACTCAATTTTTACCGAAAAACTTTGAAAATTGCTTACTTGAAAAACATTCAAATAAAATTTTGCAAATTACAAAGCAGGAGATGCTTTTCTATAAGGTCTATTGCAAATGAGACAAGAGCCTTATAGAAAATATTGTAAACTGTTGTAAATGTACTTTTTTCCGGTTCTGGTAAAAAAAATTAAAATATTTGGTCGGCAGCTTCAAGGCATATGTCAATTAGAGTATTCCCTACTCCTCGTTGATCTCAAGCAACGGATTTTTATACCGAGCAGAGGAGCGGCTTGTTCGCAGAAACTTGTGCAAAAATCGTGTGGTGTGACGGGAACCGAACCCGTGACCTTTCGCGTTCCGGGCGAATGCTCTCCCCACTGAGCTACACACGCACACATGATAAATGCACATTTGAAGGCCCATACAACATGCCCCTTTCTCAACACCGAGGTCTCTCGAGGTCTAGGGTCAGAGGTCTAGGCGCCTTTGTCTCTGCGAACTAGCTCATACTCGGGTTTTCTTTTTTTTCTCTTTTTTTTTTCTTCTCTTTTTCTCTTTTTATCCTCTCTTCTCATCCCGGTTCGGCCCCCATGTCAATTAGAGTATTCCCTACTCCTCGTTGATCTCAAGCAACGGATTTTTATACCGAGCAGAGGAGCGGCTTGTTCGCAGAAACTTGTGCAAAAATCGTGTGGTGTGACGGGAACCGAACCCGTGACCTTTCGCGTTCCGGGCGAAACGCACACATGATAAATGCACATTTGAAGGCCCATACAACACATAGAGACATAAAGAATTTCACAATCACAAGAGAAGTTGAAAACGGTTGAAGCTAATCTAGACAGAAAACAGATAGGACACTCAAAAACCCACTCTCCAGAGGGATCGAGTGACTGCCTAGGTCATTTTACTGCTTGAAGAGAAATACTTCACTTCGCAAAACATCGCTTACAGAACCGACTCGAGAGGTTGAACTTTGTAAAAAAAATAATATCAGAATTGAACCGGTAACTTTTGATAACTCACACTTATTAATTTATTAATAAAGTTCTTAGAAAAATTGTTAAACATTTAATGTTAGAAAAATATTTACTGCAAAGCCGTGCCAAATTTGAAAGTAGACCGATTGTTTTTAGCGCAAGACAAACATGTCCAACTCTCAGTCTTGTTAATTTGATAAACGACAACCCGAGCTACAGAATACCATAAGCAGTTGTCATTTTTCTATGC
Organism: Allodiplogaster pararmata; assembly: GCA_964056735.1. Taxonomy (NCBI): domain Eukaryota; kingdom Metazoa; phylum Nematoda; class Chromadorea; order Rhabditida; family Diplogasteridae; genus Allodiplogaster; species Allodiplogaster pararmata. The sequence continues at coordinate 9,720,577 of OZ057408.1, read as the reverse complement.
TGGAGAAAACGTCGGATAGTTATTAAGGACTTGATTTATTATTTAGCAACTTTTCCGAATCGAAGTTGAAACAAGTTAAGGCCAAGGCAAACCTGAAACCAGTCAACAAAAAAATACAATAAAAAGAAGAATATTTGCTTGCTGAGAACTGTTCACCTTTTTCGCAACCGAATTCGTTTAAGCGTGTTCTAAAACTCGCCAAAAAAGTTTCTTTCAAAAAAAAAAAACAACTTCAAAATCTAAATAGGGGCAGGATGAGTTGGCATAGTCTTAACAATGCAGATCATCTGTTAGATGCCAACCAATGCATTAAGTAGAGAAGTTGAGAACACAGAACACGGTCTCAGGAAGAGCCGGCGACGCAACCCAGCGGGAGTAACCTAACAAAATGGCTGCAAAATGTGAAGCATTGGAGATCTTGCTTCTTTGTTTGGATTTTTTCACAAATGTCGTTCACATCTTAGTAATAATTGTTTCAATCGCTGTTTATTTGTCTAATCACCTAAAAATATGATCAATCAATCAATCAATCAATCAATCATTTATTCCTTGAACATACATGAGTATGGTACATGGATTGTGTAATTCACAGGTATAAGATAAAAATAGCTCAAAAACAACGCAATCTAGAATTCGAGATGATATACTCTCGAGGAAGTGCTAGTAGTGCATTTTTGAAAGCGAGGGAGGAGGGCAACAATGCAACTTGAGCTGGAAGCGAGTTCCATAAATTGATACAACGAGTGACACAAGTGCTATGTGAGTTGTTAATCTTGAAAGGCAAGACAATTCTCAAAAGATGTGAGTTACGTTTAACGTAGGGAGTGGGAAGAACTTTGAGTAGATTAACACTATTCATATAAACATTATTGTGGAGAATCTTGTGAACAAAACAAACATCAGCGATTTGGCGGCGATATTCAAGGGTTGAGAGGGACAAGGTCTTCAATCGAGTAAGGTAGTCGGCAGCGGGTAGTCCGGCGCGAATGAAGACTCTTCTTGTAAAAGCCCTCTGGACTTTCTCGAGTTCATTGATCTTGCCGATGGCTGTTGGGGACCATATTTCGCTGCCGTATTCGAGGAGAGGGATAATGTAGGCCTTGTAGGCACGAATATAGACCGCCATACATGAGGTTCGAAGAGAACGAAAAATCACATTCATCGCTCTAGTGGCTTTAAATGTTAATGATATGCCACGTCACAGACATGAAGAACCTCAATCCTACTTATGTTAGGGCAAAAACGTGTATATGTACATAGTAGATAGATAGAGGAAGTGAGGAAGACTGTTTAGGCAGTCAAGGTGTTCAAACACTGCTTGAAATCGAATTTTCTTGCCGTTACGTCACCGGTCAGCATGGTGCTTGCAATGAAAACATCTCACATTTATCCTTTCTCAGATTTGGCTTTTGCCATAAAAATTCTTGTTTTATTAAGTCCTTTAAAAGACGGACAGTCTTAAGCAAATTTTACAAGGTGCAGCAAAAGTCCAGGTGGACAAATTGTCCCTTTGTATCTTTTTTGTTTGGTGTAGCGGTCGTGTGATTTTTCATGTATATTTTATTAATGAAGTTGCTAACATAACCTGAAAAAATCAGAATGATAACTCTTCTCGTTTTCCGGTAATGCTCTCTGATATGGACCGAGGCTGCATTCTGCGCTTGAACCAGTCCGGGCACACTCAAAAGCACATCGCCAGAACCACTGGATTCTCCCGCAGGACCATTGAAAACAGAATAAGTCGCTTTCGTGAGATTGGTACGACGAATGACCGTCCCAGGAGCGGCAGACCAGTGACCGCGACCACTTCCTTCAACGTGAGAAGCATCCGAGACAAGGTTCGTTATAACCCCAAGCGGAGTCTCAGAAAAGTCGCAAAGGAGCTGAATATCTCGGATAGATCTGTTCGTAGGATCGTCAAATCTCGCATGGGACTTCGCCCCATCAAGCTGCAGAAGACTCACGCATTGACGGACCAGATGAAGGCGACCCGTCTTCGGAGATGTCGTGAACTGTCAAAGCGGTTCAAGCCGGTGGACTGTTTGGATATTCTCTTCACCGATGAGAAGTTGTTCAATATTGAGCAGTCCTTCAACCACCAGAACGATAGGATTTGGTTGAAATCGGTCAAAGATGCCAATAAGAGTGGCCGTTACGTCTCGAGAAAGGGCCATCCTGCTTCTGTCATGGTCTGGGCCGGGATTTGCGCGACTGGCAAGACTCCACTCGTTTTCGTCGAGTAGGGAGTCAAAGTGAATGCCAATAACTACCTTCTCATGAAGGAAGTACTTCCCTGGAGCCAGGCTCACTTCGCGGGACGCAAATGGACGTTCCAGCAGGACTCTGCGCCCGCCCACAAGGCTAAAGTGGTGCAAGACTGGTGCAAGAGCAATTTCCCCTCCATGATCACATCCGCCGAATGGCCTCCGTACTCACCTGATTTGAATCCTCTGGACTTCTCCTTGTGGTCGGTCCTTGAGAGCAAGGCCTGTGCTTCCCCACACAAGAATTTGGAAAGTTTGAAGCGCGCCCTACAGAAGGCGTGGGATGATCTTGACGTCGCTTACCTGTCCACCACGGTGGGTGCCTTCCACAAGCGACTCCGCGCCTGTGTCAAGGAGAAAGGAGGGCTGTTTGAAATTTGAAAAAGCAGTTATATCCCAAACTATTTGAATAAACTTTGATGAAAATTTTGTTTGATTTGCTCAATCCGTTAAGTTTTTATCGGAAAAAATACTGTCCACCTGGACGTTTGCCGCACCCTGTATATACAAATATAAAAACTTTGAGGACTTAGCTTTGGCGCAGAATTTTCATATCATGCCAGTGTGCTATGCATAAATTGTACGTCTTGTATTTCTGTCTCTCTCTCTCTATCTCTATCTCTATCTCACCTTCCTACAAGTATAGACTTAAAAGCTTCCAATTAGATACTTTATTGTCGGTTAGAACTAAGACAGATATCGCGTAGAACTAAGACAGATATATCTTATAAAATACTGAATGAATTAATTGATATTCCAATTAGTAAAATGTATAGGCTTAAGCCTTGTAATGGTCGTACTTCTAAGTATTCATTTCACATTTTCCGTACGCGTAGACTACCATTATTCCATTCTTTCGCCTTTCGTTCCGCTAGATATTCCGCTAGTAAGCTTGCCTACGATATTGTTTCTGCTCCCACTGTACTTGCTCTGAAAGCAAGATTGAGTTCTCTCGATGTATTAGAACTACTCAATCTGCAGTTACTTAACCTGTAGAGAATTTATCATGTGTTCACCATGTTCCGAGTGTTGTCGCATTTTTGTTTCAAAAATGTATCTGAATAAATAAATCTCTATCTCTCTCTATATCTCTCTCTCTCTTTCTCTTTCTATCTCTCTCTCTCTATCTCTATCTCTATCGCTATCGCTATCTCTGTCTCTCTCTCTCTCTCTCTCTCTCTCTCTCTCTCTCTCTCTCTCTCTCTCTCTCTCTCTCTCTTTTACTCAGTCCGTTCTCACAGAAGGGCTAGTTGGATATACTAATAACTACAAGATCATTGAACGGAAAAATTATTCGTCGGATCTTGAAAAGTTTCTCAATTTATTGTATTATCCAAGAAAACTTTCTTGAAAAAAATCGACAAAAACACGCCTCCTTCCAATTATTCATTTGTCTTCAAAAAATGGGATTTAAAAAATCAAGAAGCCCTAAAAACGCATAAAACTTTTTTCGAGCCTTCAAGAGTTAACAGTTTGCGGGCAGCCTTTCAGCAATTAACTGTTAAATCACCATCTTTTCCTTAAATAGATCGGCAGAGTTAAAAGTATCTTTTTTTTAACCGTAAAACGGTTTAAAAACATAGAAGTCACTTAGCTCGCATAAAAATTTTTTAGACACCTTCAACATATAAATATTTCTTTTAATCTCATCCATTTTTTCTCTGCTGACTAACGAAAAGATCAAAATAAGTAATATCATCGGAACTTGTTGATGAAAGGAAGAAAACGAATTTCAGATGTTGTTTTGTGTTGGGTTTTCCCAGCAAAAATTCAAGCAGACCGCACACTACAAACTACACATTTCTTCGTATAGAAGAAAAGAATCACAGAACTCTGAGAGCGTGAGAGTGTCAGAGAGTCTTGCGCCTCGGGCCTCTTCTTTTTTCAACGCACTAGAGAGATATTTATTATCGAGTTCTCGTTCTGTTATAGAACCTATCTTTCTTTTCCTATGTGTGTTTTGTTGCTGAGCTATTTTCTTCAATTTACCCATAGCTTCCATGTTAGTTTTCAACTATTTTTAAATGTTAATTCATTTATGACTATCTTAATATTCGCTCAAGCGCTGATGTTTGCATAAACAGGGTGCCCGTCCCGGTTCACTTTAATATTATTTTCTTCTTTAAAACTCATCACAATCCGTCTGTCTCTTATCCATTCTCTAGCTTGCTGATGTTCTTCTTTCTAATCCCCTTCAACCTCAATATCCGACACTCTTGTTTTGAGCCTCTGAATCTTTCTCTCCCTCTCTTTTCTTTCTCGCTTTTTTCTCCTTTTCTTCATCTCTCAATTTCCCTCCTGTTCTAATGTTTTCCCGTAGCTTCTTCACATGCTTAATTCCACTATCGCACTTCTCGGTACATGATGTCACTTTGTTAGATTTAATTCGATAACACTAGTCCGGAAACAATTCATAAATTCGAAGAACAATATAGTTTTCCGGTAAGTATTACTAACACTTTAAACTTTTGAAAAATTTTCAACAAGAAAGCTGCTCTTGTTATTTCAAGTCATGATGAAATTAGAAATTTTTGAAGATATTTTTTTATTGAGCACTAAATTTTAGCTGGAACTTTATTTTTGCTGGAACGTGCACGCTTCAAGTAATTTTGCACCCTTTCCAACTTTTTTAATGAGAAAACTAAAAGTTTATCAAAAAAAATTTCAACTCTCAGTTTCAAGCTAGTTCCTGAAATATTGTCCCAAAAATGCTTCTATTAAGGTCTAAAATTGCTGTGTCGTTGTTGTTCCTAGAAGATTGTTTCAAAGTGCTCTTGATTAAGTATTATGTTTGCTGTGCTGTTGTTTGTTGAATGCGCTGCTCAAAAGGCTTAAGCGGAATCTGAACGTGCTGCTTTATGGAAGTGTCGCAAGTGAGCATATATCATATTCATATTGCCCAGATCACATCAGTTCGCAAAAGAAGCTTTGATGAAGCAAAGTGTTCCGATTCAATATGAGTCTTTGTAACACTTCATTCGACAAGACGCGATGCAGCAAATTCGCTTATTGACTTTCCTGTACTCATTGTTAAACAAGTTTTTTTTTAATGCTCGGGCTCATCCATCCTCGCCAGGTTTCTTTCTCCAGACTCTGAAAATAACTCTTGGCCTTTGTCTTTTCTCATCTCAGGTGGAACTTCGCTCTTCTATGAACTAACGCGACACATTGATTTTTCCTTTTGCACTCTTGAATTCTCCTAAAATTCCTAGAAAAAACGAAACGAAAAGAAGGGAAGTGAAAGAGTAAACAGACGAGCGAATAGGCGACCGCCAGTGATACAGCGAAGAGCCTATTATCCTCTTTCTCAAACTAAACCGATCTCATTCTATATCATTGACGTCCACGAAAAACAAAAACAGTATTTCTAGACGAAACGTAACAAAAAATTTTTAAAGGTTGTTGACGCTTTTTTCTTCTGCTTGATCTTCGTTTCACGAATCAATTTATTATGCTAAACATGTTTGTCATTCCGATTTTCATGTTTGTAATGTATATTCTTGCAAATGCAAAAAAATGCTGAAGTAAAATATGAGATTTAAGAAATATTGATTGAGACAGGCAGGTGAGAGATGCTGAAATGGGGCTCGCCCGGGGAAGTGCAGCCTCTGCGCACTCCACTTCTTCACTCATACAGAATCAAGATATGCATGATCATCATGCTCGTCTTCTATAGCATCGTCACAGTCAGAGTGAATCTCGGTTTCTTATTGTGCAAATTCACAAATGGAATATATCGTTTTTTCAAGAGTTTGGAAAAGGAGATTCAGTTGTATAAATGTACATAAATATTATACAAACTATTCGTTCATATGATCCCGGTTCAGAAAAATTCAACACATCGCCAATTTTCAAAGAATTGTTTAAAATAATATCATTTTAACGAATTTCTTGAATATTATTCATTATATCTGAATTTTCTAACTTCTAAATTGTTCTTATTAAATCTTTGCTTCTTTTTATGATGAAAATCACACATTGAACAGAAATGATAGTCAAAACAAGTTTGTAAAAACACGAAGGTTTTTACATACATGACGCTGCCGTTTTGATTTTTTGCCATAAATGTACTTTTCGATGATTTTTATTTGTTTTATGGCAGATTCTAGCAAAATAGCCTTATTTTATGGCGCTGCCATCAAAATAGCCTTATGTTTCCGCCTACGGTCACAAGTTCCCTTCGGCTACCACATAACAACTGCTTGAATTTCCCGAACATGGAGGGAAGGCCTTTATTACTGACCGACGTGAGTGAAAACACTGGAGGGAAGGCCTTTATTACTGACCGACGTGAGTGAAAACACTGGAGGGAAGGCCTTTATTACTGACCGACGTGAGGGAAAACACATACACAACAAACGCCCGTGCCTTTAAAAGCAACGAGACACAACACGTACATACATATATCCATATAACATCGAAATGCATGTTAAATGTGTGTATGTGAGAGAAAATAACTATAACTGAGCAAACCACGGCTTATTTACCGACAATGATAACTAGCGAACTAACAAATAGACAAAACCGAATAAATAAGAAAACTGAGCAATGGAGATATTGAGTTACCGCCTTTACCTGAGCTGAATTAAAAACCTGATGTCATATATAATTATGTATTGAAATAAATGACTAAACCGAACAAGAAACAAGGTGAACAATCTGATACATCAATAAAAAGGTCAAAGAGGCCCCAGAATGCTTAGCATAACTACTAATTAGAGAGAAAGAGCCCTACCCTGGCCTTCCAGGGAGTCTCCCAAATACACTGCCATTCCTCCAGCACTCTTCCATCTTCCCCCTATTGAGCACTTGCTCCTGTGACGCTCCTTTCTTGACTGACGTCGTAGGTCCTCCACCTCTGAGCTCGTGAGGCGTCAGCTTGCGAATTCCGACCGTCACGCACGCACGAGCGAGTTCCTTGCGAATGGTAACTGGAGTGAGGGCTTTACCTGTGCGGAATGATCGAAACAGGGCAATGGAAGGTTGAGAGAGCGCGTTTTGTGACGAAGGTAGATCTTCAACCCGAGAGAATCCTTCTCCAGTGCTACCCGAGTGACGTGTCCTTGTTCCAGTTGATCGTTCTTGGCCTTTAAGGGGAGAGGGAAGAGGACTTCCGCGAAGTCTCTCCGCTGGGATGACGACATCTTGTACGCTTGTAGGGAGCGGTGGGCCAGACCGCCCACCATCGACTGCTGGAGGTACGGTAGCAGATCCTCTCTTGCCGCGTCCCTGAGACCCTTCTCCACTTCGTCTACCGCCACCCGCTTTATTCCTGTAACAGACCTTGATGAAGGTGGCTGGGGGGAGGGTGGACAAACAAACACCTCCTCCCGTCAACAATATTGCCTAGAATGGCAACTCCTACACCTACGCAGTTCCCGCCAATTACTCCCGCCGTAATCGCGTAACTGCGTAGCTTCCCTTTTTTGGCGGGAAAATCAAACAAACATTTATTTTATTGCGCTGCCATCAAAAATAGCCTTATTTTATGGCGCTGCCATCAAAATAGCCTTATTTTATAGCGCTGCCATCAAAAATCAATTATTTTATGGCGCTGCCATCAAAATAGCCTTATTTTATGGTGAATGGCACAATTTCGTTGAAAAGTTCCTTCTTCAGTCCACTCCCACTACACTAAAAGATCCCACTACATTATTTCGTCTATTTCGTGGTTATTCACCAAATTTAATAACAGAATCATATATGCACAAAGTGAGCAACCAATACGGACCGGGTTTGCACGAACGCTGTATTATTTTCTCTATCGCAAATCGAAAATAGTACAGCGTTCGTGCAAACCCGGTCCGTATTCGTTGCTCGCTTTGTGCATATATGATTCTGTTATTAAACTTGGTGAATAGCCACGAAATAGACGAAATAGTGTAGTGGGATCTTTTAGTGTAGTGGGAGTGGACTGACGAAGGAACTTTTCAACGAAATTGTGCCATTCACCATAAAATAAGGCAATTTTGATGGCAGCGCCCTAAAATAATTGAATTTTGATGGCAGCGCAATAAAATAAGGCTATTTTAATGGCAGCGCCATAAAATAAGGCTATTTTGCTAGAATCTGCCATAAAACAAATAAAAATCATCGAAAAGTACATTTATGGCAAAAAATCAAAACGGCAGCGTCATATACTATATCGCAGACATTGGATAATCAAAGTTTTGAGAACAATGAAAATATGAAACTGAAAAGACAGTTTTCTTGACAAAAAACTCTGGATTTATCTGAAGTGTTAGATAAAAGTTAGTAGTTCTTTCTAGGATCTCAGAGTTTTATAGAAAATTTTCAAAACAAACTAGGCTTGCTATTTCAAAGAACTTGAAGTTAGATAAAAAAAGATGTATTTGAAAGAAAGGTCCGTGAAATAATTTACGACCCACATTTCATCAGCGAACCGATTAGCAATGTGTGCTCAGTAGTTTACCCCTCACGATTATATGGAAACCACTGAGTTGTGGACTAGCTTTCATACGCGCGTTAGTTTAACCATACATGATATAATCCAATTCATATGTTTTTATGCTGACCAGCGAAAAGGTGGTTTCTGTTTCGCTTCAACTCTTTTTTCATAACTGAAAAGCATGGTTGAGCTGAGAGCTCGGTCTTTCGCAGAATTCGGACACCTTGAGACCGTATCATTGAAACCATGTACTATATTTGTGTCTTTCTAATTCACTATAAAGAAGATTTGGTTTACGTCAAGGCTTTTTTTTAGGCATGGCATTAGTTTGTATGGTTTACACACCAACGAAGAATGAGTCCTCATCGCTGCCTCTGAATAGCTTCGAAGACTCGCTTCAAGACTGTCCTCTTGCTGAAGACGATCACCCCGTAGACGATCACCCCGTAGACGATCACCCCGTACATCATGTAAGCGCACTTCTTCACACAAACCAGCCGTTTTTTCACGATGTTTAATGGAATAAATTTTTTGTTCGTCTTTTGCGAGTAAAAATTCAGAAGCTCTAAAACTTTTGTAAACAACACACTCTTATCGGAATCTATTGTAACCTTAAATTTTTCTTATACCATCTAACCTGTGAAGTTTCAAATTAAAAATATGAATATTACTTAAATTTACCTAATATCATAACAATATTTTCGTACCTTTCGGACCAACAGAACAAAAGACAATTTAATTATTCGGACAATACTTCAGTAGAAAAAACGTGTTTCTCGGACACTTTTTTGATAAGTGCAACAAGAAGACCAGACTTCAATAAAATTATCTGAATTGATAAGTTTTAATTAAATGAATGAGATGGTCTGTAACTGAAACTTGGTTTTTGATCTTTTCGAAAGAAAACTTTTCAAAACTTTCCTGAGATGAATTTTTGCTAAAACAAAACTTGATTATTGCAGCGGGGCGACGACGGGGAGTTTGAGTGGAGCAGTGCCCAAGAGTCCCTTCTTTTCTCAATGACGTATTTCGGTGCTATTCCATCCATGGGTTTTTCTGGAATACTGGCAGATGTCATTGGTGCCAAGGCGATTCTTGTTGGTGAGTCTTTGAATAAAAAACTCGAGTTACTATAGACTAGTTTAAGTGGTTCAACTAACACAAGGGCAAAAGGTAGTCCATGGAGAAGAATCGAACCCAATCATGTTTATTTTACCAGTAGCAAGTGTAACCACTGCATCACCGAGGACATATTGCTAAACCTTACAATTTTCTCGATAGGGTAATGTGACAAATAATATTAAATTACGAATTGATTTTCGATACTTTTTACGAAATCTGGGAGAGTATGGCAAGAGACACTAAGGGAGACCGAAAGCTAAGTGGCGAGACTGAATCGACAAAGACATGATGAATGCCGGTCTGAAGGATTTTGTTGATCGGGTAAATTCATACAGTGAACCCTGCCCAGCTGCCGAGAATATCGTGGGAAAATAGATGATCCCCAAAAGCTAAACACGCAAATGTGTTTTATGATTGTTATAACTATCGATTTGATGTGACAAATCACTATTAAAGCGAATCTTAATCAAGACTATCCTCACTTTTGAACGAATCTCACACACGAAAATGTTATAATGAAGCTAATTTGCAGTGGTTGTCGCTACTCAATCCATTCTGTGTCTTTTGACGCCCACAGCGGTCTCCTTCTCCTACACGCTCTACGTCGCTTTCCGATTCGTCATCGGACTTACGGAGGTTTACAGAACTTTTAAAAAAATATATTTTTGATTGTTCATTATCCGCATCTTTCGCAATTGACTGAATGGCTTTCTAGGCTCTGGAAACCGAAATGCAATGTTTCGTCAGAAATTATCCCGCGATAAACTTCTATCTCAATTTACTCACTCTTCTTCTTTCACTCTTTGCCTTTCACCCTCCTTCATTGCCTCTTACCATGAGAGAAAAAAAGTTAAACGGAAGAGTAAAGAGTGAAAGAGAAAGAGAGGTTTATAATTTTTGTTTTCTGTTTCAGTTCAAGGACCAATTTCTGAAGAAAGTTTGGGACAAGAAAAAGTGAATTCTATAAGTTTTGCTTTTAATCACAACCAATCTCGATTAATTTTATGTTTAGGGAGCGATGACTCCAACGGCGAACGCCTTAGGATGCGCTTGGTTCCCTCCCAATGAGAAGGCGACAATGGCTGCTTTATACACTTCTGGCAATCAGGTTTCATCGCTTAGATATAATTCCGAGTTGAAAAAATCATTTCGATCTATTTTCAGCTGGCCGGCTCAATATCTTCCTTCGTCGCTGCTCAGTTTTGTCGACTGGGCTCCTGGAGATCTATTTTTTACGCCTCAGGTATTCAAAGCTTAAATTCGTTTACCGCAATAATCATGGGTTTAAGTTTTACTGGTAAGCATTGGCTACTTTATAATGATTAGGTACACATAGTAGAACCCCAAACAAGTACCTTCAGAATTATATTTGAAAACTTCTATACCTTTTTTGAACAATTTCAAAAATATTATTTTGCGAAAAAGTAATTTAATCGATTCCTATTAAAAACAATTACATACATTTAAAGAAAATTACAATGTTCGCGAGAACTTTTTGAAAGTATATTTACTGCTTTTTCGAGTCATTGACAAAATTTAAACGAAAAGTTGAACTATCATAAAATTCTTGTAATTTGATTTTTTATTGCAGGCGTACTTTCAGCAATCGTAGCTGGATTCTTGTTAGTGTTTGTAACCTCTAAACCGGTGGAGAATCGATTCATCTCGGTGGATGAGCTGCATTATCTCCAAGCAGCCTTGCCGACTGCTCACCGGAAGGTCATGACTTTTTCAATGACTTATGGGGGAATGTTAATGTCAAAAACCCACTATCCTCAGAAGTGTAGTGGTAACGTGCTCGCTTCGGGCAAGGTAGTAACGACTAAACTCAGAAGTGTAGTGGTAACGTGCTCGCTTCGGGCAAGGTAGTAACGACTAAACTCACAAGTGTAGTGGTAACGTGCTCGCTTCGGGCAAGGTAGTAACGACTAAACTCACAAGTGTAGTGGTAACGTGCTCGCTTCGGGCAAGGTAGTAACGACTAAACTCAGAAGTGTAGTGGTAACGTGCTCGCTTCGGGCAAGGTAGTAACGACTAAACTCACAAGTGTAGTGGTAACGTGCTCGCTTCGGGCAAGGTAGTAACGACTAAACTCACAAGTGTAGTGGTAACGTGCTCGCTTCGGGCAAGGTAGTAACGACTAAACTCACAAGTGTAGTGGTAACGTGCTCGCTTCGGGCAAGGTAGTAACGACTAAACTCACAAGTGTAGTGGTAACGTGCTCGCTTCGGGCAAGGTAGTAACGACTAAACTCACAAGTGTAGTGGTAACGTGCTCGCTTCGGGCAAGGTAGTAACGACTAAACTCAGAAGTGTAGTGGTAACGTGCTCGCTTCGGGCAAGGTAGTAACGACTAAACTCACAAGTGTAGTGGTAACGTGCTCGCTTCGGGCAAGGTAGTAACGACTAAACTCAGAAGTGTAGTGGTAACGTGCTCGCTTCGGGCAAGGTAGAACTGACTAAACTCACAAGTGTAGTGGTAACGTGCTCGCTTCGGGTAAGGTAGTAACGACTAAACTCACAAGTGTAGTGGTAACGTGCTCGCTTCGGGCAAGGTAGTAACGACTAAACTCAGAAGTGTAGTGGTAACGTGCTCGCTTCGGGCAAGGTAGTAACGACTAAACTCACAAGTGTAGTGGTAACGTGCTCGCTTCGGGCAAGGTAGTAACGACTAAACTCACAAGTGTAGTGGTAACGTGCTCGCTTCGGGCAAGGTAGTAACGACTAAACTCACAAGTGTAGTGGTAACGTGCTCGCTTCGGGCAAGGTAGTAACGACTAAACTCAGAAGTGTAGTGGTAACGTGCTCGCTTCGGGCAAGGTAGTAACGACTAAACTCACAAGTGTAGTGGTAACGTGCTCGCTTCGGGCAAGGTAGTAACGACTAAACTCACAAGTGTAGTGGTAACGTGCTCGCTTCGGGCAAGGTAGTAACGACTAAACTCACAAGTGTAGTGGTAACGTGCTCGCTTCGGGCAAGGTAGTAACGACTAAACTCACAAGTGTAGTGGTAACGTGCTCGCTTCGGGCAAGGTAGTAACGACTAAACTCACAAGTGTAGTGGTAACGTGCTCGCTTCGGGCAAGGTAGTAACGACTAAACTCACAAGTGTAGTGGTAACGTGCTCGCTTCGGGCAAGGTAGAAACGACTAAACTCACAAGTGTAGTGGTAACGTGCTCGCTTCGGGCAAGGTAGTAACGACTAAACTCACAAGTGTAGTGGTAACGTGCTCGCTTCGGGCAAGGTAGTAACGACTAAACTCACAAGTGTAGTGGTAACGTGCTCGCTTCGGGCAAGGTAGTAACGACTAAACTCACAAGTGTAGTGGTAACGTGCTCGCTTCGGGCAAGGTAGTAACGACTAAACTCACAAGTGTAGTGGTAACGTGCTCGCTTCGGGCAAGGTAGTAACGAATAAACTCACAAGTGTAGTGGTAACGTGCTCGCTTCGGGCAAGGTAGTAACGACTAAACTCACAAGTGTAGTGGTAACGTGCTCGCTTCGGGCAAGGTAGTAACGACTAAACTCACAAGTGTAGTGGTAACGTGCTCGCTTCGGGCAAGGTAGTAACGACTAAACTCACAAGTGTAGTGGTAACGTGCTCGCTTCGGGCAAGGTAGTAACGACTAAACTCACAAGTGTAGTGGTAACGTGCTCGCTTCGGGCAAGGTAGTAACGACTAAACTCACAAGTGTAGTGGTAACGTGCTCGCTTCGGGCAAGGTAGTAACGACTAAACTCACAAGTGTAGTGGTAACGTGCTCGCTTCGGGCAAGGTAGTAACGACTAAACTCACAAGTGTAGTGGTAACGTGCTCGCTTCGGGCAAGGTAGTAACGACTAAACTCACAAGTGTAGTGGTAACGTGCTCGCTTCGGGCAAGGTAGTAACGACTAAACTCACAAGTGTAGTGGTAACGTGCTCGCTTCGGGCAAGGTAGTAACGACTAAACTCACAAGTGTAGTGGTAACGTGCTCGCTTCGGGCAAGGTAGTAACGACTAAACTCAGAAGTGTAGTGGTAACGTGCTCGCTTCGGGCAAGGTAGTAACGACTAAACTCACAAGTGTAGTGGTAACGTGCTCGCTTCGGGCAAGGTAGTAACGACTAAACTCACAAGTGTAGTGGTAACGTGCTCGCTTCGGGCAAGGTAGTAACGACTAAACTCACAAGTGTAGTGGTAACGTGCTCGCTTCGGGCAAGGTAGTAACGACTAAACTCAGAAGTGTAGTGGTAACGTGCTCGCTTCGGGCAAGGTAGTAACGACTAAACTCACAAGTGTAGTGGTAACGTGCTCGCTTCGGGCAAGGTAGTAACGACTAAACTCACAAGTGTAGTGGTAACGTGCTCGCTTCGGGCAAGGTAGTAACGACTAAACTCACAAGTGAAGTGGTAACGTGCTCGCTTCGGGCAAGGTAGTAACGACTAAACTCACAAGTGTAGTGGTAACGTGCTCGCTTCGGGCAAGGTAGTAACGACTAAACTCACAAGTGTAGTGGTAACGTGCTCGCTTCGGGCAAGGTAGTAACGACTAAACTCACAAGTGTAGTGGTAACGTGCTCGCTTCGGGCAAGGTAGTAACGACTAAACTCAGAAGTGTAGTGGTAACGTGCTCGCTTCGGGCAAGGTAGTAACGACTAAACTCACAAGTGTAGTGGTAACGTGCTCGCTTCGGGCAAGGTAGTAACGACTAAACTCACAAGTGTAGTGGTAACGTGCTCGCTTCGGGCAAGGTAGTAACGACTAAACTCACAAGTGTAGTGGTAACGTGCTCGCTTCGGGCAAGGTAGTAACGACTAAACTCACAAGTGTAGTGGTAACGTGCTCGCTTCGGGCAAGGTAGTAACGACTAAACTCACAAGTGTAGTGGTAACGTGCTCGCTTCGGGCAAGGTAGTAACGACTAAACTCACAAGTGTAGTGGTAACGTGCTCGCTTCGGGCAAGGTAGTAACGACTAAACTCACAAGTGTAGTGGTAACGTGCTCGCTTCGGGCAAGGTAGTAACGACTAAACTACTCACAAGTGTAGTGGTAACGTGCTCGCTTCGGGCAAGGTAGTAACGACTAAACTCAGAAGTGTAGTGGTAACGTGCTCGCTTCGGGCAAGGTAGTAACGACTAAACTCAGGAGTGTAGTGGTAACGTGCTCGCTTCGGGCAAGGTAGTAACGACTAAACTCACAAGTGTAGTGGTAACGTGCTCGCTTCGGGCAAGGTAGTAACGACTAAACTCACAAGTGTAGTGGTAACGTGCTCGCTTCGGGCAAGGTAGTAACGACTAAACTCACAAGTGTAGTGGTAACGTGCTCGCTTCGGGCAAGGTAGTAACGACTAAACTCAGAAGTGTAGTGGTAACGTGCTCGCTTCGGGCAAGGTAGTAACGACTAAACTCAGAAGTGTAGTGGTAACGTGCTCGCTTCGGGCAAGGTAGTAACGACTAAACTCACAAGTGTAGTGGTAACGTGCTCGCTTCGGGCAAGGTAGTAACGACTAAACTCACAAGTGTAGTGGTAACGTGCTCGCTTCGGGCAAGGTAGTAACGACTAAACTCAGAAGTGTAGTGGTAACGTGCTCGCTTCGGGCAGGTAGTAACGACTAAACTCACAAGTGTAGTGGTAACGTGCTCGCTTCGGGCAAGGTAGTAACGACTAAACTCACAAGTGTAGTGGTAACGTGCTCGCTTCGGGCAAGGTAGTAACGACTAAACTCAAAAGTGTAGTGGTAACGTGCTCGCTTCGGGCAAGGTAGTAACGACTAAACTCAGAAGTGTAGTGGTAACGTGCTCGCTTCGGGCAAGGTAGAAACGACTAAACTCACAAGTGTAGTGGTAACGTGCTCGCTTCGGGCAAGGTAGTAACGACTAAACTCACAAGTGTAGTGGTAACGGCTCGCTTCGGGCAAGGTAGTAACGACTAAACTCACAAGTGTAGTGGTAACGTGCTCGCTTCGGGCAAGGTAGTAACGACTAAACTCACAAGTGTAGTGGTAACGTGCTCGCTTCGGGCAAGGTAGTAACGACTAAACTCACAAGTGTAGTGGTAACGTGCTCGCTTCGGGCAAGGTAGTAACGACTAAACTCACGAAGTGTAGTGGTAACGTGCTCGCTTCGGGCAAGGTAGAAACGACTAAACTCACAAGTGTAGTGGTAACGTGCTCGCTTCGGGCAAGGTAGTAACGACTAAACTCACAAGTGTAGTGGTAACGTGCTCGCTTCGGGCAAGGTAGTAACGACTAAACTCACAAGTGTAGTGGTAACGTGCTCGCTTCGGGCAAGGTAGTAACGACTAAACTCACAAGTGTAGTGGTAACGTGCTCGCTTCGGGCAAGGTAGTAACGACTAAACTCACAAGTGTAGTGGTAACGTGCTCGCTTCGGGCAAGGTAGTAACGACTAAACTCAGAAGTGTAGTGGTAACGTGCTCGCTTCGGGCAAGGTAGTAACGACTAAACTCACAAGTGTAGTGGTAACGTGCTCGCTTCGGGCAAGGTAGTAACGACTAAACTCACAAGTGTAGTGGTAACGTGCTCGCTTCGGGCAAGGTAGTAACGACTAAACTCACAAGTGTAGTGGTAACGTGCTCGCTTCGGGCAAGGTAGTAACGACTAAACTCACAAGTGTAGTGGTAACGTGCTCGCTTCGGGCAAGGTAGTAACGACTAAACTCACAAGTGTAGTGGTAACGTGCTCGCTTCGGGCAAGGTAGTAACGACTAAACTCACAAGTGTAGTGGTAACGTGCTCGCTTCGGGCAAGGTAGTAACGACTAAACTCACAAGTGTAGTGGTAACGTGCTCGCTTCGGGCAAGGTAGTAACGACTAAACTCACAAGTGTAGTGGTAACGTGCTCGCTTCGGGCAAGGTAGTAACGACTAAACTCACAAGTGTAGTGGTAACGTGCTCGCTTCGGGCAAGGTAGTAACGACTAAACTCACAAGTGTAGTGGTAACGTGCTCGCTTCGGGCAAGGTAGTAACGACTAAACTCACAAGTGTAGTGGTAACGTGCTCGCTTCGGGCAAGGTAGTAACGACTAAACTCACAAGTGTAGTGGTAACGTGCTCGCTTCGGGCAAGGTAGTAACGACTAAACTCACAAGTGTAGTGGTAACGTGCTCGCTTCGGGCAAGGTAGTAACGACTAAACTCACAAGTGTAGTGGTAACGTGCTCGCTTCGGGCAAGGTAGTAACGACTAAACTCACAAGTGTAGTGGTAACGTGCTCGCTTCGGGCAAGGTAGTAACGACTAAACTCACAAGTGTAGTGGTAACGTGCTCGCTTCGGGCAAGGTAGTAACGACTAAACTCACAAGTGTAGTGGTAACGTGCTCGCTTCGGGCAAGGTAGTAACGACTAAACTCACAAGTGTAGTGGTAACGTGCTCGCTTCGGGCAAGGTAGTAACGACTAAACTCACAAGTGTAGTGGTAACGTGCTCGCTTCGGGCAAGGTAGTAACGACTAAACTCACAAGTGTAGTGGTAACGTGCTCGCTTCGGGCAAGGTAGTAACGACTAAACTCACAAGTGTAGTGGTAACGTGCTCGCCTTCGGGCAAGGTAGTAACGACTAAACTCACAAGTGTAGTGGTAACGTGCTCGCTTCGGGCAAGGTAGTAACCGACTAAACTCACAAGTGTCAGTAGGCTAACGTGCTCGCTTCGGGCAAGGTAGTAACGACTAACACTCACAAGTGTAGTGGTAACGTGCTCGCTTCGGGCAAGGTAGTAACCGACTAAACTCAGCAAGTGTAGTGGTAGCGTGCTCGCTTCGGGCAAGGTAGTAACGACTAAACTCACCAAGTGTAGTGGTAACGTGCTCGCTGGCAACGGTAGTACACGACCTAAAACGCACAGTGTAGTGGTAACGTGCTCGCTTCGAGCGGCACGGTAGTAACGTGTAGTGGTAACGTGCTCGCTTCGGGCAAGGTAGTAACGACTAAACTCACAAGTGTAGTGGTAACGTGCTCGCTTCGGGCAAGGTAGTAACGACTAAACTCACAAGTGTAGTGGTAACGTGCTCGCTTCGGGCAAGGTAGTAACGACTAAACTCACAAGTGTAGTGGTAACGTGCTCGCTTCGGGCAAGGTAGTAACGACTAAACTCACAAGTGTAGTGGTAACGTGCTCGCTTCGGGCAAGGTAGTAACGACTAAACTCACAAGTGTAGTGGTAACGTGCTCGCTTCGGGCAAGGTAGTAACGACTAAACTCACAAGTGTAGTGGTAACGTGCTCGCTTCGGGCAAGGTAGTAACGACTAAACTCACAAGTGTAGTGGTAACGTGCTCGCTTCGGGCAAGGTAGTAACGACTAAACTCACAAGTGTAGTGGTAACGTGCTCGCTTCGGGCAAGGTAGTAACGACTAAACTCACAAGTGTAGTGGTAACGTGCTCGCTTCGGGCAAGGTAGTAACGACTAAACTCACAAGTGTAGTGGTAACGTGCTCGCTTCGGGCAAGGTAGTAACGACTAAACTCACAAGTGTAGTGGTAACGTGCTCGCTTCGGGCAAGGTAGTAACGACTAAACTCACAAGTGTAGTGGTAACGTGCTCGCTTCGGGCAAGGTAGTAACGACTAAACTCACAAGTGTAGTGGTAACGTGCTCGCTTCGGGCAAGGTAGTAACGACTAAACTCACAAGTGTAGTGGTAACGTGCTCGCTTCGGGCAAGGTAGTAACGACTAAACTCACAAGTGTAGTGGTAACGTGCTCGCTTCGGGCAAGGTAGTAACGACTAAACTCACAAGTGTAGTGGTAACGTGCTCGCTTCGGGCAAGGTAGTAACGACTAAACTCACAAGTGTAGTGGTAACGTGCTCGCTTCGGGCAAAGTAGTAACGACTAAACTCACAAGTGTAGTGGTAACGTGCTCGCTTCGGGCAAGGTAGTAACGACTAAACTCACAAGTGTAGTGGTAACGTGCTCGCTTCGGGCAAGGTAGTAACGACTAAACTCACAAGTGTAGTGGTAACGTGCTCGCTTCGGGCAAGGTAGTAACGACTAAACTCACAAGTGTAGTGGTAACGTGCTCGCTTCGGGCAAGGTAGTAACGACTAAACTCACAAGTGTAGTGGTAACGTGCTCGCTTCGAGCAAGGTAGTAACGACTAAACTCACAAGTGTAGTGGTAACGTGCTCGCTTCGGGCAAGGTAGTAACGACTAAACTCACAAGTGTAGTGGTAACGTGCTCGCTTCGGGCAAGGTAGTAACGACTAAACTCACAAGTGTAGTGGTAACGTGCTCGCTTCGGGCAAGGTAGTAACGACTAAACTCACAAGTGTAGTGGTAACGTGCTCGCTTCGGGCAAGGTAGTAACGACTAAACTCACAAGTGTAGTGGTAACGTGCTCGCTTCGGGCAAGGTAGTAACGACTAAACTCACAAGTGTAGTGGTAACGTGCTCGCTTCGGTCAAGATGGTAACGACTAAACTCAGAAGTGTAGTGGTAACGTGCTCGCTTCGGGCAAGGTAGTAACGACTAAACTCACAAGTGTAGTGGTAACGTGCTCGCTTCGGGCAAGGTAGTAACGACTAAACTCACAAGTGTAGTGGTAACGTGCTCGCTTCGGGCAAGGTAGTAACGACTAAACTCACAAGTGTAGTGGTAACGTGCTCGCTTCGGGCAAGTAGTAACGACTAAACTCACAAGTGTAGTGGTAACGTGCTCGCTTCGGGCAAGGTAGTAACGACTAAACTCACAAGTGTAGTGGTAACGTGCTCGCTTCGGGCAAGGTAGTAACGACTAAACTCACAAGTGTAGTGGTAACGTGCTCGCTTCGGGCAAGGTAGTAACGACTAAACTCACAAGTGTAGTGGTAACGTGCTCGCTTCGGGCAATGTAGTAACGACTAAACTCACAAGTGTAGTGGTAACGTGCTCGCTTCGGGCAAGGTAGTAACGACTAAACTCACAAGTGTAGTGGTAACGTGCTCGCTTCGGGCAAGGTAGTAACGACTAAACTCACAAGTGTAGTGGTAACGTGCTCGCTTCGGGCAAGGTAGTAACGACTAAACTCACAAGTGTAGTGGTAACGTGCTCGCTTCGGGCAAGGTAGTAACGACTAAACTCACAAGTGTAGTGGTAACGTGCTCGCTTCGGGCAATGTAGTAACGACTAAACTCACAAGTGTAGTGGTAACGTGCTCGCTTCGGGCAAGGTAGTAACGACTAAACTCACAAGTGTAGTGGTAACGTGCTCGCTTCGGGCAAGGTAGTGACGACTAAACTCACAAGTGTAGTGGTAACGTGCTCGCTTCGGGCAAGGTAGTAACGACTAAACTCACAAGTGTAGTGGTAACGTGCTCGCTTCGGGCAAGGTAGTAACGACTAAACTCACAAGTGTAGTGGTAACGTGCTCGCTTCGGGCAAGGTAGTAACGACTAAACTCACAAGTGTAGTGGTAACGTGCTCGCTTCGGGCAAGGTAGTAACGACTAAACTCACAAGTGTAGTGGTAACGTGCTCGCTTCGGGCAAGGTAGTAACGACTAAACTCACAAGTGTAGTGGTAACGTGCTCGCTTCGGGCAAGGTAGTAACGACTAAACTCACAAGTGTAGTGGTAACGTGCTCGCTTCGGGCAAGGTAGTAACGACTAAACTCACAAGTGTAGTGGTAACGTGCTCGCTTCGGGCAAGGTAGTAACGACTAAACTCACAAGTGTAGTGGTAACGTGCTCGCTTCGGGCAAGGTAGTAACGACTAAACTCACAAGTGTAGTGGTAACGTGCTCGCTTCGGGCAAGGTAGTAACGACTAAACTCACAAGTGTAGTGGTAACGTGCTCGCTTCGGGCAAGGTAGTAACGACTAAACTCACAAGTGTAGTGGTAACGTGCTCGCTTCGGGCAAGGTAGTAACGACTAAACTCACAAGTGTAGTGGTAACGTGCTCGCTTCGGGCAAGGTAGTAACGACTAAACTCACAAGTGTAGTGGTAACGTGCTCGCTTCGGGCAAGGTAGTAACGACTAAACTCACAAGTGTAGTGGTAACGTGCTCGCTTCGGGCAAGGTAGTAACGTCTAAACTCACAAGTGTAGTGGTAACGTGCTCGCTTCGGGCAAGGTAGTAACGACTAAACTCACAAGTGTAGTGGTAACGTGCTCGCTTCGGGCAAGGTAGTAACGACTAAACTCACAAGTGTAGTGGTAACGTGCTCGCTTCGGGCAAGGTAGTAACGACTAAACTCACAAGTGTAGTGGTAACGTGCTCGCTTCGGGCAAGGTAGTAACGACTAAACTCACAAGTGTAGTGGTAACGTGCTCGCTTCGGGCAAAGTAGTAACGACTAAACTCACAAGTGTAGTGGTAACGTGCTCGCTTCGGGCAAGGTAGTAACGACTAAACTCACAAGTGTAGTGGTAACGTGCTCGCTTCGGGCAAGGTAGTAACGACTAAACTCACAAGTGTAGTGGTAACGTGCTCGCTTCGGGCAAGGTAGTAACGACTAAACTCACAAGTGTAGTGGTAACGTGCTCGCTTCGGGCAAGGTAGTAACGACTAAACTCACAAGTGTAGTGGTAACGTGCTCGCTTCGGGCAAGGTAGTAACGACTAAACTCACAAGTGTAGTGGTAACGTGCTCGCTTCGGGCAAGGTAGTAACGACTAAACTCACAAGTGTAGTGGTAACGTGCTCGCTTCGGGCAAGGTAGTAACGACTAAACTCACAAGTGTAGTGGTAACGTGCTCGCTTCGGGCAAGGTAGTAACGACTAAACTCACAAGTGTAGTGGTAACGTGCTCGCTTCGGGCAAGGTAGTAACGACTAAACTCACAAGTGTAGTGGTAACGTGCTCGCTTCGGGCAAGGTAGTAACGACTAAACTCACAAGTGTAGTGGTAACGTGCTCGCTTCGGGCAAGGTAGTAACGACTAAACTCACAAGTGTAGTGGTAACGTGCTCGCTTCGGGCAAGGTAGTAACGACTAAACTCACAAGTGTAGTGGTAACGTGCTCGCTTCGGGCAAGGTAGTAACGACTAAACTCACAAGTGTAGTGGTAACGTGCTCGCTTCGGGCAAGGTAGTAACGACTAAACTCACAAGTGTAGTGGTAACGTGCTCGCTTCGGGCAAGGTAGTAACGACTAAACTCACAAGTGTAGTGGTAACGTGCTCGCTTCGGGCAAGGTAGTAACGACTAAACTCACAAGTGTAGTGGTAACGTGCTCGCTTCGGGCAAGGTAGTAACGACTAAACTCACAAGTGTAGTGGTAACGTGCTCGCTTCGGGCAAGGTAGTAACGACTAAACTCACAAGTGTAGTGGTAACGTGCTCGCTTCGGGCAAGGTAGTAACGACTAAACTCACAAGTGTAGTGGTAACGTGCTCGCTTCGGGCAAGGTAGTAACGACTAAACTCACAAGTGTAGTGGTAACGTGCTCGCTTCGGGCAAGGTAGTAACGACTAAACTCACAAGTGTAGTGGTAACGTGCTCGCTTCGGGCAAAGTAGTAACGACTAAACTCACAAGTGTAGTGGTAACGTGCTCGCTTCGGGCAAGGTAGTAACGACTAAACTCACAAGTGTAGTGGTAACGTGCTCGCTTCGGGCAAGGTAGTAACGACTAAATTCGATTCCACCGAGTGGACGGTTTTTTTGTACATTTGTAAGCTTAATCGAATTCAGCTTTGAGTTACATAAAAAGTGTATTTCAAGATAAAAATATATTCCTAGCTCACTCCTCCCTTTTCTCCATAGGTTACCACGGGGTGCAAAAAATTTTCCGGCCCCCGCCCAGGAAGTAAATTTTTTCTCACGTTCATGAGCTTTAATCCGATTTTTTCTCACGTTCATGAGCTTTAATCCGATTTTTTCTCACGTTCATGAGCTTTAATCCGATGCAGATTTATTTCCTGATGTTTTATTATGGTGTTTGTGTTGTTTTATAAAGTATATAGCAGTAAATTTACCATTACATCTAAGTTGAAGAAGTTACGGTCAGAAACTCATTTGAGAAATAACTTCCAATAACAGTCCGCTGTAAATTTCAATTTGTTTCATTACTCGAATGTAAATCTGAGAAAATACAACAAGAAATCGAATTCGTACACAAAAACCCACCCGGCCCCCGCCCGGAAAATTTTTTTTTGTTGGAAAATTCAGGTGTCCTATGCTTTTCTCTGTTTTACGGGCTAATAGATTCCTCTCCAATAACTTTCAGTGACAATATTGATCTAGATTTTTAAAAGGGAACTTTTTTACATTTCAAATTTTAACAATATCTATCTCAGTTTGAAGCGAATATGAAATTCTATTTCTCAGTTTGAATCGACTATCAAATTTTCTTTCTGCTGGCAATTTATTTCATTTATTTTTCATACATTTGCTCTATAATCAATGTCATAGACATGAAGCGCACAATTCGAAAAAACTTAACCAAGTTATATTGATCATCTGGACCACAAAGTACGAGCGAGAACGTTAGACGTTGAGTAAAGAGACTATGGTTTCGACGGTACTGTCTCAAGGTGTTGAATAATACAAACCTCGTACTGCAGCGGAGCGGTCCGATTCCTTTCGGTGCAATACTAAAATCACCGGCCTTCTGGGCTAACGTCGTGTGCGGATGCTCCTTCTATTTCTGCGTCGCTATCATCATGTCCTTCCTCCCGCTCTACTTCAAGAACTTTCTGAAACTCTCAGTAAAACAGGTTCATTCAATAAAAAAATTTTCTTGTTACAAAACCAGTAAAAGTTTTTTTTGCTAAGTTCGGGAAAAGTTTTCACAAAAACAAAACATTCTCATGAGTATCAAAAAAAAATCGGCTTAAAAAAACAAGAAACCGCTAACATTTTTTTCTTTTTCGATCGAGCAAATTAAATCAATTCATTTTTGGCAAATACGATGGGAAAAGCTCTGTCTGGGTAACCGAAATGCATGATGTTTTCAAGATTGGATTCTACACAGCGGTCCCTTTCATCACTCAACTTTTCTCCAAGAACCTAGTGGCTCTTCTTTTGGACAAACTCAAAAGAACAGGGAAAATATCGCACACTCACGCGGCAAAATGCGCTCAGTGCACAGGTACGGTAGCATATTTTTAGTGCATGATGTCAAAATTGAGGCGAGAAGTGTAAATTAATTAATTACACGCAAAAAAATTGTATGAATTGCTATTTTTTTATTTCTCAAAAGTAAATATTACTAAGTTGTTAGAACAAGCCATTAAAGACTGATATTATTTTTTTTTGGAAACTAAAAAAACGTTTTTTTTCTCAAAAATGTAAAAAGCTTTTTTTTATTAATTGAATAATGTTTTTTTTAAATCATCATCAAGCATGTATGCGTTGGACTGTTGTCATTTTCATATCCTTGAACATAATTTACAAATCGATAGACAAACTATAAATAAGAAAAAAAATTGAAATAAGTAGGCCTTTAAGCTAGCTTTTTTTAAAGATGGAACGGCCATCGTGCCTTAGACATAGCAAGAAATCGCATGGGACAATGTGTGCTCGGTTAGTGTATTGGTTAACTCTCCACAAGCCCCGGTTAGGCAGAGGAGGTTCGGTTCCCAGCCGAGTGCCAATTTTGCCCATGCGATGGATTTCATTCTTTATAGGCCTTTAAGCGTGAGAAGTATCAAAACTCAAAATAATTCAAGTTTTTGAGCTTGAATCGCTGAGGCCTAAAAAGTTTGTTTGTGTGTTAATAGCATAATTTACAGCTTCAATTGGATCTGGAATCGCATTTGCCGGCTTGGCTCTCTTTCCTTCTTGTCATCAACCCGTATGGGCGCTTCCTCTTCTTTTCATTTACGGTTGTTTGTTTCATAATTCTTCTCATCGCTTCTCGAAAGTTATGTAGTGCCGTTTTCAGGCGTGACATTTTCGTGCGCAGTCTGTGGTTACTTCACCAGTATGCTCTGCCTGGCGCCCGCCTTCACGGGGACTCTCACTTCCTTGACTTCGGTTATCTCAACCTTCGGAGGGCTTCTTGGGACCCAGTTCTATGCTTCTGTCTCATTTCTGGTTTGTTAAAATTTTTAGCATTGCTTATAGATACATACACTCGAATCAATGTGATCTTTCATTTCCAAACGAATTCCTGTCCTTACCCGATGTTCTACAGCGGAAATTTGTTTATAACTTCCCAGTGAGCCAAATTTTAGCTTCAAGCGATAAAATTTCATGAGTTGCCTGCGCTAATGGAAAGCTGTTCTTCCCCTTGACAGGATTTCCCGAACAAATGGATGATTGTCTTCGGAACCATGTCTTTTTTCCAATTCATCACTGCAATCGTATTCTACTTTTATGGATCTGGTAAGATTGTAGAGAAAAATTTTTTATCAGCAGATAGATAAGCTATGAGAAAAGTTAAATATGTTTTGTAAGTTATTAAGATACAAAGTCCATTGTGTTTTATGTGAGTTTATATCTCTTTTCCGAAGGTTTTTTTTCAAATGCCAGTAAGTTGGGACGTTCTATTGCTGATAAGAGTTTTCGAACTGTCTATTTAGGCTTGTAGAGTGCGAGCGACCGCTAACGTTAGAGAGCGATCAGAGGATAATGATTTCAGCTGATGCGCAACCTTGGGGTAAGCGACATCATCACGAAGAGGCTTCAGAGAATGTGCACGTTCCTGAGGAGAAAGGGGAGGAGGAATACAGTCTGGAGGAACTCGCGGATGATCTCGTGCTGGGATCCACACTTTCGATTTCTGGACAATTGTAGTATGTAGTGGGAACTGAAGTTCGCTTCTCTCGAGACACTGTGTCTTGCACTATAATACATATTGGTGAGCCTCAGTGAAGTTGAATTGACTAAATTTTAAAAAAATCCAATAACTGGCTAGCTAGAGTTCACTAGAAAACATAAAGTGACAATTTAGGGCAATTTTATGAACACTATAGCGTTGAATCTATATCCATACGCATATTACGCATCTCATTTTTTGAACGTTCGTCTTTTTTTCGACCTATTATTTTTCGTAAACTTGGTTTACAAACGATTCTCAGCTAAGAATATAGTGAACGGGTTCAGAATTTGTAAGTTTTCATACTTTTTTTTTGCAAATTTTCGAGCTGAATTCACTTAAAAGAATTTCAATTAGTGAGAGTTCGAGAGCTTTTTGTACTTTGACGGGTTTTTTTATACGGATAATTCTCCGTGGATGAAATGCTCTCAGTGAGATTTCTCTTCAAAATAATCGAAGAATACTCTTTATTAAATGGATTATTAAAAAAATCTATCTGATTATATCATAATCCTTTTTGATACTGATAAAAAAGTTAGCTGAACTTTGTTGCGAGTAAGCATTAACAAGAAAAGGAAAACGCCAAAATCTCTAGAATATACGTGCATTAAACAAGAGATTCAACTTATTTTTCATCAGAAAATTCACCCGTAAAACTTTAAAAGTCTACTTGTTGCTCTAAAACCGAGAAAAACTTGAATGTTTGTTTTAGTTATCTCGCTAAGGAAGTTAAATGAGTTCGCAGCGAAAGAAAAGCTGGTGGACAACCTAAGGAAATAAAACTGTTCGAATACATCACTCAGCCTCAGAGCTCTCTGAGAGAGATCGATAAATAGAAAGTGTATTGGATATGCTTGAATGCAGACAAACATACATACGTGTACTTGGATAGTCATCAATGATTTGAAGCACTAAAAAACATGTAAATAGTAAACTTTAGAGTATCTGAATATGATTAAACACGCGATCCAATAATATTAATACTTCTCGAAAGTTTAATAAATGGGAAATATTATTATAATAACTATACGCGGATGAGAGCTATCTAGTCAACGAACCGAATGCAAACCTTGTCATCATTCTAAATGGACCGAGAGTGCGACATATGTTTGTCTTCTATATGTACATGCTCATGCGACAAGTTCGAACTACAGATTTTGTAATATGTATTTCGAAAAACTTTAGATGAAAAAAGTATGCATTTGATTTGAAATCATAAATTTGGTTTACCTTTTTGGTTTCTTGTTGAAATAGTTTGTTTAAGAGTGACAAAAAAACGTAGGATCATCAAAAAACTATTTTTTTTTAATATTGTATAAATGCAACATACAAAAAAGGTTATTCTTAACATTAGTTTTTTTTTGGATGATTCAGCAAGCAGTCTAACATGTTCAGTTACCCAAAAAAAATCTAATAGTGTTTCAAGAATTAAAAAAAAAATACTTTGGTACAAACTGTTGATCGAACTGGTTTGACTAGTTTTGGGAAGGCAAGAACAAAATGAAGAAAAATAGATGTAGGAAAGGAAAAGAAGTGAAGAGAGAAGAAAAGATGTAAAAAATAGTCAGTAGACAAGAGTTTTATGATACAGAAGGATAGATGGTGAGGCGGAAGGAGAAGAGAAGAAAGAGAAATGAATGTAATTAAGCAGTCATGGGTGTTCAGTGAGAAATACTGATGAAAGGAGCGAGAATGAGAAAGAGAGAAACAGATACAGAAAGGAGAGGCATAGAAATTTACACAGAACAAAATAGAGTATTAGAATTTGTAGAGAAAAAAACGGAAGAGTTTGCGTGATATCGAAGGAAAGATCACAATAACCTTTTTAGGTAGTAGATGTTTCTTGAAATCTCTTCTTATAATTCTTCTCCAACACTCGGCCACTCTCGTAGAGACTATAATTCTTCTTCAACACTCGGCCACTCTCTTAGAGACTCCTCTGAGTCATTCCAATGGGCCTCTGACTCATTGATTATGTTCGTCGAACGATTCCGATGGATTTTATAGGAATCAAGCTATATAAGAATAAGGCTGAGGTCAGGATACAATACTTCTCGCCATACTCTTCTTATCCTACAGCAGCCATGATATCCCAACTTTTCCTATTCTGCGCGTCACTCCCTCTCTTATGGTCTTATCCTGAGAGAACATATTACGGTATGCTTGTATTTTCACAGTTGAGTGGTTCGGTTTTGAACTCAAAAAAATTCACATTATTGCATATTAAGATGTGGCAACTTTCAACACTTATTCATAAGCTATGTTGAAGATGTTTAAACAATAACTAAAAGCTGGGATAAAATATGATTTGGGAAGAAACTTTTCATTGTTATCTTCTTTTTTATTGACGTGAACCATTTTCTAAGGTACGAGCTGTCTTGTTTACAGGTTCGTATGGAGATTACAGACAACCAGGAAGTATGGATACCGAGGTAATAACGGATATGGTCGTCCTTCCGGATACGAGCTTTCTTCGGGATACGGTAGGCCAGCAACCACTGGGTACATGACCCAAGTCAAAGGAAACGGTAGACCAGCCACCACGGGGTACAATAATGAAGCCAGAGGGTACGGTCGACCAGAAACGGGATATGGCCTTGCAAGTAGATTGCAAGGAATGCAAGGAATCAGCAGTGAAGGATACGGGGGTCTTCAGGCGTACTCAGAAGGTGAATTGGTCAATACTGTACGGTCAAATTCAGAAGGAACTTTGGTCGGAACCGGTTTTCTGAGTTCTAAATTCGGCGACGAACCTTCGGTAACTGCGGGGAGTGCTTTTCAAAGCCCCAGATTCTTACCAACTGGTGTTCCAACGGGTTTATTTGATTCAAGTTCTGGGATCGGAATGCGCATTGGAATGATGTCTGGACTAGAAAGTGGATTCTCAATGAACACTAGAATTTTTGGTGGACGAAAATCGCCAGTTTTTCCTCCCGGCGTCAACCCTTCGGCTGGTGGTGGTTTCGAAGCCTTGAGCGGGATACCTCAACCGCCCATAAATGGACAACCCAGTTCTTTGGACGGTGTCGAAGAGCCCCGTCTTGCCTCTACTTTAAATCAGTCGAACCACCAACCGAGTGATGTTCAGCCCGGCCCGCTGCCCATTGAATAGTAGGCCCAGGTCAAAATTTCATAATAACTGGTTTATATGATCTATTCCTCATCAGCTCATCTTAATTCAAAAAAAGTTATATCCTTGTTCAGAAGCGTTTTTTTTCTCAATACTCTACGGAAGTTCTTGAAAGTTTCTGGTGTTTCGGAAAGCAAAAAAAACTTGAAGAACTTAATTTTTTTATTCCACCTAGAATCCTATCGTTTATTAGTGATGACACAAACACACTTCTTGGTTGCTTACCAGCTCTTGGTTGCTTACCAGCTCTTGGTTGCTTACCAGCTCTTGGTTGCTTACCAGCTCTTGGTTGCTTACCAGCACGTTCAATTTTCCATCCTTCTACAGTCATGGCATCAGAAATGTCTTCCGGTACTCGTCACTCCGTCTATGTTGGAAATATCCCCTATCAGGCGACCGAAAATGACATTGGAAACTTCTTCAGCCAGGCTGGACACGTCCTGAACGTTCGATTGGTATACGATCGTGAGACTGGCAGACCTAAGGGGTTCGGCTTCTGCGAGTTCGCAGATGAGTCTGGTGCACAGAATGCTATCTCACAATTCAACGGAGTTGACTTCAATGGACGTGCCCTTCGCGTTAACCTCGCTAATCGCTAAATGACGAACAAAGCCGATGAATTGGCAAGATCTCATGTTGCTCCCCTGTAATTGTTTGTTCTCTAGCGATTTTTCGTATTCAAATACTTCAACTTATTAACGAAATGTTGCTTCTCTCTTATTGTTGAACGCAATGTTTTATCTTCAACTATTTCCACACCTCAGAAACAAAAAATTCCTCCATTGCCTACTAAGTTATCAGTAAGGAAGAATCATTGATACGTTGTGCGTAATGACGCCCATTTTTGCATTACAATGAATAAATTGGTTCCACTAGAATCCTATCGTTTATTAGTGATGACACAAACACACTAGAATCCTATCGTTTATTAGTGATGACACAAACACACTAGAATCCTATCGTTTATTAGTGATGACACAAACACACTAGAATCCTATCGTTTATTAGTGATGACACAAGTGATGACACAAACACACTGCCCCTGTAATGCCTTAGTTTTGTGTTTATCTACGTCAATTTTCAATTATATTCTGAATTCTCGTTAAGTTATTGTACATGAAATAAGAGAATGGATGGAAAACGGATACTTTTGAACAAGAAAAATTTCTAGCTGTTGTTTTAAGAGTTTTGTCTTAGTTTCTCATTCCATTAGAGTATATTTGTGCATGTATTTATGAATGTGCATTAATGAGTGGATGATTTCAATGACATGACTTCGAGGAAAGTATACACAGCTGTTCGATATTTTCGAGTTTACTTCAATGAAGCAATAATTCTATATTTCATGCTCGAATAATGAACTTTAATCAGATATACTAAATCGAATTAACATTTGAAAGGCATGATCGGAATCTCAAAACGAGTTAAGATATCAAAAAAGTGTTTTTTTTTGTTGTTGAAAAATAAGTCAATTTGAATTAATATTGTTTCAAAAATCAGTGTGTGAAAGTCTTGACCTCAATAAAAGTTGAGATAATTTTTCCTCGCGTGTCTGAGTTCCTAGGTTAAAATGACTACATACAAGCGACAAAAACAAACTCACGGGAAAACAATAGCAATGCATCTAACTTTCAGTCAGATAAAATAGACAATTCAAAAACAATACTTTATAGGTTCGAATAGTGATTTTCCGTTAGCTAGTGTTAAAGCTTTCAAAAAGGTCTCATTCAGACCTTGATAAGTCAGCATCAAAAATTCAAGTCGTAGATCTGTTAGCCAGCTCTGTCAAATAGAGACTATATAAATTTTAGCTACGTATATTTGTTTTCCCCAACCCTACGAGTCGATTTTCTTACTTAAAATTTTCACCATTTTAGAATCAAAATAAATTTACATCCGCTTAATTTTCCTATCATGTCGATTTTTTTACTCCGAGTTTATTATTACAAAAGCATTTATTGCTCAAACACAAGTTTCTATTTAAAAAGCGGGTAAAACATTTAAACTTTTACCGATTGAACAGGGTTCTGGCAAAATGCTTGGCTAAGAAAAAAGACTGCTGCCGTCGGTGGCTTATCTAAGAGTGTTTTTTCGACTCAGCACATGATAATATGGGAGATGCAGAAGTGGAAGAGGAAATTAGTGACCAACAGGCCAACTTTATGCGAATTTTGTGATCCAAGTTTAAATATATGCGACCTTGAAGCTTTTTAGCTATATGTCAGATTGGGAACTGGTATCGCATGACGCTAAATTACGAGTGCCGATCTGAAACATGTACTAATGGCAAAAACAAATGAGGTTTAAAGATCTTGTTTCTCTTGTCCAATTAGCTTTCAAGGGCATAGCGCTCAAACTATGAATTAAACTATGAATTAAACTATGAATTAAACTATGAATTAATCAATGCCCGAAATTAATGAAAAAACAGAAGCTCACGATTCAGCTTTTACAAAAGTATTAACTTTGAACTTGATCAGTTGAAATTTAACTAATGTTGAGTTTAAGGACTCCGGTTCACAGCAAACGGGTTCACAGCAAACGGGTTCACAGCAAACGGGTTCACAGCAAACGGGTTCACAGCAAACGGGTTCACAGCAAACGGGTGCGCAAGAAATAAACTGCATAAAAAATCTTTCTTAATAACTTATGAGGAACCTTAATCAACAGAGTATGATCCGACATGGTTAAGTATACTATGTAGCAATATCATGGGCAGATCCTGGACGCCCTTGACGACGGAGAGAGCGAGTCGAAGAAATCTTGCAGTTTTTTTTCTGCGAGGTGGTTCTGCATGGACTGGTGATCAGAAGGTGCCATGTCGGGCGAGTAAGGTCGGTGAGGCATCAGGCTCCATCTCAGCTCCAACTACTTCTGAATCGGTTTTTTCTCTCGGAATGTGTGGTCGCGCGTTGTCATGTAGGAATCGAATCTTGGCGCTCTCTCCGCCTTTAGCCACCATAGCTTCCTCCACCCTGTCGAGTTGTGCACAGTAGACAACTGCTGTGAGAGTCATGTCGTTAGGTAGCAGCTCCGAGTGTACGACACCTCGTGAGTTCCACCAAACACACAGTATCACCTTCATTGGGTGAAGTCTGGGTTTTGGAATCGCTCCTGGCTGCTCGCATTTGCTGATTCACTGGCGCTTGTGCGTAACAATGCAGGCCACCCACTTCTCGTCTTCAGTCAAAAATGTGTCTAGTCACTCTTCTTTTATAGGAGAGAAGTTGTGACGCGGCCCGCGACTCGTCGGTTCATATCGAGAAAGGTCGTGTTGCAGCCATCAACGAGCTTGTGTACTTTACCGAGCTCGTGAATCCCGTTCTCGATGGTGGAGTGAGTGACCGCAAAATGCTATGCAATCTCATAACAAGTTCGTTTGAGATCGGATTCGACAGAGGATCGAAAAACTCATGATCGAGCTGACGAGGCCGTCCTGGAAGGTCCATGTCTTTTAGCGTGTGGTTGCCTTGCTTGAACCGACTGAACCTAGCCTGGCACTTTCGTTCACTGAGGCATCCTTGCCCGTATGCCTGACATAATTCTCGATGTGCTGCGGCAGCGCTCTTGCCCAGGTTTAAGCTGAAGAGAAGAGAGGGCCGTAGTATAAGTTGGTCGAGCTCACACCGTTTAGCCATTTGAGAACCTAATAGAATGAGATGACTGAGAAAAAAATTTGAAAGTGAGAACTCTTGGTCTGTTTTTCACATCAAGTGGTGACCTAGTTTTTCTCTCTGTCAATATGCCAACAACAAGAGCAAGTAAACCCAGTTCCAACCTTTCCCTTCACTGAATTCACCTAAGATGACTTCTCACATCCGCTGCTCTGGCTCTACAATCCTTCTGCGAAGAATGGCAACTGACGGTGGCGAGCAGTAAATAGAGTGTCCTTCATCTGTGGAAGCAAAATCCACGTTTACCCTACTTCGTCACAACATGTGATGGCAGAAGTGTCCCGTTCGAACCAGCATTATCACCGATCCGATAATTAGGGGTTCACATTGATTGCGATATGTCTTATGGATATCACATAGAACAGATAACGATACGCGCACTGAGAATGTTATATGCTTTGTTCCGTTCATTGTGCATTAGGAATGCTCATCCATATATTCGGTGCTACAAAACTTTCATTATTCCATTGTTAATGTTCTCTTCTCCTATTTGGTCTCCATATGAAGTTCACTTGATTAGGAAGATTGAAAATGCTCAGAATATCTTCACAAGGTTGCTATAATTACGCTGCTCCCGACTTAACTGTTCAGACTTAACTGTTCAGTCTGTTATAAGATACGGCCATATTATAACAGAAGGCTTGAGATGTTCAACCTAGCCACATTGTTGTCTCGTAGAACTATGGCTGCAAAAGTTTTATTGTATAAGATTCTGGATGGTCTCATTGATATACCGGTCAGCAAAATTTACACTTTTGAATCTTGCGATCGCCGAAAGTCTAGAAATGCCTTCCATATTCCACGCACCCGTAAAAAGCCACTCTTTCATTCCTTTGCCTTCCGTTCAGCTAGATTCTATTGTGAACTTCCTGACAATGTTGTTACCGCCCCCAAAGATTGCGTACTGAAAAATAGATTAAGCTCTGTTGAAGTCGTAAATTTGCTTGAGTTACAGGTGACCATTCTGTGAACAATTAATTACTCCAATGTTTATGCGTTTACTACACTCCGAGTGTGGCCAAATTTTGACTTCTTCTTCTTCTTCTTCTTCTTCCTAGCGTTATTTCCGCTGAAGAGCGGGGTCCGCTGTGTAGATAGCACTTCGCCACATCATACGATTCGAGGCGTCTTCGGCTATCAGCCCGATAGCCGCCATGTCTTGTTCTATGGTGTCTCTCAATCTAAGCTTCGGTCTACCTCTTGGTCTTCTACCCTGGATTTCTATGTTCCAAGCAGACTTGGGAACGGAGTCAGGATTGGATCTCAGCATGTGTCCGTACCACCTAAGCCTTGACTCTCTGAGTTTTTCGGGTAATGGGGCAACTCCTAAACGAGCTCTTATCGTTTCGTTGCGAATCATGTCTTTCCGGTTGACTCCGAGGCCCCATCTCAACATCTTCATTTCCATTACATGGAGCATCTGCTGGGTCTTTGCTGTTGAAGGAGTGCATTCGAGTCCATATAGAGCAACTGGTCGTACGACTGATTTATAGATCTTACTTTTCAGTCGATCAGACATGCGTCTGTCGCATAGGATACCAGTCGATTCCCTCCATTTGAGACATGCTGCGTTGATTCTGGCACTGAAAGCGGCTGTTGGGTCCCCGTCTGTGGATATTTGAGAACCCAAATACTTGAAGTGCTCGACTTTCCTTAGCTCAGTGTTGTGTACTTTTATGGAGCTTGGGTCTTGGATTGTACTCGATGTTCCAGCTTCAAGATACTCGGTCTTCAATGCATTGAGTCGTAGTCCGTACTCCGCAAAGCGATCATTCCATTTTACCACTTGACGTTCGAGATCTTCTCTTGTCTCCGAGCATAAGACGATGTCGTCGGCGTACAGGAGTGTCTCCGGTGGGTCTCGCTGGAGGTCTCTGGTTATTGTGTCCATGACTAAGATGAACAGCAAAGGCGAGAGTGTGGATCCTTGATGAACTCCGACAGAAATTTGGAATGGCTCAGAATTTCCTGCTGCTGACCTAACGACGCTTCTGGGGTTGGCATACATCATTTGTATCCACCTGATGTATTCTTCTGGCACCAAATGATCACGAAGGGAAAACCATATAGATCATGGGGGATCCTGTCAAAGGCCTTTTCTAGGTCCAAGAAAGCACAGTGGACAGATTTCGCCTTTTCTCGGTGTTTTTCTAGATATAAGCGGATGGCAAAGATCGCATCTGTCGTCCCTTTTCCTTTCACGAAGCCACATTGATTCACACTTGTGTTGGTGATCTCACGTAAGCGTGCTTCGATGATCTTTTCCAGGAGTATAGTTGTGTGAGGCATAAGTCTGATGGGACGGTAGTTGGCGCAATCGGTAACATCTCCCTTGCCTTTGTAGATTGGAATGGTGGTTGACATGCTCCAATCTTCAGGATACTCCTGACGAATCGTAGCTTTCTGGAATAGCTCGACGAGGTGGTAAACTCCACAGTCTCCTGCTAGTTTCCATGCAACTGATGAAACATCGTCTGGTCCACAGGCTTTTCCTGGCTTCATTCTTTTCAGCGCTTTTCTCACCTCTTCTTCCGTAATCATGGGAACTGGTCCTTCTGTTGGGAGAGATAAAGGAATTGGTGGATGATCGAACTCAATGTTGGATATGTGTTCGAAATATTCTTTCCAACGCTGACATATGTCGCTATTCGAGCGCAGAAGTTTTCCGTTCTGGTCCCTTATGAGTCTGACGTGGGTGATGTCCTTCGCTGCTGTAGCTCTGGCTTTGCAAATTCGGAAAATTTCTTTCTCTCCTTGAGGCGTGTCAAGCTTGTTATATATCTCCATAGTAGCGATAGATCGAGATTTAGCTACGCTTCTCTTTGCATCTCTTTTTGCAAAGATATATTTGGCTCGATCATCCTCCGATCTGGAAATTCTCCATTGCTTAAGAGCTGATTTCTTCAACTTTACCGCAGCTTGAACGATTTCATTCCACCACCAGGTTTTTTTGTCGACAATGCGTTTGCAACCTGGCTTCGTCCTGCCCAAGGTTGCTTCTCCGATCTCTTTTATATTGTCTCGTAGGAATTTCCAGTGCATTTCAGTAGATTCTGGGTATGTTCTTTCGAGAGTGTGAGGGAGAAATTTAGAGTGGACTTGGTGCATGAAGCGCAGTTTATTGTCGTTTAATTTCCACCAATTTATCATGGATATCTCGTTTATAGGATCGACTTTGCACGGCTTATGAGAGTAACGGAGGTCGATGACAACCGGTAGGTGCTGGGAGGTGACGTTGTCGCTGGGAATCACTTTGCAGTTGACAACAAGCTTCAGGTTGTTCCTCTGTGTGAGCCAGTAATCAATTTGAGATGATCTTCCACCACTGCAGTACGTGACGAGATGGGGATCCCGTTTCTGAAAGAATGTGTTGCAGATTGAAAGATCATGTTCCTCCGCGAAGTGAATAATTTTCGTCCCATCTTCGTTGACTTTGCCATATCCTTTTCCTCCGTGAGCTCTCTTATGCTGATCCGCGGTTTTTCCCACGTGTCCGTTCAAGTCACCTCCAATAAGTATGGTTTCCTCTGATGAAAACTGCCTTGTGATGTCATCGAGAGCGTCCCAGAATTCTTCCTTTTCAGACTCACAACATCCTGCTTGCGGGGCGTAGGCACTGATCACTTTAAAAACTCTGCCTTTCCAGTCGAGTGATAAGAACATCAATCGATCTGAAATATGACAGACTTCTATCTGAAATATGACAGACTTATGTGGCCAAATTTTGACAAATGTGTTTAATAAATAAATAAATAACTTCCTCTACCTTCACTACAGAAAGTTCTAGAAAACTCTGGAAAAAATAAGTGAATTTTTTTTTGAACCGAGACTATTTTCTTACGCACCAGAACATCTTCTTTGACCTTAAAGCAAACTTTGACAGTCTAAGGGCGAGGCTGCTCTGTAAGCTGAAATTTATTCAACAGCCCACTTGCTTGTTCGAATTGTATTTTACAAAAGATGATAGGGAATCACAAACATTTTATTGAAAAGAAGAACATTTCAAAATTCAAATCAAATGAACCTGAGGAGAATGGAAAAAAACTGTTGAAAATGAAAATCAATATGAAGGTAACTTCAAAACTGAGAATTTTTTTCCACAATGTTGTGTTTGTGTGTTGTCAAACACTTTTTTCATCGTTTTAGGTTCATTTTGAAGTCAATTTGGTAAATGTTTTCTAAAATCGAAAAAAATTGAAGCAAGTTCCGGTAAAAGTGAAAAGATCCAAATATATCAGTACCATTTTTCCTCAATAGCTCGATTGGTACAACACAAACTATAAGTCTGAGGGCTAACAAATCGCGAGTTCGCTTCCCTTGTTTACTCGCAGAAGATCGGCTATTTCGACCTCCACTTTCCATCCTCATCCTCACTTTCCAAGAGCTTAATTTTCAATTCCAAAAACATCTCTTGGAATTTTGCCTGGACGAACGTCCTTTTCAAGTACGCGTAAATAACAAGCTATCAAACAGTTTCCTTGTCCACAGTGGTGTTTCACAAGGTAGTGTTTTAGGTCTCCTATTATTTATCAAATATACTGCAGAACTTCCAAACTAAGTCATTTCAACAAGTTGTCATGTATAGGTCTTTGCAGATGATCTCAAATTATATCATTCCTTCTCCCAAAAGGCTTCACATTAACCCCTACAAACCGCTATAGACATTGTATCAAAATGTTCTTCGACTTCGCAGTTAACTCTATAGTTCTTGTATCACGAGATTGGGCAAAATCGACTACTCAATTGATAAGTTTTGCCTTCCTTACGTACGAGAAACCCGTGATCTTGGATTCATCATTGACCAAAAGCTCTGATTTTCTTCCCATTGCAAGTCCGGGAAAAGCATTTGATTCACAAGGACTTTCCTTATGTTTTCATATAAGGAAATGCCACTTACTTCTTAAAGTTTTAAAAAACAAGTACCCTTGTGTTTTGATACATGCTTACTCAATATACATATATCAGATCTATTCTTAATCATTGTACTTCTGTATACTTTCCCTACCTGAAGAAAGATATAGGTGTCATAGAGAGTGCAGAACTACTTCACCCGTTGTTTTAAAGTTGACTTCAGATAAATGCCAAGACCTAAAGCACGCAAGAAAAAACTTGGATTTTCCTCGCTAGAGTCAATGCGAAAACTTAATTACAAGTAGAGAAGCTTATAAATGGTGTTATGATTCTCTCGAAGGAAAAACATCATTTCTTCCAGCTAAGAAGCTCCAAAACACGAAAGGGCAAAATCAAGATCTGTTTCCCAGTGCCAAAATCTAACTGTAGAGCCAATATAAAGTTGATGCTGAGTTAAACGCATTGGAGGAGTATTCAGAAGACAATAAACTTATTTGCTGTGTCGTGCCTTTTTTAATGCGCTGTTGAAGAGACAAGATGGGTCCGAACGTTTCGCTTTATCAAAGCATCTTCAGCGAATAGATATAGGAAGAGTCAAAATCAAGAAATAAGGAAATGAGGAATTGAATAAGAAATATGAAAACAAGAAAATATGACAAACGAACCCAGGAATGATGATAATAATGAAGGGTCAGAGATGAAAGACCACCGTAGAAGAATATATTGTAGACTATCCGAGAACACAAAAAAACGATAAGTAGTAGAAGAGCGAGCGGAATTTGATCTTATGAAAGAGGAAGGAGAGGGAGGTGAGAAAGCTCTTCTGCCATTTCGCTCTTATTGTTAAGATCGGGTTTGTGAGTGTCAATCGGCAAGGCTTCAACAATCCTAAGGCGAAAAACATTAGTTTTGACATGCAAAATAGAGCCGGTGAGAACAACTTTTTCAGTTGGTTGAGAAGTAAGAACATGTTGTGCAAAGGCGTTGGTTGCGTATGAACGGGCCTTAGGGTTCTAAGCTGCACGAATGTGTTCTATGGCCCTAGTATGGACTGGACGGCCTGTGTGAACGATATATGTAGAACATTCCACACGTACACTGCACCTGATGTGCGACAGACACCAGCTTTTGCGCTCGGGCAGAATATACAGGCTTCAGTTTTATAACAAACTCTATCATGATTATGATTTCTGCATAACAATGATTGAAGAGAGGCCGGTGACTTCTCCAAAACATCCACATCTTCTAATCCTACATCATGAAAAGCACGACGACTATCTCTAGAAAAAGCATCAGAGATGAAGGGTATTGTAAAGATAACTCTGTTGTTACGCTCTGTAGGCATGTTTATCCTTCGGCCGTAAGGCTTCTTGGAAACGTGTACCCATTTTGGTTGAGAATAGTTTTCGCTGTAGCTACAGAGGCAGAACAGAGTTCAACAGAGCTAACCTTCGATGCTGTAGAAATAGTGTTTTTGATAATAGCACGTTTCACATGCATAGGATGGTTAGAACTGCTGTGCAGAAGAATGTTTTTGTTAGTGGGCTTCCTATACCATTTTGTCAGTAAGCGCTCTCCTGAAGAAGTTAGTGTGATATTCAAGAATGGAATAGAATTGTTAACAGCAACTTCTCTAGTGAGACGAATGTGGTCAGCCTGATTGTTTAGGTATTCAAACAAAGTGTTTATGGCTACCTGGTCCCTGCTTATCACAATATAATCGTCAATGTATCGTTTTAGAAGCACAATGTCTCGAAGAGGAGCTGCACGCTCTAAGAGGTGCATGATACTTCTAGTTAAGGGGCTAAACGATTGCCCATGGCAAGGCCTCTGTTTTATGAGTACATTATAAACGTTTCAGCTAACGAGAAGTGATTACATGACAAGCACAGGTGTAATAAGTATTTTACATCCTGAATATCGAATATTAGCAGGTTGAAGGAGTTACTGTTAGTTTCTATTATATCTATAACCGCATCAACAGCATCATGGTTCGAAACATTCGTGTACAGTGATTCAACATAGGAGCTCTCATAAACAATGTTATCACTAGTAATGTTTTGCAAGTCTTTGAGAAGTTGACTTGTGTTGATGAGATGAGTCGGTATGCAACTAAAGACAGGGTTTAGAATATTACAAAGTAGCCAAGATATTCTATCTGTAGGACCCTCACAGCCAGATATTATGGGCCTGATCTTGTACTGATTGAGATCGGTCCCGGCCAACGCTATATCGAATTTGTGAGTTTTGATGAGAGTATAAATGACAGGAATACGGAGGTGATTTTCAATGAGACGTTTAACGATGCTAGTAGAAATAATGGATTTTTAGAAAGTGAGTGAAACTTTGTGATTAATGATTTGTGAGAACGAGAGAACGCAGCTCTATTGGATAGAGTGTACAGAGAACCATCGGAGAGATGCAATTCAGTTAGTTTCTTGTCCATATCTGCATTGACGACAACAATTTCACCTTTGAAGATACATGATCCATCTTCCATCTCTCTTCTGTCTTAATCGTGAATTCTGGAGTTACACTCCATTCATGACTCGAGAACAAGGCATATTTTTATTCAATTTAAACGCTTTATCAAGATTAACAAGCCACATCGGGATGTCATCGATTATGGGATCTGAACGTTGAGCGGAGGTTGAGCGAAGCAAGCAGTAGCGATCGAAGTGCTACTCTTCCTCTTCTGTCGCTCATCATGGCGCTACGATCCCGGAGCACCAAATCTTCTCGGGAAAGGACTCTCACAGACGAGGGAAGAGGGCAACCGCTTACGGAGGGAGACGAATGAAAGAATGGCATATGAGGCTTTCATATAACACTATCGCATATGAGGCTTCCATATAACACTATCGCACAGAATATTGAATTATAGCCCGAAATGATTGGTCTCACTTATCCTACTCTGAGAGGCTTAGAATGCTTGGTCTAAATAGAAACCCTTGAATACAGACGCATGATTGCAGACTTAACATTCATCCACAAAAAAGTTCTCTCATCTTCTGAATTTGATTCATCTCGACTATATTTGATGGCTCCTCTTCCAATTGCTCTTCGTAATTCAAATAGTTTCAGAATTGCACTGCCTTATACCATCAAGTCTTTTCGGTACTCCACTTGTGCCTCTAGATCCTTATCCGTATGGAATTTGTTATCATACAACTTAGTTAGGAACACTTCCTCTGAATTCTTAGTAAAAAACATTAGAGAACTTCCAATCGATGTTATTTTACCTAATCCTGTTATTCCGATTTAATAGAAACACTGCCACTGAGATTAATTTTTCTAAGATTATATGAAATCGTTTATTCCCATAAAAACCATGTTTATACTTTATCCCATAAAAACCATGTTTATACTTTATCCCATAAAAACCATGTTTATACTTTATCCCATAAAAACCATGTTTATACTTTATCCCATAAAAACCATGTTTATACTTTATTGTACATGTATTTGTATTTTAATTTTCTGAATACATTCTATATGGATGAATAAATGAAATGAAATTAAATGAAATGAATAGCAGTGTGTTCCCGTGGTGTAAAGGTAACGCGCTCTCCCGGTTTGAGTCGAGATGGTCTAGGTTCGATCCCGCCCGGTCGACTAGCTTTTTTCTGTGCGATAG
Source organism: Allodiplogaster pararmata (assembly GCA_964056735.1). Lineage (NCBI taxonomy): Eukaryota > Metazoa > Nematoda > Chromadorea > Rhabditida > Diplogasteridae > Allodiplogaster > Allodiplogaster pararmata. The sequence continues at coordinate 9,679,831 of OZ057408.1, read as the reverse complement.
TTCAATCATTTTTGATCTTAACCAGGCGTAACTGCCTTTAAACTGTGTGACTTAAAATTCTCTAGCATAGAAATCTTCATTCTCTAGCATACTTTCAAAGTATACTTTGAAAGTACACTACATTTCTTATACTTTCGAAAGTATGACTATTAATAATCTTTTTCTCTTTGAAATGTTAGAGTTTCCAACAACAGCATTTGAAAATTATTTGTTGTGTTTTTGGAAAAAGGTTCGTCATTTTCAAATTTGTGTGCATTATATCTTGTCAAATTCCTATCAACTTTTCGAAATTTTCTTCCTTATACATATTGTGTGTTTCGATTTTTGATTTATTCTCACGTTGTTGTATTGCATTGTATGATATGTACATAATGTATTTTCTTGTATAATTTGCTCACTAGACGTTATAAACATATAATAAACATATATCATCAGCATGGTGGAGCTCGGTATCTAGTAGGATTTGGTTACCTTGAGACTCGGTATCTAGTAGGATTTGGTTACCTTGAGACTCGGTATCTATTAGGATTTGGTTACCTTGAGACTCGGTATCTAGTAGGATTTGGTTACCTTGAGACTCGGTATCTATTAGGATTTGGTTACCTTGAGACTCGGTATCTAGTAGGATTTGGTTACCTTGAGACTTGGTATCTATTAGGAGTCGGTTACCTTGAGACTCGGTATCAAGTAGGATTTGGTTACCTTTAGACTTGGTATCTGTTAGGATTTGGTAACCTTGAGACTCGGTATCTATTAGGATTTGGTTACCTTGAGACTCGGTATCTAGTAGGATTTGGTTACCTTGAGACTTGGTATCTATTAGGATTTGGTTACCTTGAGACTCGGTATCTAGTAGGATTTGGTTACCTTGAGACTCGGTATCTAGTAGGATTTGGTTACCTTGAGACTCGGTATCTATTAGGATTTGGTTACCTTGAGACTCGGTATCTAGTAGGATTTGGTTACCTTGAGACTCGGTATCTAGTAGGATTTGGTTACCTTTAGACTTGGTATCTATTAGGATTTGGTTACCTTGAGACTCGGTATCTATTAGGATTTGGTTACCTTGAGACTCGGTATCTAGTAGGATTTGGTTACCTTGAGACTCGGTATCTATTAGGATTTGGTTACCTTGAGACTCGGTATCTAGTAGGATTTGGTTACCTTGAGACTCGGTATCTATTAGGATTTGGTTACCTTGAGACTCGGTATCTAGTAGGATTTGGTTACCTTGAGACTCGGTATCTAGTAGGAATTGGTTACCTTGAGACTTGGTATCTATTAGGATTTGGTTACCTTGAGACTCGGTATCTAGTAGGATTTGGTTACCTTGAGACTCGGTATCTAGTAGGATTTGGTTACCTTGAGTCTCGGTATCTAATAGGATTTGGTTACCTTGAGACTCGGTATCTAGTAGGATTTGGTTACCTTGAGACTCGGTATCTAGTAGGATTTGGTTACCTTGAGACTCGGTATCTAGTAGGATTTGGTTACCTTGAGACTCGGTATCTAGTAGGATTTGGTTACCTTGAGACTCGGTATCTAGTAGGATTTGGTTACCTTGAGACTCGGTATCTATTAGGATTTGGTTACCTTGAGACTCGGTATCTAGTAGGATTTGGTTACCTTGAGACTCGGTATCTAGTAGGATTTGGTTACCTTTAGACTTGGTATCTATTAGGATTTGGTTACCTTGAGACTCGGTATCTATTAGGATTTGGTTACCTTGAGACTCGGTATCTAGTAGGATTTGGTTACCTTGAGACTCGGTATCTAGTAGGATTTGGTTACCTTGAGACTCGGTATCTATTAGAATTTGGTTACCTTGAGACTTAACCGTTCACAATGTTCCTTATTCTGGTGTCTCTTTACATTCTACTTTCTTGCTCGTTCTTCATCAGGAACATGATAAATAGTAAAAGTGTGTTGGATTGTATAAATTATGGCGCTTCTTTTTGACATAGATTATTGAAAAAGCTAATTGAAAAATAAATTTTTGTCCTCGTTTTGTGATGTTAAAGCGTTCCAGCTCCCGGGATATGAGAAATGTTTGGGTTCATACTTTCCCGGTTCCATAACTTTTTCTGTGCGGTAGTTCAATTAATTTTCATCTCAACCAGGCCTCACATCCTTGAAACAAAATCGAAAATGAGTAGACATTTCGGATAAGGTAAATTAGGTTTAAAGGAATTGAAATCTCCGTTAGCACTTTATCAAAACTTGAACTTTAATAACAAACAAAAAAACAGTCAGAAACCCTACCTACGTCAACACTTGTACCGGTTTACAGGGGCCGTTACAGAATTACACCATGAGCACCATGGGCACTGTACACCATACAAATGTACACCATACACTACGGCCGTTACAGAATTACACCATGCAAAAAAAAAGCGTCTGCTAAGTCGATGTTTTTCTCTCTGAACTGGTAAAAGAACCCTTCTGGACCTTTCGCGTCGTACGGCCTCGTTAGCTAAGCCGTACGGCCTCGTTAGCTAAGCCGTACGGCCTCGTTAGCTAAGCCGTACGGCCTCGTTAGCTAAGCCGTACGGCCTCTTTATCGTAAACTTTTACTAAGCCTAAGCGTTTTTAATGTAAAAATAACTTTTTTGATGTAAAATTAATGTTTTAAAAAAATAGCAACGCGTTTGTCCGGTGAACGGAAAAAGTGCCCAAAAAGTGCCCAAAAAAAAATTTAAGTGTGCACGGTGTAATTCTGTAACGGCCGTAGTGTATGGTGTACATTTGTATGGTGTACAGTGCCCATGGTGCCCACGGTGCCCATGGTGTAATTCTGTAACGGCCTTTACACAGGCATCAAGAAGTCAGTTTCAAGACATCCTTTTTTTTAACATACACCGTCAATCATTCAATCGTAATAGAAGCTTCTTTAAACAATTTTCTTGCGCAAATTTTAGTGAATTCATCAATAAAAATTGTGCAAACCGAATCACGACACTTTGTAGAAAAAAATCTAGTTCCGATACTGTAAAAAAGCCGCGTTTTATTTCGATGTAAAAATGCGCGGTTCAGCTGCTGAATTTTTTTATAAACTTAATAAATGATCAATTAACATAAAAGCCTTTTTGTATTGACAGTGAATTGAATACTTAGCACTGTTTGCGTTTAACCACCCTCCCAGAGGTTCCATGGGTCATACTTCTGACTTATTTTTTTTACAAAATTTTTTTATGTACATTAAAAAAAATTATTTTTACATGAAAAACGCTTAGGCTTAGAAAAATTTTACGCTAACGAGCCTAACGGCTAACGAGGCTTAGGCTAACGAGACCGTATCAAAAATTCCACTCTCATCTGACCCAATTGAACCTCTGGGGGGTGGTTAAACGCAAACAGTGCCAAATAATTTTACTTAGGTTTTTCACCAGATCTTCACTTCAATAGTATATTTAACTTCTCCTGACTGCAAATGGACTCCACTGATCCAGAAGCTGCAGCCGGTTCGTTCTCTCTGTTTGTAATTGCTCTATTTTTCACTAGCTTTTGGAGAAACGTGGTATTTAATAGTTGCAACGATCAATTTTTTTTGAATGATCGATTTTAAAGGTTTTAAAAAAATATTCAAACGATTTTGAAAAATTTATGAAGAAAATAGCCTGGCTTTTCTACATTGTGAGAATATCAATAGCTATTTCTTTAACTTATTTCTTCTCACGCTTATTTCTATTTAAAATCAACAGAGTTACTCAATAATTATTGTGAGTCTGCCGATTCAATTAGAGAGTGTCTCGACTCATGACTGATAATTTCAAAACGCGTGAAGTGATTTTTTGGGTCAACAAACAAAAATCTTCAAGAAAGTCTTGCCCGATTTCTCTTGTCAGTTCGGTCAGACCATAATTATTTTGAGTATTTCAGCTTCTGAATCGGCTCAGCTTCGCCGATCAAAAAGAGAGTGTAAACCAAGAAGGCTTACTGCAGCTCCAAAATCTCTTCATCGACCGATCAAAGTAGCACCAGTGAAGAAATGGGTCAATTTTACTTTTGATGAAAAGAATAATATAGTTTTTCAATTCATTTTCTACTTTTTCTCTTCCTGCAAATGGTAGGTTATCTGTCGAGCTCTAAATTATTTTTTAAAAAAAACTTTTCTTGAGGAACTTTAAAACTAAATCTGCCTGATTATATTAGAAACTTTATTGTATCAAAACTTTTGGTTACTATGCGCTTTCTCTGGACTAAAACTTCGATTTAATTTAGCAAACCTTAAGCATAGGAATCATAGCTCACCAAACTTGTTAAATTTCTCCCGCCCGGTCCCCCAGAAAAAATTTTTATAGTGAAAAGATTATAACATCAAAAAAATTGAATTTATAACAAAACGATTTTTTTCAAAAACTAAACGTTTATAAGTGAACAAAATGTCGATTATTGTACTCCGACCCGTGCTACGGGAAACAAAAGAACACGGAAAACAGACCAAAATTGTTGTAAATTCCTCCCCCCCCCTCCGCTTTCTGGTTGCAAGGGTCGCACGGCCACCGCTCGAAAAAGAAATTATCAACACTTCCTGGTGAGCTATGCTGTGAATTCTGTTCCAGCTAATTAAACCGCTCATTTTTACATCTATTTAGTTGAGCTAGAAAGCTATTTGCAGAAGAAACCAGAATTCTACATGGATCCACCACCGCATGATCTCAAGGGAGTTCTGCTGAACCGTGCATCAAGGAGAATTGTGAAGAAATATAATGTTAGTACGAAATGTTAGGAGTTTATTGCACGGGTTGCGTGTAGTCTTCCCCATGACATACATCTAACCCGGCCGTGTGTCTTTGGCCGGAATCTTCTTCTTCTTCCTCGCGCTTGTTCCCGCCTCGCGGCAGGGTACGCGCTCCCCTGAGATGCAGGACAGACCTATCCTGGTAGAACCAGTGGCTGCCTGCTAGATCACTGCTAGTGTGATTAGCAGCAGTGGGGAGAGTCAGATTCGTGCATGAGCACTACCAACATTTCTTAACCCCTTGGTTTGGGTGGATCTGTCCGGGGTGGGAGTCGAACTCGGGACTCTTCGCACAATGGTCTATCACACTACCACTATGCCACGCCCGGCCGTGTGTCTTTGCCGGAATGAGTTCGATAATCTCTTTTTCTATCATTTTCCTCAACATGTTGCAAACGTGTCTTGACATTCCAAGTGTTCGAATGCCCGAAAAAGTAAAACAGAATTCAATTCTGACTCTACATAACCCGATTCGCTCATTCACAACTAATGAGATTTTTTTTGAAATTTTTTTTACTTGTCTTCCTTAAGTTTTCGAGGTTAATTATACAGGTTGTTGGGTCGATCGTCCTAGATTAAAACTTGGCCAGTTGATACTTTTTCAATGATTTCAGGTAATTATCAACAGAACTATCTGTATCCGAGGGATTTCCCCTCTTCCAGACAAGGTTTGCCTTGTTGTTTCTTGCCCGCCCGGGTTCCTTTGACGTTGGTGGGAATTCACAAGCTCGCGGTAAAAAGCTCGCATACACAGTCACACTCACTCTCTTCTCTTTCTCTACCTCTCTTTTTTTGTTGCATTAATCGGTTTATGAAAAATTACGCCAATGTCAAGCTCATAGGTAGACTGTTTTTCAACCTTTTAGTGAGGAGATGACCCATTCAGATGGAAAAAAGATATCCTCAGTTAACGTCTTTTTCCAAACTTTTTTTAACAGCACCCGATTTGATGTTTTTGAGCAAATGTACCTGAGCATAGCTCACCAGCACTTAGATAACTTTTTTAAAGACTGATCTTCTGAGTGAGGACCTAGAACTTAGGTAAACTGGCAAAAAAAAAATTTCTAGGACGACTGACCTACCAACCCTCTCCCTCTCTCGGAATGAATGTATTAGAGATTTCACAGCTAAAAATTAAAGTGAAAAACTTCATCCCTCTACATACATAGAACGTTTCATTAGCCTTAACTCAGCCTCAATCGGTTTCTTCAAGCTAATAATGAAACTTTTAACCTACTTTAGCGATCGACCTATTGAGTAAAAAACATATTTCAGCTATGACCTAGAATAATAAGAAGCGAGAGGTTATTCGCAGAAAAATTAATCATCCCAACTTCTCCGCTAGGATCGTTGAGAATACATGAGCTATGCGCCTGGATTGTTCAGAGCTAACTGATATCGATGAGGAAAAAAAGGAAAAGAGAAAGAGAGAAGAAGAAAAAGAAGAATTTAAAAAAAGAGAGAAAGTGTGAGTTAGGAACAGTGGAGGGTCGAGAGCTTCGACTACTTTCTTCCGTATCACGTGGAGGAATACAATCCGCTGGGCAATACAACAACATGAGGAAAAAACGAAGAAACAGCAACACGTTGATTAAATGTAAACTATGAACCATTCCATCCTCATCCAGCCCCACGAATTTTTGTCGTCAAAATTGACCGTTAAACTCATTTAATAACGGACAGTCATGTGGCCCATTCATGCTTCGAAAGTATTGATTGAAATTTTTTGCTACTAATTTAGTTTAATTGTTATAATCATGGGTCGTATGCTTAATCACGTCTAGGCCTGTAAAAGTTGAAAATTTTCTTCGATAGTTTTTCTCGAGCATTCACCAAGTTGTAAAGCTTCAATTTTTTCATACAGTGCCTGTAAAACTGATGAGAGCTAGAATTAAGTGGAAGGAGAGGCATAATAATAAAAGTTAATGAGAGTGAAGATAAACTGATCGAAAAAAAGAACTTTAAGCGGAAGATCGGATAAAATTTTTACAGCTAGTGGACTTCTTTTCAAACCCGAGAGAAGTGCCAAAATCAAGATCGCAATTTAGAAACAAGGAAGAAGAAGATGTCCAGATCCGGGTGGAGACGCAGTCATTGAGAAAGAAGACACGTGGGAGAACGCGAAGAAATTGGTGTCGGCCAGAGTCGATCAGGTTTTAATTTCATATTTGAGAGTTTTTACTGATCTCAAAAATTGATCACCAGGACTCGCCTTCGATGATACTACAGCCCACAAGTTCAAACCATCACAAGGGACCGGTTCATTCTCACCGGTATCAAGCGCGTCCTCAGGTGGTGGATAGAGGGATGTCTCTGCACAAGTGCATTGGAGATAGCGTGCTTGCCCGTCGTGAACCAAAATGGGATAGAATAGTTCGCGAAAGGAAGGCGATGCCGGACTGGCCTGGGCATGCCACCGGATAAAACATCAGCCGATACCTCCCTATACTTTGTAATGGCAAGTCGAGGCGCCAGTAAAATAGCCTCTTGCCCTTATCCGGTTTATGGCAGGGTCTCGCGAAGAGGATCGCCGACTGCGGTGCGAGTGTAGACGGAGAAAATTTTTCCGGACTTGAAAGGATTCTCACCAACCTATCCCAAAGGACTCCCCTCGACAGGACCTATGGGCAAACGACAACAAAACCAGCTTTGATGAGAATTCGGAAACATTACCGTTCTCTGAAGGGGGGGGGGGAGTCTGGAATATTGAAATGCGAAAAAGAGCTAAAATGCAGATAATCTAGAGCTACTCATGATTGTATGTCACCCTGTCTCTCAATTTTCCGTTTCCTATAAAGCCGCAAAAGTACCCATTTACTAATTTTTCTGCGATTTACTGACAAAGGTGGTAGACTTTTGAATCAGGGTGGCAGGAAATTTAGTAAATCACAGAAAGTGGCTAGATTCGGCGGTTTTATAGGGAACGGAATGTTGAGACACGGTGAACACTCCGTTGAAGGCCTGATTCTAGACTCTCACGGTGAACACTCCGTTGAAGGCCTGATTCTAGACTCTCACGGTGAACACTCCGTTGAAGGCCTGATTCTAGACTCTCACGGTGAACACTCCGTTGAAGACCTGATTCTAGACTCTCACGGTGAACACTCCGTTGAAGGCCTGATTCTAGACTCTCACGGTGAACACTCCGTTGAAGGCCTGATTCTAGACTCTCACGGTGAACACTCCGTTGAAGGCCTGATTCTAGACTCTCACGGTGAACACTCCGTTGAAGGCCTGATTCTAGACTCTCACGGTGAACACTCCGTTGAAGGCCTGATTCTAGACTCTCACGGTGAACACTCCGTTGAAGGCCTGATTCTAGACTCTCACGCTAAAATGCGGTTGTTTTTTCTCCTGATTTTACAACAATTACAAATAATATTTGTTAAGTTATGTTGATTCCCACGCAAAAGATTCCACGTTTTTTTTTTTTGTTGGAAAAAACCTGTACTTTTGATTCCGTTTTTCTTCTTTTTCGAAAAATTATATTCGAAAACGAAAAATCTTGGAATTTGAAAGCTTATAAATTATGAATACTCTAATAAATTCATTCCGAGTGAGGGAGAGGGTCGGTAGGTCGGTCGCCCATGAAGTTTTTTATGCCAGTAGACAGTTTACCTATGTTGATTACTCCGGAGCTGAAGCAATCGATAGTTGAATCCGTAGTTCACCGGTAATCAAAAACTTCTTGAATGATTCATGAATCATCTAAGCAAGTGAGTTTCATATTATAGCTATGGTCCGGAGTGATTCCATAATAAATGATGAAATATTGGCAAACCCATAAGTGATTTCGTTGATGACTCAAAACTCAATTTATTACTCTGTTCAGTCAGGCTTTAAATGAGACCGGTCTAAGGCTTGTTTGTACGCGCCGAGTTGAAAGGGTATGGGGAAAAGTAGAAAGAGTGGGGAGAGAAGTAGAGGAAAAGTAAAAAAAAAAGAACTGAAGGAGAAGAGAATGTAGATCATTTTGGGCACGAACATGTGTGCGCCAACATAGCTGATAAGGTAACCATTTAACCCCTGTGCTCAGTTGACATCCCGTCGGAGTAACTCTGTCTCTCAAGACTCCGTCTACGAAGTGGAGCTGCCTTTGGAAGATACCTTAGAGAAGAGAGAAACGGGCGGAAAAGAGGACGGTGGAGCAAAGAATCGGCCAGAGGAAGAAGAGCAGCTTCAGAGGGAGGTCATGGATGAAGAAGCTGTCAAAGACGCAGAGCAGGAGGAAACATTGCGGGAATGCGGAACGAGCGATGAGAAGGAATCGAGAGTCTTCGACGAAATGGTGAATTTCCACATTGTTGACCAAGGCATAGCTCACCAGCCCTTGTCAAGAATTTTTGATTGACCGGTCACCTGAGCGGGGGGGGGGGCTAGAATAATGAGAAGCAAGCGAGAATTTGAGAGTAGTAAAATTAGAGATTGATTATTTCAAGCCCTCGCTCGGTCATTGTTAGAATTTTTTGACAAATGCCTGTGAGCTATGGACCGAGAGCACGAATAACAAAACATAGTCCAGTTAGAAGCAGAAAAATGCGGCACTGTTTGCGTTTATGCTCCCCCCCTCCCCCTACCATACGTCTGACTTATTTATATTTACAAATAAAATTTTACAATTATTTTACATTAAAAAATTTAACATAAAAAAACGCTTAGGATTAGAAAACGTTTACGCTTACCGTACAGCTTAGGCTAACAAGGCCGTATGAAAAAAGCCACCCTCATCTGACCCATGGAACCTCTGGTAGGGGGGCATAAAGGAACCTCTGATAGGGGGGGCATAAAGGAACCTCTGATAGGGGGGGGCATAAAGGAACCTCTGGTAGGGGGGGGGGGGCATAAAGGAACCTCTGATAGGGGGGGGGGCATAAAGGAACCTCTGATAGGGGGGGGGGGCATAAAGGAACCTCTGATAGGGGGGGGGGCATAAAGGAACCTCTGGTAGGGGGGGGGCATAAAGGAACCTCTGATAGGGGGGGCATAAACTCAAACAGTGCCGAAAAATGCCTGAATAGATACCCGGTGGTGAAAAGATGAATTGTTTGTGCAAAAGAAGCATAATTTGCGGAGTTTGAAATATAGGTTTTCTTCTAAACTGTATCGCGTATCGCAAGACTTTATCTTGTAATTAATGTTCTCAACGTTTATTCCAGTAACCTGGAATGAACTGTGTTATGTACCTTGCCTAGTAGTCCAAAGATTCCAGAGATGATAAATATATAGTCCGAGTAGTGTAGAGTCCAAATATAAATATAGTTCAATCCAGCCAATCTAATTCTTAGTCTCGCTCTCTTACGCGATACGCATCGCGCGCGAGAGGCAGATCATTCTTGCACACAACACCTCCCCCTTGAGATAAATATCATTATCTCAAAAGATAGGCATATCATAGCCCACCTTCACTTGGGAAGTAAAAAAATCTTCAAATTTCTCTCGTAACCATGAAGAGAAAACAACAAGTCAAAGCATAAACCATATTGCTATTATTTTACAATAATAGAGCAATATAGTTTGCATTAGAAATTAAACAAACAAACAAACATGGCAACATTTTATCAATTCTATATACATATGTTGCCTAGACTCGATGCTCGAATCTAATAAAACTTCTTGTGAGGATTGACCTCCAGTCGCACCGGCGCCTTTATAGCCCTTTTTGGTCGACTGTGTGAACTGGCACCAGGTTGTGCTTCGTTCGTTTGGGTTGAGACAGGGTCTCTGACAATTCTCGGGAAAGAGGGTTCATCACTTCTGTGGTTTGGCTCCGCTCTTTCTGTTTTTGACTCATTATCTTTTTCTGTAACCAACCCAAAGGCTTCGCTCAGTATGTGCAGAGGCAAGCATGATTTCTTGATTTCCTCTGTCACATTTCCCATACTTAGGGTGAGCTGATTACTATGAGCTTTGATTTTTCTGCCTTGATCTAGCAATACCCAATAAGCAACCTTGCCTTGTTTTGCAACTATTTCTCCAGTTTGCCAGTATACGTCGTTCTTAGGCACGCCGATTTTGTATTTCACTCGATCTCCAACGGAGAACTTTTTCTGCTTCACCCCGTGATGCTTATCGAACTGTGCTTTCATTTTCTGGTCAACTTCCTGAGAATTTTGACAAGGCTTCAGCAAATCAACTCTTCCTCTTATCTGTCTTCCGATGAACAGCTGCGCAGGGCTTTTCCCTTCCTCGCATTGGCCATTCGGGTTCTTTCTGTAGTGAAACAAGAAAGAGTGCAAGATTTCCGCTGTGGGCATTTCTCTTTTCATCTTGATCAAACTTCTTTTGAATGTATCTACGAACCTTTCTGCTTGTCCGTTCGACTGTGGATGATACGGTGGGCTTGTAATATGTCTGACACCATTTCTCACACAATAGTTTTTGAACAACGCCGATGTGAATTGCGTTCCATTGTCTGTCACGACTACTTCAGGAAGCCCATACCGAGCAACACAGGATTCCAACGCGCGTACCGTAGCGGTAGCCGTCATGCTGTTCGTTGATAGAATTTCTGGCCATTTGCTGAAAGCATCTACCATTATGAGATAACTTTCTCCATCGATTGGTCCTGCAAAATCCAGATGGACTCTTTGCCAGGATCTGGTTGCCTTTGGCCAAGGTTCCAATTTAACTTTAACGGGATTCTTCGAGCTGTTCGCGCATCTTTCGCAACTTTTCACAACTCCCTCAATATCACCGTCGATACCATTCCAATAACAAATGCTTCTTGCCATTGCTTTCATTCTCACCATTCCTGGATGTCCTGCATGCAGCTCTTTCAAAACCAGTTTTTGAAGTGTGACTGGTATCACAACCCTTTCAGCCGACATCAGGCACTCTCCCACTATTGAAAAAGTGTCTCTTCTTCTGTAGAGAGGTAAAATGTCCTTGGGAACTTTCTTGGGCCATGCGTCTTTCTTGTGCCATGTCATGACCTTTGTCAGGGTAATATCCTTCTGAGTTTCTCGACGTACATCTTCAGCTGTCAATGGTAGGGCTCTTATGTCACGCTTGAACAAGCTCATGACGTCTTCATCGACCTGAATGCTCGCGATGACTACGTCTTCATCTGGGGACGGACAATTTGCGATCAATCTCGAAAGCGCATCCGCGTATCCAAAACTGTTCGTGCTCACATACTCAATCCGAAAGTCATACGCGACTAGCATCGTTGCCCATCTCTGAAGCCTATTCGCCGTATGGACGGGTACTCCTGTCTTGGAACCGAAAATTGCCAAGAGTGGCTTATGGTCGGTTTGTAGGGTAAATCGCCGTCCATATATGAACCGGTGGAACTTCTTTACGGCAAAGATCAATGCTAGACCTTCCTTGTCAATTTGCCCATAGTTCCGCTCCGCTGGTTTCAATGCTCTTGAAGCATGGAAAATAGCCTTCATTGCTCCATTAGACGCTCTGTGCATCAAAACTGCACCGATTCCTTGACCGCTGGCATCAGCAGCCACGAAAATATCTTTACTTGGGTCGTAATGGACCAGACTCAAATCTGTTTCTAGCACTTCGAGGATCTTCTTGAACGCGTTCTGACATGTCTCAGACCACGCCCACTCCACGTCTTTCCTCAACAAATTGTCTAGTGGTGCTCTCAGTTCATGCAATCCGGCTATGAACTGTCCGTAATACGTCACCATTCCGAGGAACGACCTCAGGGTAGCTACATCTGTAGGTGCGGGCATCAATCGAATCGCATCGATTTTGTTCGGATCCGGTTTCCTGCCATCTTTATCCACAATGAACCCGAGATACTTGATGCTTGTACTGCCGAACTTGCACTTCTCCAGCTTCAGCTTGAATCCGAAATTAGAGATCCGACTTAATACTCCCCTCAAGTTATCATCGTGTTCTTTCTTTGTCTTCCCCATTATTATGAGGTCGTCCAAATAGGCCACGGCACCTTCACTTCCTGCCAACATTGTATCCATCACTTGTTGGAAGATTCCTGGGGCCGACTTCACTCCGAATGGTAACCTTTCGTACCGGTAAAGTCCTTTGTGCGTGTTGATACCGCACATTTCCTTTGCTTTTTCATCAAGCTCAACTTGCAGGTAAGCATCGGCAAAGTCAATCTGACTAAAAAGTTTGCCACCGTTCAGCCCAGCGAATATCGTCTCCGGCAGAGGTAGTGGATGAGCATGAAGCTCTATCGCCTCGTTCAACCCGGTGGAAAAATCGGCACAGAGCCTTGTGCTTCCATTCGCTTTCTCCACCACTATAATGGGGGCAGCCCATTTGGCTGTGTCGACCTTCCTGATGACATTCAATTTTTCTAGCCTGTCCAGTTCCTTTTCCACTTTAGTTATGCTTGCGAGGGGTACCGGTCTTTTATTCCTGAAGACTGGCTGAGCTCCTTCTTTGAGCTTTAACGTTGCCTTTACCTTTGTGCAAAGGCCCAGTCCTTCTTCAACTATTCCCGGATATTCCTTCTTTATCCACTCTTCATACTCTTTAGTAGACTGCGGCTCCTTATTCATGACTTTCCATACATTCGAAGTTGCGTCTCTAGTCCAATTCAACTTCAGAACTTCCAGTTGTGAAATGAAGTCTTTTCCGAGGAGTCTGAGTGGCGCTGTGGTAACGTGAACGTACCCTTGTGCGCATTTTCCATTGACTTCCAAGTTTGCCTTGAACTTTCCTGCAATCATTAGTGGCGTTCCATTTGCGCAAATTGGTTTGCAATCCGAAAGTGAACACTCCGGTTCTCCAATGTCCTTCCAGATTTCCTTCGAGATGAATGTCAGATCTGCTCCCGTATCAACCTGTAGTCTAACGGCTTTCCCATTCATCTGCATTTCTATCTCAAAATCTTCTGACTTCACTTTCATCACTCTGATTGAATTCATTGACTGCTTGCTTCTTTTCTCTTTTGGCTTATTCTTACACATCGTGCTCTTGTGGCCCTTTTTTCCACAAGCCAAACATTCTTTGTTTAGGAAGAAACATTCATTGCTGTGTGATACTCCACATCGATTGCATTTCTCTTTCCGTTGCTCATCGAACTGTTTCTTCCTTCCTTTCTCCGATGGATTCCGTTGTTGATTCTTTTTCACATAATTGAGTTGAGATGTTCTACCTTGCGTTTGGACTGCCATTGACTCTTGATGTAATGAATGCAATCGATCACATTCATCCAGCAGTGTTTCCATACTTGTCTCTTCGTTCTTTCTCAAAACACTCAACAGGTGGAAACGCGTTTCTTCAAATTGAGGTAGATCAATAGAAGTAAGGAACATCATTGTCTTGAATTGTTCCACTTTAATGTCTTTCACTTGTGCACTTTCCACTGCTCTGTTTATTGTTCTTGCCATCACTCTCAAATCATCAGTATGTGATTTACTCATTCTCATGTTCAGCATCTTCAATCTTTTCTCAAAGATTGTGCTTTTGTCTCCGAACATTTTCTTGAGTTTCTCAACCGTCTCTTTCAGAGTATATTTGCTTGCCTTGTGTGGAGCGATTGTATCCAGGTATCGATTTTCCACAGAGAAATTCACATGCCTCAGCAACATTCTTTTTTTTTCTTCAGCATCCTTTTCAAACAGATCTTCATATCTGCTGTACCACTTCTCGAAGGTTGCACCTTCTTCTGGCTCATATGCGAAGTCTGTAATGCGTTTCTCAAGCGCATCAATCGATGGTCCTGCAGGTTTAGCCTGACTGCTACCTTCTCTCATTGCAAGTCTTTCTAGCAGGGCATTGACGAGGGCGCTCTGCTCTTGTTGTTGCTTCGCATGTTGCTCTTGTTGCATTTGCATTGCCGGCAAAATCTGTTGGACACCTTTGTCCTCCATTTCTTTACTTTATTGCTCTTTATCTGGCCTCTTGAGTTCGACTTGTACGATTACAAGTAGAAGAACTTCGAACGAGGGACTGACCACAAAGCAACCTTTAGCTTTGCGCGTTTGCCTCTTTCAATGAGGAACTGACCACAGAGCAACCTTTAGCTCTGCGCGTTTGCCTCTCTTACAACGAGGGACTGACCACAAAGCAACTTTTAGCTTTGCGCGTTTGCCTCTCTCAATGAGGAACTGACCACAGAGCAACCTTTAGCTCTGCGCGTTTGCCTCTCTTTCAAATTTGAAGTCCTCCTCCAAATCCTCTTCGAAGTCCTCCTTCCAGAATCCTGATCGCCACTGTTATGTACCTTGCCTTGTAGTCCAAAGATTCCAGAGATGATAAATATATAGTCCGAGTAGTGTAGAGTCCAAATATAAATATAGTTCAATCCAGCCAATCTAATTCTTAGTCTCGCTCTCTTACGCGATACGCATCGCGCGCGAGAGGCAGATCATTCTTGCACACAACAAACTGTATTTTAAAAAAGTATTTAAAAAAATTCCAAACGCATTTTCTGCCACTGATTTTGACTTGAAAGAAGTTGCAGGAGAAGAAAGGAAGAGATGTGAAGAAAGAAAGAAGGCGAACTGGCTGGAGGAGACTTCCCCAAACAAAGGTTATTTTATTGTATTCCTCTAGAATCGCTGTTTAATCAGGTTTTCTATTTTTCGGAGAGGAGTCAGCAAATAGTTAATGAGAGAGTAAACCCGCACAGGTCACCTGCATTGCTTGAAATTTTTTTCTTTGAGCGTAAGTTCTAGAAAAAAAAGAGAGCTCTCCCTTTTCTGCCTTCCATCTTTTGCTCGCTCTCTGCCCGCTCTAAAAAAGTAAATGTTAAAATAAAAAAACTGGTGAGAATCCACCAAACTTCAATTTTTCTAGTTTTCTAGGCTTTTTTCTCATAAAATTTTTTTATTGAATGCAAATGTATTGATCATGGAGTTATGCGGAGATAAACATCAACGATTCTAATTCGTCTATATCATTGGTCAGGGATTGAGTCCTAGTATGTCAATTGCTTGATGTAGATAGAGAAGTTGCTCTAAATTTTCTGGAGTAATCCATGTGCGCAGGTCTGAGACAATAGCACCTGAATTCGAAAAAAACGTTTGATTTCGGACGAAATGGCAAGAGAGCTAAGATATTGCTTAGCGAGGATTTTCACAAATTTCCTTTTTTTTTTTCGCCAATTTTTTCAAGATTTTACCGTTTTTCACCTGTAAATGACCTCAAAAACGGTAAATTTAACGCAAACGTGACGGTAAACGCCAATCCTTGATCCGAACCCAACAAATGTGTGCAAGGGCACCTTTCAGTCCTTCTGTCATGCTTGAATTCAACTAGTTTTAAACGTGATTCTCAATGTAAAAGAGTGAACCCGTTAAGAGTATGTGGCTGATTCAAAGAATCATCGAGTCAAACTTTGATGCTTAAATATTTAATATTTAGTTTTTGAGGTGTCCGAAAAGAAGAAATTCGCATCGACATCAGTAGAGAGCCAAGGTTTTTTTGTTGATTAAATTGTTTTCTGTGATAAAAAATTGTAGTTTTCTCTTTTCTTTTTAGATAGATTTTATTCCTTGCAAATAGATCTTGAAAATTTACAAAGGAGGACTGTCGCATGTGCGAGTTCAGTTATACCACAAAAAAGGTGTTTTCTCTGACGAGTGGGAGTTGATTTGATGCGGGAGCTTGGGAGCCGACATGAGAGTTCTTAAGAAATTTGAGTAGAAGGAGCAGAAGGACAAGGAGTCGAAAACTTGAGTAGAGTGAAGTGAAGTCATGATGTGGAGAGGAAGGGACTGATGGTTTCACGGGGAAAAGAAAAAAGAGGGGGGGGAAGAGGCGACCAACTCAAGGGCAGGAAAAGAGAAAGAATGACTTTTTACTGTATGTTGTTGATTGTGTAGGTTTCTCGCTACTTAAATGACCGAGCAATCATCCAAGATCTATTTCATTCTTATCTAGCATAGCTCATTCCCCAAAGAATAGTTCAACACAAGCGTGTTTCAGATCTTAAGTAAAATATGTCTTGATTTTTCCATAGGTCGATCGCTAAAGTAGGTTAAAATTCACTTTAAAATTTACAAATCAGGTTGTGACTGAGTTATGGCGAATGAATCGTTATATTTATGTAGAGGAATGAAAAATTTTTATTCTTCAACTTTTGCTGTGAAAACTCTGATATTGTACAATACATTCATTTCGAGTGAGGAAAGGCTCGGTAGGTCAGTTACCCTAGAAACTTTTGTGCCAGTTGGCTGTTTACCTATGATGCAGAGCGTAGATAAACTGCCAAATTGCAAAAATATTTCCTAGGGCGACCGACCTACCGACCCTCTCCCTCACTCAAAATGAATGTATCACAGTTTTCAGAGCTAGAATTGGAAAGAGTATTAATTCCTCTACATAAATAGCGTTTCATCATCAGCCTCAACCGCTTTCGTAGAGTTAAAAGTGAAACTTTTAGCCTACTTAAGCGACCGACCTGTTGACAAATCAAGACATATTCAACCTATGATTCAGAGGCAAGCGGTAATGGTCTTCAGAGTGTTTCTGAAGAGGCAGACATGGCTACCGATCAAAACCGCAACCTCGTCAGTATTTTGTTGTTGCGTCGTATACCACCTGGATTTGCCAAAAAAAAAACAAGCGCTAATTCGAGCGGGACACCCTAAAAAAAGAAAACATCTTTAAAGAGCAGAGAGGGGATAGAGTTTAGACCATTGAAACTGTAAGAGTCGCTTCTCATTGCGGTAGACCCAGTTTAGAACGTTATGTAGAGTTTTGGAAAGTGCTGGTTTTGACTGAAGAAGAGCTTGTTTTTGTTAAAGTCCTACTCTTCGAATATGAGAGAGTGATAAGAAAAATTTCAAATGCTTTTTTGTGTCGCACGAAAAAAAACAACTCAACTTTGTTCTTGTTTTTGAATTGATTTTTTAAGCGTAGACGCAGTGGTCGCATCGATTACTTCGTAGGAGACGGCAAGAAAGTGGGAGTTACGGTAGCTGTGTCAGAGCGAGCAGAAAAAGAAGCAGCTCCCACATGCAGTCAGTTCAACTCCTTGCCGCACCCGATCAGGGGTGTTTCCCCGCGCTGCGGATGAATTGTTGGCGCTTTAAAAAAACTTGTGAAACTTTTAATGTTTATATGAAGTTTTTTTTACACGCTTTTTGCCGCCCTTCGAAGCCTGCCTTACCTCATTAGAAAAAGGCAGACTTTTTATCTATCAGATTGGTCCAATTCGGATATCAGAAACATCCTGATTTGGTGTGCAGAGACAATAAATTGGGCTAAATTTTAAAGTATATTAGGCAAAGTTCAGGTATATTCAGCAAAGTTGTAGATAGGCATGTTCAGTTTGCAGTGACAATAGTTAAGCCTAAAGCATGCTAGTTCTTGGGTGGAAGATGTTAGTTGCGTGAGGTCCGTTAGCAGAGACAGTAATCTAGAATATTTTATACGCCATAACCATGGCTCACCAGGATGTCTTGAATATAATTTTTTCGGGCGGTTGACCGGGCGGCCGTAGAGGGGGAAAGGTCAACAAAATCTTTGGTCTGTTTTGTGGAGTCAACTGATCTCTTATTCCGCGTAGTCGGAGCAATTAGTTTATTTACAAGCTTTTTTTTTAATCAACTAACGTTATATTTTCTTCGTCATCAAAAAAATTTCTGGACGACCAGGCGAGCGACCGAGAGAAATTTCAAAAGTTTAGTGAGCTATGCCTATAACATCCCAGTTTTGCTAGGTTGCTCTAGGTCCTCCCATTCACTCCCAGGATATTTCGAAACCTTGCGGGCCTAAACCGAGAAAATTATTTTTTATGCGACTATTTTAGGAAAAGTGAAAGTTTTTTCTGCGAATAGTTCATTCTAATTGATTTATGCGCTCGAAAAACTCTTCTAAAGATCAATTTCAAAAAAATACGTATAGGCATAACCAACCACCAAGTCCGCATAAGTTCTGAAAAAAAGCCCCGATAGAAGATCGGACATAATTATTTTGAATCACCCAAGTCAAAGCAAATTTACACAAGATTTCTGATTGAAACTAGAAACTGCCGTAAATCGCTTGAAAGTGAACGTTATAAACCTTGTTTAAAAAATATAGAATTTTCCATGAGAAAAACTCAATATTTAATATATCTCATGATGCAAGAATTAAAATATTCGATTGCTCGAAGTGATCAAGGGGAAAAATTTTCTAAAGATGGTCTCCTCTCAATGTAAAATTGTGCCGTTTAGGCAAAATTTTACTTGCAGGGGGGGGGCGTGTTTTACTTTGAAATGGTTGTGCTTTACTTGAGGGGCTTTTCTTTTAGTGTGTCTAAACTACTTTATTTAATACATTATTTCCTCTGTTTTTACACGAACTTACTCATTGGATAGGCAAAAAATTAATAATGTGAGGAATTTTTCATGCGGTTTTTTTAGAAACCGTAGGGCCTCATAAGCGTAAATTTCATCTAAGCCTAAGCGAAAAAGTCGCTCTAATCGCTTTGATTATTCCCCTGCCAATAGTTCAAAAAAAAACTTCACATTTTCTCGGTATTGTTTAACAATCGAACATTGGCCTCCACTAAATGCAGAAATGTGCGTTTAAAACCAATAGCTAGAACGTATTAGGCTAGCAAGTTGTAGGGTAAATTTCACCCTACAATGTTCTAGGTCTATAAGATGTATCTGTAAACCGATTTTAGCATCTTCTAGAACTAGAATATCATAGGCTACAATTTACCCTAGATTTTGGTGGCAATGCGCTCGGCTCTCAGACTCTTTAACAAAATTTTAAAAGTAACAATGAAAATCCTCGTGGGAACAACTAATCCTCGTGGGAACAACTAATCCTCGTGGGAAAGTCCTCGTGGGAACGTGGGAACAACCATCATTTTTGTGGCTTTTTTGTATCATCTAGTTATAATTGACGAAGTTGTATTAAGTTAGAGACCTTCGCTTTACTCATCAAGCTCGCAAGTGTTAGGGGAACAAAAAAGACACAAATATACTATGAGAATTTCTTCTAAGGTGAGTGAGCGAACTGTTTAAGTATTGAAAACTCTATTTTTTCGTTGATCAGGGGCATAGGTAACCATGCTTTTCGAAAAATTTGAGCGAAAAAGCCTAGAATAACGAGGATCTCTCTTTCCTCTGCCCTTTATTTCTTTTGATTATCCCATAACCCTCCCCCCCCCTAACTCAGAAAGCGGTCGTTTTAGATAATTTTGACAATTACAAATAACCTTTGTTCAACCATGGCCTCATGTGCTAAATTCGCGTTTTATCATTAAAATCCTCTTTTTGTAATTTTAGGCGATGGAAACAAAACACGTGGAGAGAAAAAAGGCCGCAGAAGCGGCATTCTTCAGGGCAAAGGAAAAGTGGTATTATTGTTTGCTCAGAATATTGAAATGATTTAATCATCAGTTATACCCTCGGTGTTAAGTTATACCCTCGGTGTTAAGTTATACCCTCGGTGTTAAGACCTTCTCAATTGTCTTTGCCGAGTTTTTGAATTTGACGGAAGATTTTCATCTATCTTTCGAGTGAGCATTAATTTTTTGAGAGAGATGGTAGAAAGGATTAAGTTAATCGATATGTGGTGAGAGATGGTAGAAAGGATTAAGTTAATCGATATGTGGTGAGAGATGGTAGAAAGGATTAAGTTAATCGATATGTGGTGAGAGATGGTAGAAAGGATTAAGTTAATCGATATGTGGTGAGAGATGGTAGAAAGGATTAAGTTAATCGATATGTGGTGAGAGATGGTAGAAAGGATTAAGTTAATCGATATGTGGTGAGAGATGGTAGAAAGGATTAAGTTAATCGATATGTGGTGAGAGATGGTAGAAAGGATTAAGTTAATCGATATGTGGTGAGAGATGGTAGAAAGGATTAAGTTAATCGATATGTGGTGAGAGATGGTGGAAAGGATTAAGTTAATCGATATGTGGTGAGAGATGGTAGAAAGGATTAAGTTAATCTATATGTGGTGAAAGATGGTAGAAAGGATTAAGTTAATCGATATGTGGTGAGAGATGGTAGAAAGGATTAAGTTAATCGATATGTGGTGAGAGATGGTAGAAAGGATTAAGTTAATCG
Organism: Allodiplogaster pararmata; assembly: GCA_964056735.1. Classification (NCBI taxonomy): domain Eukaryota; kingdom Metazoa; phylum Nematoda; class Chromadorea; order Rhabditida; family Diplogasteridae; genus Allodiplogaster; species Allodiplogaster pararmata. The sequence continues at coordinate 9,659,140 of OZ057408.1, read as the reverse complement.
ATATGTGGTGAGAGATGGTAGAAAGGATTAAGTTAATCGATATGTGGTGAGAGATGGTAGAAAGGATTAAGTTAATCGATATGTGGTGAGAGATGGTAGAAAGGATTAAGCTAATCGATATGTGGTGAGAGATGGTAGAAAGGATTAAGTTAATCGATATGTGGTGAAAGATGGTAGAAAGGATTAAGTTAATCGATATGTGGTGAGAGATGGTAGAAAGGATTAAGTTAATCGATATGTGGTGAGAGATGGTAGAAAGGATTAAGTTAATCGATATGTGGTGAGAGATGGTAGAAAGGATTAAGTTAATCGATATGTGGTGAGAGATGGTAGAAAGGATTAAGTTAATCGATATGTGGTGAAAGATGGTAGAAAGGATTAAGTTAATCGATATGTGGTGAGAGATGGTAGAAAGGATTAAGTTAATCGATATGTGGTGAGAGATGGTAGAAAGGATTAAGTTAATCGATATGTGGTGAGAGATGGTAGAAAGGATTAAGTTAATCGATATGTGGTGAGAGATGGTAGAAAGGATTAAGTTAATCGATATGTGGTGAGAGATGGTAGAAAGGATTAAGTTAATCGATATGTGGTGAGAGATGGTAGAAAGGACCTAGTTAATCGATATGTGGTGAGAGATGGTAGAAAGGATTAAGTTAATCGATATGTGGTGAGAGATGGTAGAAAGGATTAAGTTAATCGATATGTGGTGAGAGATGGTAGAAAGGACCTAGTTAATCGATATGTGGTGAGAGATGGTAGAAAGGACCTAGTTAATCGATATGTGGTGAGAGATGGTAGAAAGGATTAAGTTAATCGATATGTGGTGAGAGATGGTAGAAAGGACCTAGTTAATCGATATGTGGTGAGAGATGGTAGAAAGGACCTAGTTAATCGATATGTGGTGAGAGATGGTAGAAAGGACCTAGTTAATCGATATGTGGTGAGAGATGGTAGAAAGGACCTAGTTAATCGATATGTGGTGAGAGATGGTAGAAAGGACCTAGTTAATCGATATGTGGTGAGAGATGGTAGAAAGGACCTAGTTAATCGATATGTGGTGAGAGATGGTAGAAAGGACCTAGTTAATCGATATGTGGTGAGAGATGGTAGAAAGGACCTAGTTAATCGATATGTGGTGAGAGATGGTAGAAAGGACCTAGTTAATCGATATGTGGTGAGAGATGGTAGAAAGGACCTAGTTAATCGATATGTGGTGAGAGATGGTAGAAAGGACCTAGTTAATCGATATGTGGTGAGAGATGGTAGAAAGGACCTAGTTAATCGATATGTGGTGAGAGATGGTAGAAAGGACCTAGTTAATCGATATGTGGTGAGAGATGGTAGAAAGGACCTAGTTAATCGATATGTGGTGAGAGATGGTAGAAAGGACCTAGTTAATCGATATGTGGTGAGAGATGGTAGAAAGGACCTAGTTAATCGATATGTGGTGAGAGATGGTAGAAAGGACCTAGTTAATCGATATGTGGTGAGAGATGGTAGAAAGGACCTAGTTAATCGATATGTGGTGAGAGATGGTAGAAAGGACCTAGTTAATCGATATGTGGTGAGAGATGGTAGAAAGGACCTAGTTAATCGATATGTGGTGAGAGATGGTAGAAAGGACCTAGTTAATCGATATGTGGTGAGAGATGGTAGAAAGGACCTAGTTAATCGATATGTGGTGAGAGATGGTAGAAAGGACCTAGTTAATCGATATGTGGTGAGAGATGGTAGAAAGGACCTAGTTAATCGATATGTGGTGAGAGATGGTAGAAAGGACCTAGTTAATCGATATGTGGTGAGAGATGGTAGAAAGGACCTAGTTAATCGATATGTGGTGAGAGATGGTAGAAAGGACCTAGTTAATCGATATGTGGTGAGAGATGGTAGAAAGGACCTAGTTAATCGATATGTGGTGAGAGATGGTAGAAAGGACCTAGTTAATCGATATGTGGTGAGAGATGGTAGAAAGGACCTAGTTAATCGATATGTGGTGAGAGATGGTAGAAAGGACCTAGTTAATCGATATGTGGTGAGAGATGGTAGAAAGGACCTAGTTAATCGATATGTGGTGAGAGATGGTAGAAAGGACCTAGTTAATCGATATGTGGTGAGAGATGGTAGAAAGGACCTAGTTAATCGATATGTGGTGAGAGATGGTAGAAAGGACCTAGTTAATCGATATGTGGTGAGAGATGGTAGAAAGGACCTAGTTAATCGATATGTGGTGAGAGATGGTAGAAAGGACCTAGTTAATCGATATGTGGTGAGAGATGGTAGAAAGGACCTAGTTAATCGATATGTGGTGAGAGATGGTAGAAAGGACCTAGTTAATCGATATGTGGTGAGAGATGGTAGAAAGGACCTAGTTAATCGATATGTGGTGAGAGATGGTAGAAAGGACCTAGTTAATCGATATGTGGTGAGAGATGGTAGAAAGGACCTAGTTAATCGATATGTGGTGAGAGATGGTAGAAAGGACCTAGTTAATCGATATGTGGTGAGAGATGGTAGAAAGGACCTAGTTAATCGATATGTGGTGAGAGATGGTAGAAAGGACCTAGTTAATCGATATGTGGTGAGAGATGGTAGAAAGGACCTAGTTAATCGATATGTGGTGAGAGATGGTAGAAAGGACCTAGTTAATCGATATGTGGTGAGAGATGGTAGAAAGGACCTAGTTAATCGATATGTGGTGAGAGATGGTAGAAAGGACCTAGTTAATCGATATGTGGTGAGAGATGGTAGAAAGGACCTAGTTAATCGATATGTGGTGAGAGATGGTAGAAAGGACCTAGTTAATCGATATGTGGTGAGAGATGGTAGAAAGGACCTAGTTAATCGATATGTGGTGAGAGATGGTAGAAAGGACCTAGTTAATCGATATGTGGTGAGAGATGGTAGAAAGGACCTAGTTAATCGATATGTGGTGAGAGATGGTAGAAAGGACCTAGTTAATCGATATGTGGTGAGAGATGGTAGAAAGGACCTAGTTAATCGATATGTGGTGAGAGATGGTAGAAAGGACCTAGTTAATCGATATGTGGTGAGAGATGGTAGAAAGGACCTAGTTAATCGATATGTGGTGAGAGATGGTAGAAAGGACCTAGTTAATCGATATGTGGTGAGAGATGGTAGAAAGGACCTAGTTAATCGATATGTGGTGAGAGATGGTAGAAAGGACCTAGTTAATCGATATGTGGTGAGAGATGGTAGAAAGGACCTAGTTAATCGATATGTGGTGAGAGATGGTAGAAAGGACCTAGTTAATCGATATGTGGTGAGAGATGGTAGAAAGGACCTAGTTAATCGATATGTGGTGAGAGATGGTAGAAAGGACCTAGTTAATCGATATGTGGTGAGAGATGGTAGAAAGGACCTAGTTAATCGATATGTGGTGAGAGATGGTAGAAAGGACCTAGTTAATCGATATGTGGTGAGAGATGGTAGAAAGGACCTAGTTAATCGATATGTGGTGAGAGATGGTAGAAAGGACCTAGTTAATCGATATGTGGTGAGAGATGGTAGAAAGGACCTAGTTAATCGATATGTGGTGAGAGATGGTAGAAAGGACCTAGTTAATCGATATGTGGTGAGAGATGGTAGAAAGGACCTAGTTAATCGATATGTGGTGAGAGATGGTAGAAAGGACCTAGTTAATCGATATGTGGTGAGAGATGGTAGAAAGGACCTAGTTAATCGATATGTGGTGAGAGATGGTAGAAAGGACCTAGTTAATCGATATGTGGTGAGAGATGGTAGAAAGGACCTAGTTAATCGATATGTGGTGAGAGATGGTAGAAAGGACCTAGTTAATCGATATGTGGTGAGAGATGGTAGAAAGGACCTAGTTAATCGATATGTGGTGAGAGATGGTAGAAAGGACCTAGTTAATCGATATGTGGTGAGAGATGGTAGAAAGGACCTAGTTAATCGATATGTGGTGAGAGATGGTAGAAAGGACCTAGTTAATCGATATGTGGTGAGAGATGGTAGAAAGGACCTAGTTAATCGATATGTGGTGAGAGATGGTAGAAAGGACCTAGTTAATCGATATGTGGTGAGAGATGGTAGAAAGGACCTAGTTAATCGATATGTGGTGAGAGATGGTAGAAAGGACCTAGTTAATCGATATGTGGTGAGAGATGGTAGAAAGGACCTAGTTAATCGATATGTGGTGAGAGATGGTAGAAAGGACCTAGTTAATCGATATGTGGTGAGAGATGGTAGAAAGGACCTAGTTAATCGATATGTGGTGAGAGATGGTAGAAAGGACCTAGTTAATCGATATGTGGTGAGAGATGGTAGAAAGGACCTAGTTAATCGATATGTGGTGAGAGATGGTAGAAAGGACCTAGTTAATCGATATGTGGTGAGAGATGGTAGAAAGGACCTAGTTAATCGATATGTGGTGAGAGATGGTAGAAAGGACCTAGTTAATCGATATGTGGTGAGAGATGGTAGAAAGGACCTAGTTAATCGATATGTGGTGAGAGATGGTAGAAAGGACCTAGTTAATCGATATGTGGTGAGAGATGGTAGAAAGGACCTAGTTAATCGATATGTGGTGAGAGATGGTAGAAAGGACCTAGTTAATCGATATGTGGTGAGAGATGGTAGAAAGGACCTAGTTAATCGATATGTGGTGAGAGATGGTAGAAAGGACCTAGTTAATCGATATGTGGTGAGAGATGGTAGAAAGGACCTAGTTAATCGATATGTGGTGAGAGATGGTAGAAAGGACCTAGTTAATCGATATGTGGTGAGAGATGGTAGAAAGGACCTAGTTAATCGATATGTGGTGAGAGATGGTAGAAAGGACCTAGTTAATCGATATGTGGTGAGAGATGGTAGAAAGGACCTAGTTAATCGATATGTGGTGAGAGATGGTAGAAAGGACCTAGTTAATCGATATGTGGTGAGAGATGGTAGAAAGGACCTAGTTAATCGATATGTGGTGAGAGATGGTAGAAAGGACCTAGTTAATCGATATGTGGTGAGAGATGGTAGAAAGGACCTAGTTAATCGATATGTGGTGAGAGATGGTAGAAAGGACCTAGTTAATCGATATGTGGTGAGAGATGGTAGAAAGGACCTAGTTAATCGATATGTGGTGAGAGATGGTAGAAAGGACCTAGTTAATCGATATGTGGTGAGAGATGGTAGAAAGGACCTAGTTAATCGATATGTGGTGAGAGATGGTAGAAAGGACCTAGTTAATCGATATGTGGTGAGAGATGGTAGAAAGGACCTAGTTAATCGATATGTGGTGAGAGATGGTAGAAAGGACCTAGTTAATCGATATGTGGTGAGAGATGGTAGAAAGGACCTAGTTAATCGATATGTGGTGAGAGATGGTAGAAAGGACCTAGTTAATCGATATGTGGTGAGAGATGGTAGAAAGGACCTAGTTAATCGATATGTGGTGAGAGATGGTAGAAAGGACCTAGTTAATCGATATGTGGTGAGAGATGGTAGAAAGGACCTAGTTAATCGATATGTGGTGAGAGATGGTAGAAAGGACCTAGTTAATCGATATGTGGTGAGAGATGGTAGAAAGGACCTAGTTAATCGATATGTGGTGAGAGATGGTAGAAAGGACCTAGTTAATCGATATGTGGTGAGAGATGGTAGAAAGGACCTAGTTAATCGATATGTGGTGAGAGATGGTAGAAAGGACCTAGTTAATCGATATGTGGTGAGAGATGGTAGAAAGGACCTAGTTAATCGATATGTGGTGAGAGATGGTAGAAAGGACCTAGTTAATCGATATGTGGTGAGAGATGGTAGAAAGGACCTAGTTAATCGATATGTGGTGAGAGATGGTAGAAAGGACCTAGTTAATCGATATGTGGTGAGAGATGGTAGAAAGGACCTAGTTAATCGATATGTGGTGAGAGATGGTAGAAAGGACCTAGTTAATCGATATGTGGTGAGAGATGGTAGAAAGGACCTAGTTAATCGATATGTGGTGAGAGATGGTAGAAAGGACCTAGTTAATCGATATGTGGTGAGAGATGGTAGAAAGGACCTAGTTAATCGATATGTGGTGAGAGATGGTAGAAAGGACCTAGTTAATCGATATGTGGTGAGAGATGGTAGAAAGGACCTAGTTAATCGATATGTGGTGAGAGATGGTAGAAAGGACCTAGTTAATCGATATGTGGTGAGAGATGGTAGAAAGGACCTAGTTAATCGATATGTGGTGAGAGATGGTAGAAAGGACCTAGTTAATCGATATGTGGTGAGAGATGGTAGAAAGGACCTAGTTAATCGATATGTGGTGAGAGATGGTAGAAAGGACCTAGTTAATCGATATGTGGTGAGAGATGGTAGAAAGGACCTAGTTAATCGATATGTGGTGAGAGATGGTAGAAAGGACCTAGTTAATCGATATGTGGTGAGAGATGGTAGAAAGGACCTAGTTAATCGATATGTGGTGAGAGATGGTAGAAAGGACCTAGTTAATCGATATGTGGTGAGAGATGGTAGAAAGGACCTAGTTAATCGATATGTGGTGAGAGATGGTAGAAAGGACCTAGTTAATCGATATGTGGTGAGAGATGGTAGAAAGGACCTAGTTAATCGATATGTGGTGAGAGATGGTAGAAAGGACCTAGTTAATCGATATGTGGTGAGAGATGGTAGAAAGGACCTAGTTAATCGATATGTGGTGAGAGATGGTAGAAAGGACCTAGTTAATCGATATGTGGTGAGAGATGGTAGAAAGGACCTAGTTAATCGATATGTGGTGAGAGATGGTAGAAAGGACCTAGTTAATCGATATGTGGTGAGAGATGGTAGAAAGGACCTAGTTAATCGATATGTGGTGAGAGATGGTAGAAAGGACCTAGTTAATCGATATGTGGTGAGAGATGGTAGAAAGGACCTAGTTAATCGATATGTGGTGAGAGATGGTAGAAAGGACCTAGTTAATCGATATGTGGTGAGAGATGGTAGAAAGGACCTAGTTAATCGATATGTGGTGAGAGATGGTAGAAAGGACCTAGTTAATCGATATGTGGTGAGAGATGGTAGAAAGGACCTAGTTAATCGATATGTGGTGAGAGATGGTAGAAAGGACCTAGTTAATTGATATGTGGTGAGAGATGGTAGAAAGGACCTAGTTAATCGATATGTGGTGAGAGATGGTAGAAAGGACCTAGTTAATCGATATGTGGTGAGAGATGGTAGAAAGGACCTAGTTAATCGATATGTGGTGAGAGATGGTAGAAAGGACCTAGTTAATCGATATGTGGTGAGAGATGGTAGAAAGGACCTAGTTAATCGATATGTGGTGAGAGATGGTAGAAAGGACCTAGTTAATCGATATGTGGTGAGAGATGGTAGAAAGGACCTAGTTAATCGATATGTGGTGAGAGATGGTAGAAAGGACCTAGTTAATCGATATGTGGTGAGAGATGGTAGAAAGGACCTAGTTAATCGATATGTGGTGAGAGATGGTAGAAAGGACCTAGTTAATCGATATGTGGTGAGAGATGGTAGAAAGGACCTAGTTAATCGATATGTGGTGAGAGATGGTAGAAAGGACCTAGTTAATCGATATGTGGTGAGAGATGGTAGAAAGGACCTAGTTAATCGATATGTGGTGAGAGATGGTAGAAAGGACCTAGTTAATCGATATGTGGTGAGAGATGGTAGAAAGGACCTAGTTAATCGATATGTGGTGAGAGATGGTAGAAAGGACCTAGTTAATCGATATGTGGTGAGAGATGGTAGAAAGGACCTAGTTAATCGATATGTGGTGAGAGATACTGTTAGTTTCTATTATATCTATAACCGCATCAACAGCATCATGGTTCGAAACATTCGTGTACAGTGATTCAACATAGGAGCTCTCATAAACAATGTTATCACTAGTAATGTTTTGCAAGTCTTTGAGAAGTTGACTTGTGTTGATGAGATGAGTCGGTATGCAACTAAAGACAGGGTTTAGAATATTACAAAGTAGCCAAGATATTCTATCTGTAGGACCCTCACAGCCAGATATTATGGGCCTGATCTTGTACTGATTGAGATCGGTCCCGGCCAACGCTATATCGAATTTGTGAGTTTTGATGAGAGTATAAATGACAGGAATACGGAGGTGATTTTCAATGAGACGTTTAACGATGCTAGTAGAAATAATGGATTTTTAGAAAGTGAGTGAAACTTTGTGATTAATGATTTGTGAGAACGAGAGAACGCAGCTCTATTGGATAGAGTGTACAGAGAACCATCGGAGAGATGCAATTCAGTTAGTTTCTTGTCCATATCTGCATTGACGACAACAATTTCACCTTTGAAGATACATGATCCATCTTCCATCTCTCTTCTGTCTTAATCGTGAATTCTGGAGTTACACTCCATTCATGACTCGAGAACAAGGCATATTTTTATTCAATTTAAACGCTTTATCAAGATTAACAAGCCACATCGGGATGTCATCGATTATGGGATCTGAACGTTGAGCGGAGGTTGAGCGAAGCAAGCAGTAGCGATCGAAGTGCTACTCTTCCTCTTCTGTCGCTCATCATGGCGCTACGATCCCGGAGCACCAAATCTTCTCGGGAAAGGACTCTCACAGACGAGGGAAGAGGGCAACCGCTTACGGAGGGAGACGAATGAAAGAATGGCATATGAGGCTTTCATATAACACTATCGCATATGAGGCTTCCATATAACACTATCGCACAGAATATTGAATTATAGCCCGAAATGATTGGTCTCACTTATCCTACTCTGAGAGGCTTAGAATGCTTGGTCTAAATAGAAACCCTTGAATACAGACGCATGATTGCAGACTTAACATTCATCCACAAAAAAGTTCTCTCATCTTCTGAATTTGATTCATCTCGACTATATTTGATGGCTCCTCTTCCAATTGCTCTTCGTAATTCAAATAGTTTCAGAATTGCACTGCCTTATACCATCAAGTCTTTTCGGTACTCCACTTGTGCCTCTAGATCCTTATCCGTATGGAATTTGTTATCATACAACTTAGTTAGGAACACTTCCTCTGAATTCTTAGTAAAAAACATTAGAGAACTTCCAATCGATGTTATTTTACCTAATCCTGTTATTCCGATTTAATAGAAACACTGCCACTGAGATTAATTTTTCTAAGATTATATGAAATCGTTTATTCCCATAAAAACCATGTTTATACTTTATCCCATAAAAACCATGTTTATACTTTATCCCATAAAAACCATGTTTATACTTTATCCCATAAAAACCATGTTTATACTTTATCCCATAAAAACCATGTTTATACTTTATTGTACATGTATTTGTATTTTAATTTTCTGAATACATTCTATATGGATGAATAAATGAAATGAAATTAAATGAAATGAATAGCAGTGTGTTCCCGTGGTGTAAAGGTAACGCGCTCTCCCGGTTTGAGTCGAGATGGTCTAGGTTCGATCCCGCCCGGTCGACTAGCTTTTTTCTGTGCGATAGTTCAATCATTTTTGATCTTAACCAGGCGTAACTGCCTTTAAACTGTGTGACTTAAAATTCTCTAGCATAGAAATCTTCATTCTCTAGCATACTTTCAAAGTATACTTTGAAAGTACACTACATTTCTTATACTTTCGAAAGTATGACTATTAATAATCTTTTTCTCTTTGAAATGTTAGAGTTTCCAACAACAGCATTTGAAAATTATTTGTTGTGTTTTTGGAAAAAGGTTCGTCATTTTCAAATTTGTGTGCATTATATCTTGTCAAATTCCTATCAACTTTTCGAAATTTTCTTCCTTATACATATTGTGTGTTTCGATTTTTGATTTATTCTCACGTTGTTGTATTGCATTGTATGATATGTACATAATGTATTTTCTTGTATAATTTGCTCACTAGACGTTATAAACATATAATAAACATATATCATCAGCATGGTGGAGCTCGGTATCTAGTAGGATTTGGTTACCTTGAGACTCGGTATCTAGTAGGATTTGGTTACCTTGAGACTCGGTATCTATTAGGATTTGGTTACCTTGAGACTCGGTATCTAGTAGGATTTGGTTACCTTGAGACTCGGTATCTATTAGGATTTGGTTACCTTGAGACTCGGTATCTAGTAGGATTTGGTTACCTTGAGACTTGGTATCTATTAGGAGTCGGTTACCTTGAGACTCGGTATCAAGTAGGATTTGGTTACCTTTAGACTTGGTATCTGTTAGGATTTGGTAACCTTGAGACTCGGTATCTATTAGGATTTGGTTACCTTGAGACTCGGTATCTAGTAGGATTTGGTTACCTTGAGACTTGGTATCTATTAGGATTTGGTTACCTTGAGACTCGGTATCTAGTAGGATTTGGTTACCTTGAGACTCGGTATCTAGTAGGATTTGGTTACCTTGAGACTCGGTATCTATTAGGATTTGGTTACCTTGAGACTCGGTATCTAGTAGGATTTGGTTACCTTGAGACTCGGTATCTAGTAGGATTTGGTTACCTTTAGACTTGGTATCTATTAGGATTTGGTTACCTTGAGACTCGGTATCTATTAGGATTTGGTTACCTTGAGACTCGGTATCTAGTAGGATTTGGTTACCTTGAGACTCGGTATCTATTAGGATTTGGTTACCTTGAGACTCGGTATCTAGTAGGATTTGGTTACCTTGAGACTCGGTATCTATTAGGATTTGGTTACCTTGAGACTCGGTATCTAGTAGGATTTGGTTACCTTGAGACTCGGTATCTAGTAGGAATTGGTTACCTTGAGACTTGGTATCTATTAGGATTTGGTTACCTTGAGACTCGGTATCTAGTAGGATTTGGTTACCTTGAGACTCGGTATCTAGTAGGATTTGGTTACCTTGAGTCTCGGTATCTAATAGGATTTGGTTACCTTGAGACTCGGTATCTAGTAGGATTTGGTTACCTTGAGACTCGGTATCTAGTAGGATTTGGTTACCTTGAGACTCGGTATCTAGTAGGATTTGGTTACCTTGAGACTCGGTATCTAGTAGGATTTGGTTACCTTGAGACTCGGTATCTAGTAGGATTTGGTTACCTTGAGACTCGGTATCTATTAGGATTTGGTTACCTTGAGACTCGGTATCTAGTAGGATTTGGTTACCTTGAGACTCGGTATCTAGTAGGATTTGGTTACCTTTAGACTTGGTATCTATTAGGATTTGGTTACCTTGAGACTCGGTATCTATTAGGATTTGGTTACCTTGAGACTCGGTATCTAGTAGGATTTGGTTACCTTGAGACTCGGTATCTAGTAGGATTTGGTTACCTTGAGACTCGGTATCTATTAGAATTTGGTTACCTTGAGACTTAACCGTTCACAATGTTCCTTATTCTGGTGTCTCTTTACATTCTACTTTCTTGCTCGTTCTTCATCAGGAACATGATAAATAGTAAAAGTGTGTTGGATTGTATAAATTATGGCGCTTCTTTTTGACATAGATTATTGAAAAAGCTAATTGAAAAATAAATTTTTGTCCTCGTTTTGTGATGTTAAAGCGTTCCAGCTCCCGGGATATGAGAAATGTTTGGGTTCATACTTTCCCGGTTCCATAACTTTTTCTGTGCGGTAGTTCAATTAATTTTCATCTCAACCAGGCCTCACATCCTTGAAACAAAATCGAAAATGAGTAGACATTTCGGATAAGGTAAATTAGGTTTAAAGGAATTGAAATCTCCGTTAGCACTTTATCAAAACTTGAACTTTAATAACAAACAAAAAAACAGTCAGAAACCCTACCTACGTCAACACTTGTACCGGTTTACAGGGGCCGTTACAGAATTACACCATGAGCACCATGGGCACTGTACACCATACAAATGTACACCATACACTACGGCCGTTACAGAATTACACCATGCAAAAAAAAAGCGTCTGCTAAGTCGATGTTTTTCTCTCTGAACTGGTAAAAGAACCCTTCTGGACCTTTCGCGTCGTACGGCCTCGTTAGCTAAGCCGTACGGCCTCGTTAGCTAAGCCGTACGGCCTCGTTAGCTAAGCCGTACGGCCTCGTTAGCTAAGCCGTACGGCCTCTTTATCGTAAACTTTTACTAAGCCTAAGCGTTTTTAATGTAAAAATAACTTTTTTGATGTAAAATTAATGTTTTAAAAAAATAGCAACGCGTTTGTCCGGTGAACGGAAAAAGTGCCCAAAAAGTGCCCAAAAAAAAATTTAAGTGTGCACGGTGTAATTCTGTAACGGCCGTAGTGTATGGTGTACATTTGTATGGTGTACAGTGCCCATGGTGCCCACGGTGCCCATGGTGTAATTCTGTAACGGCCTTTACACAGGCATCAAGAAGTCAGTTTCAAGACATCCTTTTTTTTAACATACACCGTCAATCATTCAATCGTAATAGAAGCTTCTTTAAACAATTTTCTTGCGCAAATTTTAGTGAATTCATCAATAAAAATTGTGCAAACCGAATCACGACACTTTGTAGAAAAAAATCTAGTTCCGATACTGTAAAAAAGCCGCGTTTTATTTCGATGTAAAAATGCGCGGTTCAGCTGCTGAATTTTTTTATAAACTTAATAAATGATCAATTAACATAAAAGCCTTTTTGTATTGACAGTGAATTGAATACTTAGCACTGTTTGCGTTTAACCACCCTCCCAGAGGTTCCATGGGTCATACTTCTGACTTATTTTTTTTACAAAATTTTTTTATGTACATTAAAAAAAATTATTTTTACATGAAAAACGCTTAGGCTTAGAAAAATTTTACGCTAACGAGCCTAACGGCTAACGAGGCTTAGGCTAACGAGACCGTATCAAAAATTCCACTCTCATCTGACCCAATTGAACCTCTGGGGGGTGGTTAAACGCAAACAGTGCCAAATAATTTTACTTAGGTTTTTCACCAGATCTTCACTTCAATAGTATATTTAACTTCTCCTGACTGCAAATGGACTCCACTGATCCAGAAGCTGCAGCCGGTTCGTTCTCTCTGTTTGTAATTGCTCTATTTTTCACTAGCTTTTGGAGAAACGTGGTATTTAATAGTTGCAACGATCAATTTTTTTTGAATGATCGATTTTAAAGGTTTTAAAAAAATATTCAAACGATTTTGAAAAATTTATGAAGAAAATAGCCTGGCTTTTCTACATTGTGAGAATATCAATAGCTATTTCTTTAACTTATTTCTTCTCACGCTTATTTCTATTTAAAATCAACAGAGTTACTCAATAATTATTGTGAGTCTGCCGATTCAATTAGAGAGTGTCTCGACTCATGACTGATAATTTCAAAACGCGTGAAGTGATTTTTTGGGTCAACAAACAAAAATCTTCAAGAAAGTCTTGCCCGATTTCTCTTGTCAGTTCGGTCAGACCATAATTATTTTGAGTATTTCAGCTTCTGAATCGGCTCAGCTTCGCCGATCAAAAAGAGAGTGTAAACCAAGAAGGCTTACTGCAGCTCCAAAATCTCTTCATCGACCGATCAAAGTAGCACCAGTGAAGAAATGGGTCAATTTTACTTTTGATGAAAAGAATAATATAGTTTTTCAATTCATTTTCTACTTTTTCTCTTCCTGCAAATGGTAGGTTATCTGTCGAGCTCTAAATTATTTTTTAAAAAAAACTTTTCTTGAGGAACTTTAAAACTAAATCTGCCTGATTATATTAGAAACTTTATTGTATCAAAACTTTTGGTTACTATGCGCTTTCTCTGGACTAAAACTTCGATTTAATTTAGCAAACCTTAAGCATAGGAATCATAGCTCACCAAACTTGTTAAATTTCTCCCGCCCGGTCCCCCAGAAAAAATTTTTATAGTGAAAAGATTATAACATCAAAAAAATTGAATTTATAACAAAACGATTTTTTTCAAAAACTAAACGTTTATAAGTGAACAAAATGTCGATTATTGTACTCCGACCCGTGCTACGGGAAACAAAAGAACACGGAAAACAGACCAAAATTGTTGTAAATTCCTCCCCCCCCCTCCGCTTTCTGGTTGCAAGGGTCGCACGGCCACCGCTCGAAAAAGAAATTATCAACACTTCCTGGTGAGCTATGCTGTGAATTCTGTTCCAGCTAATTAAACCGCTCATTTTTACATCTATTTAGTTGAGCTAGAAAGCTATTTGCAGAAGAAACCAGAATTCTACATGGATCCACCACCGCATGATCTCAAGGGAGTTCTGCTGAACCGTGCATCAAGGAGAATTGTGAAGAAATATAATGTTAGTACGAAATGTTAGGAGTTTATTGCACGGGTTGCGTGTAGTCTTCCCCATGACATACATCTAACCCGGCCGTGTGTCTTTGGCCGGAATCTTCTTCTTCTTCCTCGCGCTTGTTCCCGCCTCGCGGCAGGGTACGCGCTCCCCTGAGATGCAGGACAGACCTATCCTGGTAGAACCAGTGGCTGCCTGCTAGATCACTGCTAGTGTGATTAGCAGCAGTGGGGAGAGTCAGATTCGTGCATGAGCACTACCAACATTTCTTAACCCCTTGGTTTGGGTGGATCTGTCCGGGGTGGGAGTCGAACTCGGGACTCTTCGCACAATGGTCTATCACACTACCACTATGCCACGCCCGGCCGTGTGTCTTTGCCGGAATGAGTTCGATAATCTCTTTTTCTATCATTTTCCTCAACATGTTGCAAACGTGTCTTGACATTCCAAGTGTTCGAATGCCCGAAAAAGTAAAACAGAATTCAATTCTGACTCTACATAACCCGATTCGCTCATTCACAACTAATGAGATTTTTTTTGAAATTTTTTTTACTTGTCTTCCTTAAGTTTTCGAGGTTAATTATACAGGTTGTTGGGTCGATCGTCCTAGATTAAAACTTGGCCAGTTGATACTTTTTCAATGATTTCAGGTAATTATCAACAGAACTATCTGTATCCGAGGGATTTCCCCTCTTCCAGACAAGGTTTGCCTTGTTGTTTCTTGCCCGCCCGGGTTCCTTTGACGTTGGTGGGAATTCACAAGCTCGCGGTAAAAAGCTCGCATACACAGTCACACTCACTCTCTTCTCTTTCTCTACCTCTCTTTTTTTGTTGCATTAATCGGTTTATGAAAAATTACGCCAATGTCAAGCTCATAGGTAGACTGTTTTTCAACCTTTTAGTGAGGAGATGACCCATTCAGATGGAAAAAAGATATCCTCAGTTAACGTCTTTTTCCAAACTTTTTTTAACAGCACCCGATTTGATGTTTTTGAGCAAATGTACCTGAGCATAGCTCACCAGCACTTAGATAACTTTTTTAAAGACTGATCTTCTGAGTGAGGACCTAGAACTTAGGTAAACTGGCAAAAAAAAAATTTCTAGGACGACTGACCTACCAACCCTCTCCCTCTCTCGGAATGAATGTATTAGAGATTTCACAGCTAAAAATTAAAGTGAAAAACTTCATCCCTCTACATACATAGAACGTTTCATTAGCCTTAACTCAGCCTCAATCGGTTTCTTCAAGCTAATAATGAAACTTTTAACCTACTTTAGCGATCGACCTATTGAGTAAAAAACATATTTCAGCTATGACCTAGAATAATAAGAAGCGAGAGGTTATTCGCAGAAAAATTAATCATCCCAACTTCTCCGCTAGGATCGTTGAGAATACATGAGCTATGCGCCTGGATTGTTCAGAGCTAACTGATATCGATGAGGAAAAAAAGGAAAAGAGAAAGAGAGAAGAAGAAAAAGAAGAATTTAAAAAAAGAGAGAAAGTGTGAGTTAGGAACAGTGGAGGGTCGAGAGCTTCGACTACTTTCTTCCGTATCACGTGGAGGAATACAATCCGCTGGGCAATACAACAACATGAGGAAAAAACGAAGAAACAGCAACACGTTGATTAAATGTAAACTATGAACCATTCCATCCTCATCCAGCCCCACGAATTTTTGTCGTCAAAATTGACCGTTAAACTCATTTAATAACGGACAGTCATGTGGCCCATTCATGCTTCGAAAGTATTGATTGAAATTTTTTGCTACTAATTTAGTTTAATTGTTATAATCATGGGTCGTATGCTTAATCACGTCTAGGCCTGTAAAAGTTGAAAATTTTCTTCGATAGTTTTTCTCGAGCATTCACCAAGTTGTAAAGCTTCAATTTTTTCATACAGTGCCTGTAAAACTGATGAGAGCTAGAATTAAGTGGAAGGAGAGGCATAATAATAAAAGTTAATGAGAGTGAAGATAAACTGATCGAAAAAAAGAACTTTAAGCGGAAGATCGGATAAAATTTTTACAGCTAGTGGACTTCTTTTCAAACCCGAGAGAAGTGCCAAAATCAAGATCGCAATTTAGAAACAAGGAAGAAGAAGATGTCCAGATCCGGGTGGAGACGCAGTCATTGAGAAAGAAGACACGTGGGAGAACGCGAAGAAATTGGTGTCGGCCAGAGTCGATCAGGTTTTAATTTCATATTTGAGAGTTTTTACTGATCTCAAAAATTGATCACCAGGACTCGCCTTCGATGATACTACAGCCCACAAGTTCAAACCATCACAAGGGACCGGTTCATTCTCACCGGTATCAAGCGCGTCCTCAGGTGGTGGATAGAGGGATGTCTCTGCACAAGTGCATTGGAGATAGCGTGCTTGCCCGTCGTGAACCAAAATGGGATAGTATAGTTCGCGAAAGGAAGGCGATGCCGGACTGGCCTGGGCATGCCACCGGATAAAACATCAGCCGATACCTCCCTATACTTTGTAATGGCAAGTCGAGGCGCCAGTAAAATAGCCTCTTGCCCTTATCCGGTTTATGGCAGGGTCTCGCGAAGAGGATCGCCGACTGCGGTGCGAGTGTAGACGGAGAAAATTTTTCCGGACTTGAAAGGATTCTCACCAACCTATCCCAAAGGACTCCCCTCGACAGGACCTATGGGCAAACGACAACAAAACCAGCTTTGATGAGAATTCGGAAACATTACCGTTCTCTGAAGGGGGGGGGGGAGTCTGGAATATTGAAATGCGAAAAAGAGCTAAAATGCAGATAATCTAGAGCTACTCATGATTGTATGTCACCCTGTCTCTCAATTTTCCGTTTCCTATAAAGCCGCAAAAGTACCCATTTACTAATTTTTCTGCGATTTACTGACAAAGGTGGTAGACTTTTGAATCAGGGTGGCAGGAAATTTAGTAAATCACAGAAAGTGGCTAGATTCGGCGGTTTTATAGGGAACGGAATGTTGAGACACGGTGAACACTCCGTTGAAGGCCTGATTCTAGACTCTCACGGTGAACACTCCGTTGAAGGCCTGATTCTAGACTCTCACGGTGAACACTCCGTTGAAGGCCTGATTCTAGACTCTCACGGTGAACACTCCGTTGAAGACCTGATTCTAGACTCTCACGGTGAACACTCCGTTGAAGGCCTGATTCTAGACTCTCACGGTGAACACTCCGTTGAAGGCCTGATTCTAGACTCTCACGGTGAACACTCCGTTGAAGGCCTGATTCTAGACTCTCACGGTGAACACTCCGTTGAAGGCCTGATTCTAGACTCTCACGGTGAACACTCCGTTGAAGGCCTGATTCTAGACTCTCACGGTGAACACTCCGTTGAAGGCCTGATTCTAGACTCTCACGCTAAAATGCGGTTGTTTTTTCTCCTGATTTTACAACAATTACAAATAATATTTGTTAAGTTATGTTGATTCCCACGCAAAAGATTCCACGTTTTTTTTTTTTGTTGGAAAAAACCTGTACTTTTGATTCCGTTTTTCTTCTTTTTCGAAAAATTATATTCGAAAACGAAAAATCTTGGAATTTGAAAGCTTATAAATTATGAATACTCTAATAAATTCATTCCGAGTGAGGGAGAGGGTCGGTAGGTCGGTCGCCCATGAAGTTTTTTATGCCAGTAGACAGTTTACCTATGTTGATTACTCCGGAGCTGAAGCAATCGATAGTTGAATCCGTAGTTCACCGGTAATCAAAAACTTCTTGAATGATTCATGAATCATCTAAGCAAGTGAGTTTCATATTATAGCTATGGTCCGGAGTGATTCCATAATAAATGATGAAATATTGGCAAACCCATAAGTGATTTCGTTGATGACTCAAAACTCAATTTATTACTCTGTTCAGTCAGGCTTTAAATGAGACCGGTCTAAGGCTTGTTTGTACGCGCCGAGTTGAAAGGGTATGGGGAAAAGTAGAAAGAGTGGGGAGAGAAGTAGAGGAAAAGTAAAAAAAAAAGAACTGAAGGAGAAGAGAATGTAGATCATTTTGGGCACGAACATGTGTGCGCCAACATAGCTGATAAGGTAACCATTTAACCCCTGTGTTCAGTTGACATCCCGTCGGAGTAACTCTGTCTCTCAAGACTCCGTCTACGAAGTGGAGCTGCCTTTGGAAGATACCTTAGAGAAGAGAGAAACGGGCGGAAAAGAGGACGGTGGAGCAAAGAATCGGCCAGAGGAAGAAGAGCAGCTTCAGAGGGAGGTCATGGATGAAGAAGCTGTCAAAGACGCAGAGCAGGAGGAAACATTGCGGGAATGCGGAACGAGCGATGAGAAGGAATCGAGAGTCTTCGACGAAATGGTGAATTTCCACATTGTTGACCAAGGCATAGCTCACCAGCCCTTGTCAAGAATTTTTGATTGACCGGTCACCTGAGCGGGGGGGGGGGGGGGCTAGAATAATGAGAAGCAAGCGAGAATTTGAGAGTAGTAAAATTAGAGATTGATTATTTCAAGCCCTCGCTCGGTCATTGTTAGAATTTTTTGACAAATGCCTGTGAGCTATGGACCGAGAGCACGAATAACAAAACATAGTCCAGTTAGAAGCAGAAAAATGCGGCACTGTTTGCGTTTATGCTCCCCCCCTCCCCCTACCATACGTCTGACTTATTTATATTTACAAATAAAATTTTACAATTATTTTACATTAAAAAATTTAACATAAAAAAACGCTTAGGATTAGAAAACGTTTACGCTTACCGTACAGCTTAGGCTAACAAGGCCGTATGAAAAAAGCCACCCTCATCTGACCCATGGAACCTCTGGTAGGGGGGCATAAAGGAACCTCTGATAGGGGGGGGCATAAAGGAACCTCTGATAGGGGGGGGCATAAAGGAACCTCTGGTAGGGGGGGGGGCATAAAGGAACCTCTGATAGGGGGGGGGGCATAAAGGAACCTCTGATAGGGGGGGGGGGCATAAAGGAACCTCTGATAGGGGGGGGGGGGCATAAAGGAACCTCTGGTAGGGGGGGGGGGCATAAAGGAACCTCTGATAGGGGGGGCATAAACTCAAACAGTGCCGAAAAATGCCTGAATAGATACCCGGTGGTGAAAAGATGAATTGTTTGTGCAAAAGAAGCATAATTTGCGGAGTTTGAAATATAGGTTTTCTTCTAAACTGTATCGCGTATCGCAAGACTTTATCTTGTAATTAATGTTCTCAACGTTTATTCCAGTAACCTGGAATGAACTGTGTTATGTACCTTGCCTAGTAGTCCAAAGATTCCAGAGATGATAAATATATAGTCCGAGTAGTGTAGAGTCCAAATATAAATATAGTTCAATCCAGCCAATCTAATTCTTAGTCTCGCTCTCTTACGCGATACGCATCGCGCGCGAGAGGCAGATCATTCTTGCACACAACACCTCCCCCTTGAGATAAATATCATTATCTCAAAAGATAGGCATATCATAGCCCACCTTCACTTGGGAAGTAAAAAAATCTTCAAATTTCTCTCGTAACCATGAAGAGAAAACAACAAGTCAAAGCATAAACCATATTGCTATTATTTTACAATAATAGAGCAATATAGTTTGCATTAGAAATTAAACAAACAAACAAACATGGCAACATTTTATCAATTCTATATACATATGTTGCCTAGACTCGATGCTCGAATCTAATAAAACTTCTTGTGAGGATTGACCTCCAGTCGCACCGGCGCCTTTATAGCCCTTTTTGGTCGACTGTGTGAACTGGCACCAGGTTGTGCTTCGTTCGTTTGGGTTGAGACAGGGTCTCTGACAATTCTCGGGAAAGAGGGTTCATCACTTCTGTGGTTTGGCTCCGCTCTTTCTGTTTTTGACTCATTATCTTTTTCTGTAACCAACCCAAAGGCTTCGCTCAGTATGTGCAGAGGCAAGCATGATTTCTTGATTTCCTCTGTCACATTTCCCATACTTAGGGTGAGCTGATTACTATGAGCTTTGATTTTTCTGCCTTGATCTAGCAATACCCAATAAGCAACCTTGCCTTGTTTTGCAACTATTTCTCCAGTTTGCCAGTATACGTCGTTCTTAGGCACGCCGATTTTGTATTTCACTCGATCTCCAACGGAGAACTTTTTCTGCTTCACCCCGTGATGCTTATCGAACTGTGCTTTCATTTTCTGGTCAACTTCCTGAGAATTTTGACAAGGCTTCAGCAAATCAACTCTTCCTCTTATCTGTCTTCCGATGAACAGCTGCGCAGGGCTTTTCCCTTCCTCGCATTGGCCATTCGGGTTCTTTCTGTAGTGAAACAAGAAAGAGTGCAAGATTTCCGCTGTGGGCATTTCTCTTTTCATCTTGATCAAACTTCTTTTGAATGTATCTACGAACCTTTCTGCTTGTCCGTTCGACTGTGGATGATACGGTGGGCTTGTAATATGTCTGACACCATTTCTCACACAATAGTTTTTGAACAACGCCGATGTGAATTGCGTTCCATTGTCTGTCACGACTACTTCAGGAAGCCCATACCGAGCAACACAGGATTCCAACGCGCGTACCGTAGCGGTAGCCGTCATGCTGTTCGTTGATAGAATTTCTGGCCATTTGCTGAAAGCATCTACCATTATGAGATAACTTTCTCCATCGATTGGTCCTGCAAAATCCAGATGGACTCTTTGCCAGGATCTGGTTGCCTTTGGCCAAGGTTCCAATTTAACTTTAACGGGATTCTTCGAGCTGTTCGCGCATCTTTCGCAACTTTTCACAACTCCCTCAAAATCACCGTCGATACCATTCCAATAACAAATGCTTCTTGCCATTGCTTTCATTCTCACCATTCCTGGATGTCCTGCATGCAGCTCTTTCAAAACCAGTTTTTGAAGTGTGACTGGTATCACAACCCTTTCAGCCGACATCAGGCACTCTCCCACTATTGAAAAAGTGTCTCTTCTTCTGTAGAGAGGTAAAATGTCCTTGGGAACTTTCTTGGGCCATGCGTCTTTCTTGTGCCATGTCATGACCTTTGTCAGGGTAATATCCTTCTGAGTTTCTCGACGTACATCTTCAGCTGTCAATGGTAGGGCTCTTATGTCACGCTTGAACAAGCTCATGACGTCTTCATCGACCTGAATGCTCGCGATGACTACGTCTTCATCTGGGGACGGACAATTTGCGATCAATCTCGAAAGCGCATCCGCGTATCCAAAACTGTTCGTGCTCACATACTCAATCCGAAAGTCATACGCGACTAGCATCGTTGCCCATCTCTGAAGCCTATTCGCCGTATGGACGGGTACTCCTGTCTTGGAACCGAAAATTGCCAAGAGTGGCTTATGGTCGGTTTGTAGGGTAAATCGCCGTCCATATATGAACCGGTGGAACTTCTTTACGGCAAAGATCAATGCTAGACCTTCCTTGTCAATTTGCCCATAGTTCCGCTCCGCTGGTTTCAATGCTCTTGAAGCATGGAAAATAGCCTTCATTGCTCCATTAGACGCTCTGTGCATCAAAACTGCACCGATTCCTTGACCGCTGGCATCAGCAGCCACGAAAATATCTTTACTTGGGTCGTAATGGACCAGACTCAAATCTGTTTCTAGCACTTCGAGGATCTTCTTGAACGCGTTCTGACATGTCTCAGACCACGCCCACTCCACGTCTTTCCTCAACAAATTGTCTAGTGGTGCTCTCAGTTCATGCAATCCGGCTATGAACTGTCCGTAATACGTCACCATTCCGAGGAACGACCTCAGGGTAGCTACATCTGTAGGTGCGGGCATCAATCGAATCGCATCGATTTTGTTCGGATCCGGTTTCCTGCCATCTTTATCCACAATGAACCCGAGATACTTGATGCTTGTACTGCCGAACTTGCACTTCTCCAGCTTCAGCTTGAATCCGAAATTAGAGATCCGACTTAATACTCCCCTCAAGTTATCATCGTGTTCTTTCTTTGTCTTCCCCATTATTATGAGGTCGTCCAAATAGGCCACGGCACCTTCACTTCCTGCCAACATTGTATCCATCACTTGTTGGAAGATTCCTGGGGCCGACTTCACTCCGAATGGTAACCTTTCGTACCGGTAAAGTCCTTTGTGCGTGTTGATACCGCACATTTCCTTTGCTTTTTCATCAAGCTCAACTTGCAGGTAAGCATCGGCAAAGTCAATCTGACTAAAAAGTTTGCCACCGTTCAGCCCAGCGAATATCGTCTCCGGCAGAGGTAGTGGATGAGCATGAAGCTCTATCGCCTCGTTCAACCCGGTGGAAAAATCGGCACAGAGCCTTGTGCTTCCATTCGCTTTCTCCACCACTATA
This sequence comes from Allodiplogaster pararmata, assembly GCA_964056735.1. NCBI lineage: Eukaryota > Metazoa > Nematoda > Chromadorea > Rhabditida > Diplogasteridae > Allodiplogaster > Allodiplogaster pararmata. The sequence goes on along the minus strand of OZ057408.1, from coordinate 9,636,695 downwards.
ATGGGGGCAGCCCATTTGGCTGTGTCGACCTTCCTGATGACATTCAATTTTTCTAGCCTGTCCAGTTCCTTTTCCACTTTAGTTATGCTTGCGAGGGGTACCGGTCTTTTATTCCTGAAGACTGGCTGAGCTCCTTCTTTGAGCTTTAACGTTGCCTTTACCTTTGTGCAAAGGCCCAGTCCTTCTTCAACTATTCCCGGATATTCCTTCTTTATCCACTCTTCATACTCTTTAGTAGACTGCGGCTCCTTATTCATGACTTTCCATACATTCGAAGTTGCGTCTCTAGTCCAATTCAACTTCAGAACTTCCAGTTGTGAAATGAAGTCTTTTCCGAGGAGTCTGAGTGGCGCTGTGGTAACGTGAACGTACCCTTGTGCGCATTTTCCATTGACTTCCAAGTTTGCCTTGAACTTTCCTGCAATCATTAGTGGCGTTCCATTTGCGCAAATTGGTTTGCAATCCGAAAGTGAACACTCCGGTTCTCCAATGTCCTTCCAGATTTCCTTCGAGATGAATGTCAGATCTGCTCCCGTATCAACCTGTAGTCTAACGGCTTTCCCATTCATCTGCATTTCTATCTCAAAATCTTCTGACTTCACTTTCATCACTCTGATTGAATTCATTGACTGCTTGCTTCTTTTCTCTTTTGGCTTATTCTTACACATCGTGCTCTTGTGGCCCTTTTTTCCACAAGCCAAACATTCTTTGTTTAGGAAGAAACATTCATTGCTGTGTGATACTCCACATCGATTGCATTTCTCTTTCCGTTGCTCATCGAACTGTTTCTTCCTTCCTTTCTCCGATGGATTCCGTTGTTGATTCTTTTTCACATAATTGAGTTGAGATGTTCTACCTTGCGTTTGGACTGCCATTGACTCTTGATGTAATGAATGCAATCGATCACATTCATCCAGCAGTGTTTCCATACTTGTCTCTTCGTTCTTTCTCAAAACACTCAACAGGTGGAAACGCGTTTCTTCAAATTGAGGTAGATCAATAGAAGTAAGGAACATCATTGTCTTGAATTGTTCCACTTTAATGTCTTTCACTTGTGCACTTTCCACTGCTCTGTTTATTGTTCTTGCCATCACTCTCAAATCATCAGTATGTGATTTACTCATTCTCATGTTCAGCATCTTCAATCTTTTCTCAAAGATTGTGCTTTTGTCTCCGAACATTTTCTTGAGTTTCTCAACCGTCTCTTTCAGAGTATATTTGCTTGCCTTGTGTGGAGCGATTGTATCCAGGTATCGATTTTCCACAGAGAAATTCACATGCCTCAGCAACATTCTTTTTTTTTCTTCAGCATCCTTTTCAAACAGATCTTCATATCTGCTGTACCACTTCTCGAAGGTTGCACCTTCTTCTGGCTCATATGCGAAGTCTGTAATGCGTTTCTCAAGCGCATCAATCGATGGTCCTGCAGGTTTAGCCTGACTGCTACCTTCTCTCATTGCAAGTCTTTCTAGCAGGGCATTGACGAGGGCGCTCTGCTCTTGTTGTTGCTTCGCATGTTGCTCTTGTTGCATTTGCATTGCCGGCAAAATCTGTTGGACACCTTTGTCCTCCATTTCTTTACTTTATTGCTCTTTCTCTGGCTTCTTGAGTTCGACTTGTACGATTACAAGTAGAAGAACTTCGAACGAGGGACTGACCACAAAGCAACCTTTAGCTTTGCGCGTTTGCCTCTTTCAATGAGGAACTGACCACAGAGCAACCTTTAGCTCTGCGCGTTTGCCTCTCTTACAACGAGGGACTGACCACAAAGCAACTTTTAGCTTTGCGCGTTTGCCTCTCTCAATGAGGAACTGACCACAGAGCAACCTTTAGCTCTGCGCGTTTGCCTCTCTTTCAAATTTGAAGTCCTCCTCCAAATCCTCTTCGAAGTCCTCCTTCCAGAATCCTGATCGCCACTGTTATGTACCTTGCCTTGTAGTCCAAAGATTCCAGAGATGATAAATATATAGTCCGAGTAGTGTAGAGTCCAAATATAAATATAGTTCAATCCAGCCAATCTAATTCTTAGTCTCGCTCTCTTACGCGATACGCATCGCGCGCGAGAGGCAGATCATTCTTGCACACAACAAACTGTATTTTAAAAAAGTATTTAAAAAAATTCCAAACGCATTTTCTGCCACTGATTTTGACTTGAAAGAAGTTGCAGGAGAAGAAAGGAAGAGATGTGAAGAAAGAAAGAAGGCGAACTGGCTGGAGGAGACTTCCCCAAACAAAGGTTATTTTATTGTATTCCTCTAGAATCGCTGTTTAATCAGGTTTTCTATTTTTCGGAGAGGAGTCAGCAAATAGTTAATGAGAGAGTAAACCCGCACAGGTCACCTGCATTGCTTGAAATTTTTTTCTTTGAGCGTAAGTTCTAGAAAAAAAAGAGAGCTCTCCCTTTTCTGCCTTCCATCTTTTGCTCGCTCTCTGCCCGCTCTAAAAAAGTAAATGTTAAAATAAAAAAACTGGTGAGAATCCACCAAACTTCAATTTTTCTAGTTTTCTAGGCTTTTTTCTCATAAAATTTTTTTATTGAATGCAAATGTATTGATCATGGAGTTATGCGGAGATAAACATCAACGATTCTAATTCGTCTATATCATTGGTCAGGGATTGAGTCCTAGTATGTCAATTGCTTGATGTAGATAGAGAAGTTGCTCTAAATTTTCTGGAGTAATCCATGTGCGCAGGTCTGAGACAATAGCACCTGAATTCGAAAAAAACGTTTGATTTCGGACGAAATGGCAAGAGAGCTAAGATATTGCTTAGCGAGGATTTTCACAAATTTCCTTTTTTTTTTTCGCCAATTTTTTCAAGATTTTACCGTTTTTCACCTGTAAATGACCTCAAAAACGGTAAATTTAACGCAAACGTGACATTAAACGCCAATCCTTGATCCGAACCCAACAAATGTGTGCAAGGGCACCTTTCAGTCCTTCTGTCATGCTTGAATTCAACTAGTTTTAAACGTGATTCTCAATGTAAAAGAGTGAACCCGTTAAGAGTATGTGGCTGATTCAAAGAATCATCGAGTCAAACTTTGATGCTTAAATATTTAATATTTAGTTTTTGAGGTGTCCGAAAAGAAGAAATTCGCATCGACATCAGTAGAGAGCCAAGGTTTTTTTGTTGATTAAATTGTTTTCTGTGATAAAAAATTGTAGTTTTCTCTTTTCTTTTTAGATAGATTTTATTCCTTGCAAATAGATCTTGAAAATTTACAAAGGAGGACTGTCGCATGTGCGAGTTCAGTTATACCACAAAA
>OZ057408.1:9588919-9633227 GCA_964056735.1 Allodiplogaster pararmata | reverse complement strand
AATCGATATGTGGTGAGAGATGGTAGAAAGGACCTAGTTAATCGATATGTGGTGAGAGATGGTAGAAAGGACCTAGTTAATCGATATGTGGTGAGAGATGGTAGAAAGGACCTAGTTAATCGATATGTGGTGAGAGATGGTAGAAAGGACCTAGTTAATCGATATGTGGTGAGAGATGGTAGAAAGGACCTAGTTAATCGATATGTGGTGAGAGATGGTAGAAAGGACCTAGTTAATCGATATGTGGTGAGAGATGGTAGAAAGGACCTAGTTAATCGATATGTGGTGAGAGATGGTAGAAAGGACCTAGTTAATCGATATGTGGTGAGAGATGGTAGAAAGGACCTAGTTAATCGATATGTGGTGAGAGATGGTAGAAAGGACCTAGTTAATCGATATGTGGTGAGAGATGGTAGAAAGGACCTAGTTAATCGATATGTGGTGAGAGATGGTAGAAAGGACCTAGTTAATCGATATGTGGTGAGAGATGGTAGAAAGGACCTAGTTAATCGATATGTGGTGAGAGATGGTAGAAAGGACCTAGTTAATCGATATGTGGTGAGAGATGGTAGAAAGGACCTAGTTAATCGATATGTGGTGAGAGATGGTAGAAAGGACCTAGTTAATCGATATGTGGTGAGAGATGGTAGAAAGGACCTAGTTAATCGATATGTGGTGAGAGATGGTAGAAAGGACCTAGTTAATCGATATGTGGTGAGAGATGGTAGAAAGGACCTAGTTAATCGATATGTGGTGAGAGATGGTAGAAAGGACCTAGTTAATCGATATGTGGTGAGAGATGGTAGAAAGGACCTAGTTAATCGATATGTGGTGAGAGATGGTAGAAAGGACCTAGTTAATCGATATGTGGTGAGAGATGGTAGAAAGGACCTAGTTAATCGATATGTGGTGAGAGATGGTAGAAAGGACCTAGTTAATCGATATGTGGTGAGAGATGGTAGAAAGGACCTAGTTAATCGATATGTGGTGAGAGATGGTAGAAAGGACCTAGTTAATCGATATGTGGTGAGAGATGGTAGAAAGGACCTAGTTAATCGATATGTGGTGAGAGATGGTAGAAAGGACCTAGTTAATCGATATGTGGTGAGAGATGGTAGAAAGGACCTAGTTAATCGATATGTGGTGAGAGATGGTAGAAAGGACCTAGTTAATCGATATGTGGTGAGAGATGGTAGAAAGGACCTAGTTAATCGATATGTGGTGAGAGATGGTAGAAAGGACCTAGTTAATCGATATGTGGTGAGAGATGGTAGAAAGGACCTAGTTAATCGATATGTGGTGAGAGATGGTAGAAAGGACCTAGTTAATCGATATGTGGTGAGAGATGGTAGAAAGGACCTAGTTAATCGATATGTGGTGAGAGATGGTAGAAAGGACCTAGTTAATCGATATGTGGTGAGAGATGGTAGAAAGGACCTAGTTAATCGATATGTGGTGAGAGATGGTAGAAAGGACCTAGTTAATCGATATGTGGTGAGAGATGGTAGAAAGGACCTAGTTAATCGATATGTGGTGAGAGATGGTAGAAAGGACCTAGTTAATCGATATGTGGTGAGAGATGGTAGAAAGGACCTAGTTAATCGATATGTGGTGAGAGATGGTAGAAAGGACCTAGTTAATCGATATGTGGTGAGAGATGGTAGAAAGGACCTAGTTAATCGATATGTGGTGAGAGATGGTAGAAAGGACCTAGTTAATCGATATGTGGTGAGAGATGGTAGAAAGGACCTAGTTAATCGATATGTGGTGAGAGATGGTAGAAAGGACCTAGTTAATCGATATGTGGTGAGAGATGGTAGAAAGGACCTAGTTAATCGATATGTGGTGAGAGATGGTAGAAAGGACCTAGTTAATCGATATGTGGTGAGAGATGGTAGAAAGGACCTAGTTAATCGATATGTGGTGAGAGATGGTAGAAAGGACCTAGTTAATCGATATGTGGTGAGAGATGGTAGAAAGGACCTAGTTAATCGATATGTGGTGAGAGATGGTAGAAAGGACCTAGTTAATCGATATGTGGTGAGAGATGGTAGAAAGGACCTAGTTAATCGATATGTGGTGAGAGATGGTAGAAAGGACCTAGTTAATCGATATGTGGTGAGAGATGGTAGAAAGGACCTAGTTAATCGATATGTGGTGAGAGATGGTAGAAAGGACCTAGTTAATCGATATGTGGTGAGAGATGGTAGAAAGGACCTAGTTAATCGATATGTGGTGAGAGATGGTAGAAAGGACCTAGTTAATCGATATGTGGTGAGAGATGGTAGAAAGGACCTAGTTAATCGATATGTGGTGAGAGATGGTAGAAAGGACCTAGTTAATCGATATGTGGTGAGAGATGGTAGAAAGGACCTAGTTAATCGATATGTGGTGAGAGATGGTAGAAAGGACCTAGTTAATCGATATGTGGTGAGAGATGGTAGAAAGGACCTAGTTAATCGATATGTGGTGAGAGATGGTAGAAAGGACCTAGTTAATCGATATGTGGTGAGAGATGGTAGAAAGGACCTAGTTAATCGATATGTGGTGAGAGATGGTAGAAAGGACCTAGTTAATCGATATGTGGTGAGAGATGGTAGAAAGGACCTAGTTAATCGATATGTGGTGAGAGATGGTAGAAAGGACCTAGTTAATCGATATGTGGTGAGAGATGGTAGAAAGGACCTAGTTAATCGATATGTGGTGAGAGATGGTAGAAAGGACCTAGTTAATCGATATGTGGTGAGAGATGGTAGAAAGGACCTAGTTAATCGATATGTGGTGAGAGATGGTAGAAAGGACCTAGTTAATCGATATGTGGTGAGAGATGGTAGAAAGGACCTAGTTAATCGATATGTGGTGAGAGATGGTAGAAAGGACCTAGTTAATCGATATGTGGTGAGAGATGGTAGAAAGGACCTAGTTAATCGATATGTGGTGAGAGATGGTAGAAAGGACCTAGTTAATCGATATGTGGTGAGAGATGGTAGAAAGGACCTAGTTAATCGATATGTGGTGAGAGATGGTAGAAAGGACCTAGTTAATCGATATGTGGTGAGAGATGGTAGAAAGGACCTAGTTAATCGATATGTGGTGAGAGATGGTAGAAAGGACCTAGTTAATCGATATGTGGTGAGAGATGGTAGAAAGGACCTAGTTAATCGATATGTGGTGAGAGATGGTAGAAAGGACCTAGTTAATCGATATGTGGTGAGAGATGGTAGAAAGGACCTAGTTAATCGATATGTGGTGAGAGATGGTAGAAAGGACCTAGTTAATCGATATGTGGTGAGAGATGGTAGAAAGGACCTAGTTAATCGATATGTGGTGAGAGATGGTAGAAAGGACCTAGTTAATCGATATGTGGTGAGAGATGGTAGAAAGGACCTAGTTAATCGATATGTGGTGAGAGATGGTAGAAAGGACCTAGTTAATCGATATGTGGTGAGAGATGGTAGAAAGGACCTAGTTAATCGATATGTGGTGAGAGATGGTAGAAAGGACCTAGTTAATCGATATGTGGTGAGAGATGGTAGAAAGGACCTAGTTAATCGATATGTGGTGAGAGATGGTAGAAAGGACCTAGTTAATCGATATGTGGTGAGAGATGGTAGAAAGGACCTAGTTAATCGATATGTGGTGAGAGATGGTAGAAAGGACCTAGTTAATCGATATGTGGTGAGAGATGGTAGAAAGGACCTAGTTAATCGATATGTGGTGAGAGATGGTAGAAAGGACCTAGTTAATCGATATGTGGTGAGAGATGGTAGAAAGGACCTAGTTAATCGATATGTGGTGAGAGATGGTAGAAAGGACCTAGTTAATCGATATGTGGTGAGAGATGGTAGAAAGGACCTAGTTAATCGATATGTGGTGAGAGATGGTAGAAAGGACCTAGTTAATCGATATGTGGTGAGAGATGGTAGAAAGGACCTAGTTAATCGATATGTGGTGAGAGATGGTAGAAAGGACCTAGTTAATCGATATGTGGTGAGAGATGGTAGAAAGGACCTAGTTAATCGATATGTGGTGAGAGATGGTAGAAAGGACCTAGTTAATCGATATGTGGTGAGAGATGGTAGAAAGGACCTAGTTAATCGATATGTGGTGAGAGATGGTAGAAAGGACCTAGTTAATCGATATGTGGTGAGAGATGGTAGAAAGGACCTAGTTAATCGATATGTGGTGAGAGATGGTAGAAAGGACCTAGTTAATCGATATGTGGTGAGAGATGGTAGAAAGGACCTAGTTAATCGATATGTGGTGAGAGATGGTAGAAAGGACCTAGTTAATCGATATGTGGTGAGAGATGGTAGAAAGGACCTAGTTAATCGATATGTGGTGAGAGATGGTAGAAAGGACCTAGTTAATCGATATGTGGTGAGAGATGGTAGAAAGGACCTAGTTAATCGATATGTGGTGAGAGATGGTAGAAAGGACCTAGTTAATCGATATGTGGTGAGAGATGGTAGAAAGGACCTAGTTAATCGATATGTGGTGAGAGATGGTAGAAAGGACCTAGTTAATCGATATGTGGTGAGAGATGGTAGAAAGGACCTAGTTAATCGATATGTGGTGAGAGATGGTAGAAAGGACCTAGTTAATCGATATGTGGTGAGAGATGGTAGAAAGGACCTAGTTAATCGATATGTGGTGAGAGATGGTAGAAAGGACCTAGTTAATCGATATGTGGTGAGAGATGGTAGAAAGGACCTAGTTAATCGATATGTGGTGAGAGATGGTAGAAAGGACCTAGTTAATCGATAAGTGGTGAGAGATGGTAGAAAGGACCTAGTTAATCGATATGTGGTGAGAGATGGTAGAAAGGACCTAGTTAATCGATATGTGGTGAGAGATGGTAGAAAGGACCTAGTTAATCGATATGTGGTGAGAGATGGTAGAAAGGACCTAGTTAATCGATATGTGGTGAGAGATGGTAGAAAGGACCTAGTTAATCGATATGTGGTGAGAGATGGTAGAAAGGACCTAGTTAATCGATATGTGGTGAGAGATGGTAGAAAGGACCTAGTTAATCGATATGTGGTGAGAGATGGTAGAAAGGACCTAGTTAATCGATATGTGGTGAGAGATGGTAGAAAGGACCTAGTTAATCGATATGTGGTGAGAGATGGTAGAAAGGACCTAGTTAATCGATATGTGGTGAGAGATGGTAGAAAGGACCTAGTTAATCGATATGTGGTGAGAGATGGTAGAAAGGACCTAGTTAATCGATATGTGGTGAGAGATGGTAGAAAGGACCTAGTTAATCGATATGTGATGAGAGATGGTAGAAAGGACCTAGTTAATCGATATGTGGTGAGAGATGGTAGAAAGGACCTAGTTAATCGATATGTGGTGAGAGATGGTAGAAAGGACCTAGTTAATCGATATGTGGTGAGAGATGGTAGAAAGGACCTAGTTAATCGATATGTGGTGAGAGATGGTAGAAAGGACCTAGTTAATCGATATGTGGTGAGAGATGGTAGAAAGGACCTAGTTAATCGATATGTGGTGAGAGATGGTAGAAAGGACCTAGTTAATCGATATGTGGTGAGAGATGGTAGAAAGGACCTAGTTAATCGATATGTGGTGAGAGATGGTAGAAAGGACCTAGTTAATCGATATGTGGTGAGAGATGGTAGAAAGGACCTAGTTAATCGATATGTGGTGAGAGATGGTAGAAAGGACCTAGTTAATTGATATGTGGTGAGAGATGGTAGAAAGGACCTAGTTAATCGATATGTGGTGAGAGATGGTAGAAAGGACCTAGTTAATCGATATGTGGTGAGAGATGGTAGAAAGGACCTAGTTAATCGATATGTGGTGAGAGATGGTAGAAAGGACCTAGTTAATCGATATGTGGTGAGAGATGGTAGAAAGGACCTAGTTAATCGATATGTGGTGAGAGATGGTAGAAAGGACCTAGTTAATCGATATGTGGTGAGAGATGGTAGAAAGGACCTAGTTAATCGATATGTGGTGAGAGATGGTAGAAAGGACCTAGTTAATCGATATGTGGTGACAGGTTAGAATTAGTTAGCAGCGAATGCCGTCTTGAACAGCCATTTCAATCACTCACTCTCTACTTTTCTGTTTGGGAGTGAATTTGTCACAGACTATTCCCAGTAGGCAGGGGTTAAATGGAGCCGCCCAATTTGGGTTTACATGTATTCAGGGGTTAAATGGAGCCGCCCAATTTGGGTTTACATGTATCCAGGGGTTAAATGGAGCCGCCCAATTTGGGTTTACATGTATCCAGGGGTTAAATGGAGCCGCCCAATTTGGGTTTACATGTATCCAGGGGTTAAATGGAGCCGCCCAATTTGGGTTTACATGTATCCAGGGGTTAAATGGAGCCGCCTAATTTGGGTTTACATGTATCCAGGGGTTAAATGGAGCCGCCCAATTTGGGTTTACATGTATCCAGGGGTTAAATGAAGCCGCCCAATTTGGGTTTACATGTATCCAGGGGTTAAATGGAGCCGCCCAATTTGGGTTTACATGTATCCAGGGGTTAAATGGAGCCGCCCAATTTGGGTTTACATGTATCCAGGGGTTAAATGGAGCCGCCCAATTTGGGTTTACATTTATCCAGGGGTTAAATGGAGCCGCCCAATTTGGGTTTACATGTATCCAGGGGTTAAATGGAGCCGCCCAATTTGGGTTTACATGTATCCAGGGGTTAAATGGAGCCGCCCAATTTGGGTTTACATGTATCCAGGGGTTAAATGGAGCCGCCCAATTTGGGTTTACATGTATCCAGGGGTTAAATGGAGCCGCCCAATTTGGGTTTACATGTATCCAGGGGTTAAATGGAGCCGCCCAATTTGGGTTTACATGTATCCAGGGGTTAAATGGAGCCGCCCAATTTGGGTTTACATGTATCCAGGGGTTAAATGGAGCCACCCAATTTGGGTTTACATGTATCCAGGGGCTAAATGGAGCCGCCCAATTTGGGTTTACATGTATCCAGGGGTTAAATGGAGCCGCCCAATTTGGGTTTACATGTATCCAGGGGTTAAATGAAGCCGCCCAATTTGGGTTTACATGTATCCAGGGGTTAAATGGAGCCGCCCAATTTGGGTTTACATGTATCCAGGGGTTAAATGGAGCCGCCCAATTTGGGTTTACATGTATCCAGGGGTTAAATGGAGCCGCCCAATTTGGGTTTACATTTATCCAGGGGTTAAATGGAGCCGCCCAATTTGGGTTTACATGTATCCAGGGGTTAAATGGAGCCGCCCAATTTGGGTTTACATGTATCCAGAAGTTAAATGGAGCCGCCCAATTTGGGTTTACATGTATCCAGGCGTTAAATGAAGCTGCCCAATTTGGGTTTACATGTATCCAGGGGTTAAATGGAGCCGCCCAATTTGGGTTTACATGTATCCAGGGGTTAAATGGAGCCGCCCAATTTGGGTTTACATGTATCCAGGGGTTAAATGGAGCCGCCCAATTTGGGTTTACATGTATCCAGGGGTTAAATGGAGCCGCCCAATTTGGGTTTACATGTATCCAGGGGTTAAATGAAGCCGCCCAATTTGGGTTTACATGTATCCAGGGGTTAAATGGAGCCGCCCAATTTGGGTTTAAATGTATCCAGGGGTTAAATGAAGCCGCCCAATTTGGGTTTACATGTATCCAGGGGTTAAATGGAGCCTCCCAATTTGGGTTTACATGTATCCAGGGGTTAAATGGAGCCGCCCAATTTGGGTTTACATGTATCCAGGGGTTAAATTGAGCCGCCCAATTTGGGTTTACATGTATCCAGGGGTTAAATGGAGCCGCCCAATTTGGGTTTACATGTATCCAGAAGTTAAATGGAGCCGCCCAATTTGGGTTTACATGTATCCAGGCGTTAAATGAAGCTGCCCAATTTGGGTTTACATGTATCCAGGGGTTAAATGGAGCCGCCCAATTTGGGTTTACATGTATCCAGGGGTTAAATGGAGCCGCCCAATTTGGGTTTACATGTATCCAGGGGTTAAATGGAGCCGCCCAATTTGGGTTTACATGTATCCAGGGGTTAAATGGAGCCGCCCAATTTGGGTTTACATGTATCCAGGGGTTAAATGAAGCCGCCCAATTTGGGTTTACATGTGTCCAGGGGTTAAATGGAGCCGCCCAATTTGGGTTTAAATGTATCCAGGGGTTAAATGAAGCCGCCCAATTTGGGTTTACATGTATCCAGGGGTTAAATGGAGCCTCCCAATTTGGGTTTACATGTATCCAGGGGTTAAATGGAGCCGCCCAATTTGGGTTTACATGTATCCAGGGGTTAAATGGAGCCGCCCAATTTGGGTTTACATGTATCCAGGGGTTAAATGGAGCCGCCCAATTCGGGTTTACATGTATCCAGGGGTTAAATGGAGCCGCCCAATTTGGGTTTACATGTATCCAGGGGTTAAATGGAGCCGCCCAATTTGGGTTTACATGTATCCAGGGGTTAAATGGAGCCGCCCAATTTGGGTTTACATGTATCCAGGGGTTAAATGAAGCCGCTCAATTTGGGTTTACATGTATCCAGGGGTTAAATGGAGCCGCCCAATTTGGGTTTACATGTATCCAGGGGTTAAATGGAGCCGCCCAATTTGGGTTTACATGTATCCAGGGGTTAAATGGAGCCGCCCAATTTGGGTTTACATTTATCCAGGGGTTAAATGGAGCCACCCAATTTGGGTTTACATGTATCCAGGGGTTAAATGGAGCCTCCCAATTTGGGTTTACATGTATCCAGGGGTTAAATGGAGCCGCCCAATTTGGGTTTACATGTATCCAGGGGTTAAATGGAGCCGCCCAATTTGGGTTTACATGTATCCAGGGGTTAAATGGAGCCGCCCAATTTGGGTTTACATGTATCCAGGGGTTAAATGGAGCCGCTCAATTTGGGTTTACATGTATCCAGGGGTTAAATGGAGCCGCCCAATTTGGGTTTACATGTATCCAGGGGTTAAATGGAGCCGCCCAATTTGGGTTTACATGTATCCAGGGGTTAAATGGAGCCGCCCAATTTGGGTTTACATGTATCCAGGGGTTAAATGGAGCCGCCCAATTTGGGTTTACATGTATCCAGGGGTTAAATGGAGCCGCCCAATTTGGGTTTACATGTATCCAGGCGTTAAATGAAGCCGCCCAATTTGGGTTTACATGTATCCAGGGGTTAAATGGAGCCGCCCAATTTGGGTTTACATGTATCCAGGGGTTAAATGGAGCCGCCCAATTTGGGTTTACATGTATCCAGAAGTTAAATGGAGCCGCCCAATTTGGGTTTACATGTATCCAGGCGTTAAATGAAGCTGCCCAATTTGGGTTTACATGTATCCAGGGGTTAAATGGAGCCGCCCAATTTGGGTTTACATGTATCCAGGGGTTAAATGGAGCCGCCCAATTTGGGTTTACATGTATCCAGGGGTTAAATGGAGCCGCCCAATTTGGGTTTACATGTATCCAGGGGTTAAATGGAGCCGCCCAATTTGGGTTTACATGTATCCAGGGGTTAAATGAAGCCGCCCAATTTGGGTTTACATGTATCCAGGGGTTAAATGGAGCCGCCCAATTTGGGTTTAAATGTATCCAGGGGTTAAATGAAGCCGCCCAATTTGGGTTTACATGTATCCAGGGGTTAAATGGAGCCTCCCAATTTGGGTTTACATGTATCCAGGGGTTAAATGGAGCCGCCCAATTTGGGTTTACATGTATCCAGGGGTTAAATGGAGCCGCCCAATTTGGGTTTACATGTATCCAGGGGTTAAATGGAGCCGCCCAATTCGGGTTTACATGTATCCAGGGGTTAAATGGAGCCGCCCAATTTGGGTTTACATGTATCCAGGGGTTAAATGGAGCCGCCCAATTTGGGTTTACATGTATCCAGGGGTTAAATGGAGCCGCCCAATTTGGGTTTACATGTATCCAGGGGTTAAATGAAGCCGCTCAATTTGGGTTTACATGTATCCAGGGGTTAAATGGAGCCGCCCAATTTGGGTTTACATGTATCCAGGGGTTAAATGGAGCCGCCCAATTTGGGTTTACATGTATCCAGGGGTTAAATGGAGCCGCCCGATTTGGGTTTACATTTATCCAGGGGTTAAATGGAGCCACCCAATTTGGGTTTACATGTATCCAGGGGTTAAATGGAGCCGCCCAATTTGGGTTTACATGTATCCAGGGGTTAAATGGAGCCGCCCAATTTGGGTTTACATGTATCCAGGGGTTAAATGAAGCCGCTCAATTTGGGTTTACATGTATCCAGGGGTTAAATGGAGCCGCCCAATTTGGGTTTACATGTATCCAGGGGTTAAATGGAGCCGCCCAATTTGGGTTTACATGTATCCAGGGGTTAAATGGAGCCGCCCAATTTGGGTTTACATGTATCCAGGGGTTAAATGGAGCCGCCCAATTTGGGTTTACATGTATCCAGGGGTTAAATGAAGCCGCTCAATTTGGGTTTACATGTATCCAGGGGTTAAATGGAGCCGCCCAATTTGGGTTTACATGTATCCAGGGGTTAAATGAAGCCGCTCAATTTGGGTTTACATGTATCCAGGGGTTAAATGGAGCCGCCCAATTTGGGTTTACATGTATCCAGGGGTTAAATGGAGCCGCCCAATTTGGGTTTACATGTATCCAGGGGTTAAATGGAGCCGCCCAATTTGGGTTTACATTTATCCAGGGGTTAAATGGAGCCACCCAATTTGGGTTTACATGTATCCAGGGGTTAAATGGAGCCTCCCAATTTGGGTTTACATGTATCCAGGGGTTAAATGGAGCCGCCCAATTTGGGTTTACATGTATCCAGGGGTTAAATGGAGCCGCCCAATTTGGGTTTACATGTATCCAGGGGTTAAATGGAGCCGCCCAATTTGGGTTTACATGTATCCAGGGGTTAAATGGAGCCGCTCAATTTGGGTTTACATGTATCCAGGGGTTAAATGGAGCCGCCCAATTTGGGTTTACATGTATCCAGGGGTTAAATGGAGCCGCCCAATTTGGGTTTACATGTATCCAGGGGTTAAATGGAGCCGCCCAATTTGGGTTTACATGTATCCAGGGGTTAAATGGAGCCGCCCAATTTGGGTTTACATGTATCCAGGGGTTAAATGGAGCCGCCCAATTTGGGTTTACATGTATCCAGGCGTTAAATGAAGCCGCCCAATTTGGGTTTACATGTATCCAGGGGTTAAATGGAGCCGCCCAATTTGGGTTTACATGTATCCAGGGGTTAAATGGAGCCGCCCAATTTGGGTTTACATGTATCCAGAAGTTAAATGGAGCCGCCCAATTTGGGTTTACATGTATCCAGGCGTTAAATGAAGCTGCCCAATTTGGGTTTACATGTATCCAGGGGTTAAATGGAGCCGCCCAATTTGGGTTTACATGTATCCAGGGGTTAAATGGAGCCGCTCAATTTGGGTTTACATGTATCCAGGGGTTAAATGGAGCCGCCCAATTTGGGTTTACATGTATCCAGGGGTTAAATGGAGCCGCCCAATTTGGGTTTACATGTATCCAGGGGTTAAATGGAGCCGCCCAATTTGGGTTTACATGTATCCAGGGGTTAAATGGAGCCGCCCAATTTGGGTTTACATGTATCCAGGGGTTAAATGGAGCCGCCCAATTTGGGTTTACATGTATCCAGGCGTTAAATGAAGCCGCCCAATTTGGGTTTACATGTATCCAGGGGTTAAATGGAGCCGCCCAATTTGGGTTTACATGTATCCAGGGGTTAAATGGAGCCGCCCAATTTGGGTTTACATGTATCCAGAAGTTAAATGGAGCCGCCCAATTTGGGTTTACATGTATCCAGGCGTTAAATGAAGCTGCCCAATTTGGGTTTACATGTATCCAGGGGTTAAATGGAGCCGCCCAATTTGGGTTTACATGTATCCAGGGGTTAAATGGAGCCGCCCAATTTGGGTTTACATGTATCCAGGGGTTAAATGGAGCCGCCCAATTTGGGTTTACATGTATCCAGGGGTTAAATGGAGCCGCCCAATTTGGGTTTACATGTATCCAGGGGTTAAATGGAGCCGCCCAATTTGGGTTTACATGTATCCAGGGGTTAAATGAAGCCGCCCAATTTGGGTTTACATGTATCCAGGGGTTAAATGGAGCCTCCCAATTTGGGTTTACATGTATCCAGGGGTTAAATGGAGCCGCCCAATTTGGGTTTACATGTATCCAGGGGTTAAATGGAGCCGCCCAATTTGGGTTTACATGTATCCAGGGGTTAAATGGAGCCGCCCAATTTGGGTTTACATGTATCCAGGGGTTAAATGGAGCCGCTCAATTTGGGTTTACATGTATCCAGGGGTTAAATGGAGCCGCCCAATTTGGGTTTACATGTATCCAGGGGTTAAATGGAGCCGCCCAATTTGGGTTTACATGTATCCAGGGGTTAAATGGAGCCGCCCAATTTGGGTTTACATGTATCCAGGGGTTAAATGGAGCCGCCCAATTTGGGTTTACATGTATCCAGGGGTTAAATGGAGCCGCCCAATTTGGGTTTACATGTATCCAGGCGTTAAATGAAGCCGCCCAATTTGGGTTTACATGTATCCAGGGGTTAAATGGAGCCGCCCAATTTGGGTTTACATGTATCCAGGGGTTAAATGGAGCCGCCCAATTTGGGTTTACATGTATCCAGAAGTTAAATGGAGCCGCCCAATTTGGGTTTACATGTATCCAGGCGTTAAATGAAGCTGCCCAATTTGGGTTTACATGTATCCAGGGGTTAAATGGAGCCGCCCAATTTGGGTTTACATGTATCCAGGGGTTAAATGGAGCCGCCCAATTTGGGTTTACATGTATCCAGGGGTTAAATGGAGCCGCCCAATTTGGGTTTACATGTATCCAGGGGTTAAATGGAGCCGCCCAATTTGGGTTTACATGTATCCAGGGGTTAAATGGAGCCGCCCAATTTGGGTTTACATGTATCCAGGGGTTAAATGAAGCCGCTCAATTTGGGTTTACATGTATCCAGGGGTTAAATGGAGCCGCCCAATTTGGGTTTACATGTATCCAGGGGTTAAATGGAGCCGCCCAATTTGGGTTTACATGTATCCAGGGGTTAAATGGAGCCGCCCAATTTGGGTTTACATGTATCCAGGGGTTAAATGGAGCCGCCCAATTTGGGTTTACATGTATCCAGGGGTTAAATGAAGCCGCTCAATTTGGGTTTACATGTATCCAGGGGTTAAATGGAGCCGCCCAATTTGGGTTTACATGTATCCAGGGGTTAAATGAAGCCGCTCAATTTGGGTTTACATGTATCCAGGGGTTAAATGGAGCCGCCCAATTTGGGTTTACATGTATCCAGGGGTTAAATGGAGCCGCCCAATTTGGGTTTACATGTATCCAGGGGTTAAATGGAGCCGCCCAATTTGGGTTTACATTTATCCAGGGGTTAAATGGAGCCACCCAATTTGGGTTTACATGTATCCAGGGGTTAAATGGAGCCTCCCAATTTGGGTTTACATGTATCCAGGGGTTAAATGGAGCCGCCCAATTTGGGTTTACATGTATCCAGGGGTTAAATGGAGCCGCCCAATTTGGGTTTACATGTATCCAGGGGTTAAATGGAGCCGCCCAATTTGGGTTTACATGTATCCAGGGGTTAAATGGAGCCGCTCAATTTGGGTTTACATGTATCCAGGGGTTAAATGGAGCCGCCCAATTTGGGTTTACATGTATCCAGGGGTTAAATGGAGCCGCCCAATTTGGGTTTACATGTATCCAGGGGTTAAATGGAGCCGCCCAATTTGGGTTTACATGTATCCAGGGGTTAAATGGAGCCGCCCAATTTGGGTTTACATGTATCCAGGGGTTAAATGGAGCCGCCCAATTTGGGTTTACATGTATCCAGGCGTTAAATGAAGCCGCCCAATTTGGGTTTACATGTATCCAGGGGTTAAATGGAGCCGCCCAATTTGGGTTTACATGTATCCAGGGGTTAAATGGAGCCGCCCAATTTGGGTTTACATGTATCCAGAAGTTAAATGGAGCCGCCCAATTTGGGTTTACATGTATCCAGGCGTTAAATGAAGCTGCCCAATTTGGGTTTACATGTATCCAGGGGTTAAATGGAGCCGCCCAATTTGGGTTTACATGTATCCAGGGGTTAAATGGAGCCGCTCAATTTGGGTTTACATGTATCCAGGGGTTAAATGGAGCCGCCCAATTTGGGTTTACATGTATCCAGGGGTTAAATGGAGCCGCCCAATTTGGGTTTACATGTATCCAGGGGTTAAATGGAGCCGCCCAATTTGGGTTTACATGTATCCAGGGGTTAAATGGAGCCGCCCAATTTGGGTTTACATGTATCCAGGGGTTAAATGGAGCCGCCCAATTTGGGTTTACATGTATCCAGGCGTTAAATGAAGCCGCCCAATTTGGGTTTACATGTATCCAGGGGTTAAATGGAGCCGCCCAATTTGGGTTTACATGTATCCAGGGGTTAAATGGAGCCGCCCAATTTGGGTTTACATGTATCCAGAAGTTAAATGGAGCCGCCCAATTTGGGTTTACATGTATCCAGGCGTTAAATGAAGCTGCCCAATTTGGGTTTACATGTATCCAGGGGTTAAATGGAGCCGCCCAATTTGGGTTTACATGTATCCAGGGGTTAAATGGAGCCGCCCAATTTGGGTTTACATGTATCCAGGGGTTAAATGGAGCCGCCCAATTTGGGTTTACATGTATCCAGGGGTTAAATGGAGCCGCCCAATTTGGGTTTACATGTATCCAGGGGTTAAATGGAGCCGCCCAATTTGGGTTTACATGTATCCAGGGGTTAAATGAAGCCGCCCAATTTGGGTTTACATGTATCCAGGGGTTAAATGGAGCCTCCCAATTTGGGTTTACATGTATCCAGGGGTTAAATGGAGCCGCCCAATTTGGGTTTACATGTATCCAGGGGTTAAATGGAGCCGCCCAATTTGGGTTTACATGTATCCAGGGGTTAAATGGAGCCGCCCAATTTGGGTTTACATGTATCCAGGGGTTAAATGGAGCCGCTCAATTTGGGTTTACATGTATCCAGGGGTTAAATGGAGCCGCCCAATTTGGGTTTACATGTATCCAGGGGTTAAATGGAGCCGCCCAATTTGGGTTTACATGTATCCAGGGGTTAAATGGAGCCGCCCAATTTGGGTTTACATGTATCCAGGGGTTAAATGGAGCCGCCCAATTTGGGTTTACATGTATCCAGGGGTTAAATGGAGCCGCCCAATTTGGGTTTACATGTATCCAGGCGTTAAATGAAGCCGCCCAATTTGGGTTTACATGTATCCAGGGGTTAAATGGAGCCGCCCAATTTGGGTTTACATGTATCCAGGGGTTAAATGGAGCCGCCCAATTTGGGTTTACATGTATCCAGAAGTTAAATGGAGCCGCCCAATTTGGGTTTACATGTATCCAGGGGTTAAATGGAGCCGCCCAATTTGGGTTTACATGTATCCAGGGGTTAAATGAAGCCGCCCAATTTGGGTTTACATGTATCCAGGGGTTAAATGAAGCCGCTCAATTTGGGTTTACATGTATCCAGGGGTTAAATGGAGCCGCCCAATTTGGGTTTACATGTATCCAGGGGTTAAATGGAGCCGCCCAATTTGGGTTTACATGTATCCAGGCGTTAAATGAAGCCGCCCAATTTGGGTTTACATGTATCCAGGGGTTAAATGGAGCCGCCCAATTTGGGTTTACATGTATCCAGGGGTTAAATGAAGCCGCTCAATTTGGGTTTACATGTATCCAGGGGTTAAATGGAGCCGCCCAATTTGGGTTTACATGTATCCAGGGGTTAAATGGAGCCGCCCAATTTGGGTTTACATGTATCCAGGCGTTAAATGAAGCCGCCCAATTTGGGTTTACATGTATCCAGGGGTTAAATGGAGCCGCCCAATTTGGGTTTACATGTATCTAGGGGTTAAATGGAGCCGCCCAATTCGGGTTTACATGTATCCAGGGGTTAAATGGAGCCGCCCAATTTGGGTTTACATGTATCCAGGGGTTAAATGGAGCCGCCCAATTTGGGTTTACATGTATCCAGGGGTTAAATGGAGCCGCCCAATTTGGGTTTACATTTATCCAGGGGTTAAATGGAGCCACCCAATTTGGGTTTACATGTATCCAGGGGTTAAATGGAGCCTCCCAAATTGGGTTTACATGTATCCAGGGGTTAAATGGAGCCGCCCAATTTGGGTTTACATGTATCCAGGCGTTAAATGAAGCTGCCCAATTTGGGTTTACATGTATCCAGGGGTTAAATGGAGCCGCCCAATTTGG
This sequence comes from Allodiplogaster pararmata, assembly GCA_964056735.1. Classification (NCBI taxonomy): domain Eukaryota; kingdom Metazoa; phylum Nematoda; class Chromadorea; order Rhabditida; family Diplogasteridae; genus Allodiplogaster; species Allodiplogaster pararmata. The sequence goes on along the minus strand of OZ057408.1, from coordinate 9,616,946 downwards.
GTTTACATGTATCCAGGGGTTAAATGGAGCCGCCCAATTTGGGTTTACATGTATCCAGGGGTTAAATGGAGCCGCCCAATTTGGGTTTACATGTATCCAGGGGTTAAATGGAGCCGCCCAATTTGGGTTTACATGTATCCAGGGGTTAAATGGAGCCGCCCAATTTGGGTTTACATGTATCCAGGGGTTAAATGAAGCCGCTCAATTTGGGTTTACATGTATCCAGGGGTTAAATGGAGCCGCCCAATTTGGGTTTACATGTATCCAGGCGTTAAATGAAGCCGCCCAATTTGGGTTTACATGTATCCAGGGGTTAAATGGAGCCGCCCAATTTGGGTTTACATGTATCCAGGGGTTAAATGGAGCCGCCCAATTTGGGTTTACATGTATCCAGAAGTTAAATGGAGCCGCCCAATTTGGGTTTACATGTATCCAGGCGTTAAATGAAGCTGCCCAATTTGGGTTTACATGTATCCAGGGGTTAAATGGAGCCGCCCAATTTGGGTTTACATGTATCCAGGGGTTAAATGGAGCCGCCCAATTGGGGTTTACATGTATCCAGGGGTTAAATGGAGCCGCCCAATTTGGGTTTACATGTATCCAGGGGTTAAATGGAGCCGCCCAATTTGGGTTTACATGTATCCAGGGGTTAAATGGAGCCGCCCAATTTGGGTTTACATGTATCCAGGGGTTAAATGGAGCCGCCCAATTTGGGTTTACATGTATCCAGGGGTTAAATGAAGCCGCCCAATTTGGGTTTACATGTATCCAGGGGTTAAATGGAGCCGCCCAATTTAGGTTTAAATGTATCCAGGGGTTAAATGAAGCCGCCCAATTTGGGTTTACATGTATCCAGGGGTTAAATGGAGCCTCCCAATTTGGGTTTACATGTATCCAGGGGTTAAATGGAGCCGCCCAATTTGGGTTTACATGTATCCAGGGGTTAAATGGAACCGCCCAATTTGGGTTTACATTTATCCAGGGGTTAAATGGAGCCGCCCAATTTGGGTTTACATGTATCCAGGGGTTAAATGGAGCCGCCCAATTTGGGTTTACATGTATCCAGGGGTTAAATGAAGCCGCCCAATTTGGGTTTACATGTATCCAGGGGTTAAATGGAACCGCCCAATTTGGGTTTACATGTATCCGCCGCTCAAAGTTTGGAGGAAAAAAGAAGAGGGGATGAAGGAAAAAGGTAAGAAAAGAGAGGCAGTTTTTTGTAAATAGTGTGTGTACATGTATCCGCCGACGGGACCGATCCGGTCACTATTTGACCCCTGCCAGTAGGAAAGAAGAGTAGGACTTTAAGACTCCTACTAATAGGAATGGAATACAAGTTGCTGCGCCGTTTTAAACGTAGTTTTTTTTCTTGCTGATCATGGAAGAATTGTTGAAGTATGGAGTAGAAATTGATTTCCAGGAAACGGAAGAAGAAGAGCGAAAGAGTGTCCATTCAGCGCTGGGAGAAAAATTGCATTCATTCCATAAAGTTGTTCCTTATCGTTTATTGTTGGCTGCATTTATGACTTTGAAAATTACTGGTTTGAGCTCGAAAACTTATAAAGATAGAAAATTCCCGCCAATGAAAGAGGAGACTCACGGTTTCTATCTACCCAACTTCCAACTCATGTTGGTTGGGGAGGAAATGGAGAGCTGAGAACCTTGAAAGGGTAAGAATCGCTCGAGTTGCAGCATAGTTCATCAAAGTTCTAGGGTAACTGTGAAGAATTCAAAAAGAACGACCGCTCTTTGAGCGGGGAGTCTGGAAAAATGAGAAGCGAGCTCAAAATTGAGAACCGAGAAGGAATGGCTCTTCATCGCCCAAAAAAAACGGTCGCTTTAAAAACTCTACGAACATTGGGACCTATGGAGTTGCAGTTCTTCTGTAGAAGAATATTTTTTATTTTTTTTTATTATTTTTATTATTTTTATTTTTTATTTTTTTTGGAATATTATTTTTTGCAGCTCGAACCCAACAAGTCTCCTATATCTGTGGATAAGTTGAAGAAGAAGCCTCCCAGCACCTTGTTAGTTATCTTTTTCGTCGAACATTGAAGAAACTTCTCCTTGTAATCAAATGTAGATATTTTTTCTCTCTCTTCTTTTTGGATTACTTTCTTTCTCTCGTAATGTTTTCTTTGAAGTTCTTGTTTTTTTTTTTCTCGGTTTTTTTTTTGTTTTGCAGGAAGTTATAAAGAAGACTCAGCGATTGACCTTTTGAAGATAGTAATTTTCAAGAAGGACTTACAGCTGACTTTTGACTAACCCGAACAGCAAACAAAATCTATGTGCGAATTTCCGCGTTCTCCAAAAAAAGCTAGTGATAAAAATAATATCTCTGTACAAATGCGTGTTTTCTTCTCGCTCACGCTTCTGGATTAGTAATTTGAGTATGATGTTCCCTCGTGATTAGTCTTTCGGATCGACGCCCTTTGATTAGATCTACGCCCTTTGATTAGATCTACGCCCTGCTTTGGCGATTGGAAAGAACATCACGACTCTGACTTTTTTTATGAGAATAGTATGGAAAAACGGATAGCTTCGACCACAAAAAAAATGTCCAGGTTGTCTATGTGGTTGATATCTTCGAAGTTCGAAGAGAAGGACACAGCAACAGCCACGAGTCCATTGCGAGACGATAAAATAGGTTTATCTATTATAACTCTTTTTCTCTTTTTCAGATGTTTTTGTTATTATAATACAGAGCCTCATCTAAAGTTTGTATAGCACGTTGCTATTCCTCATTAGAAGTTTTCCTAAATGGTTTTTTTTCCTGAGGGATACTTTTTTGAAAACTTTCATGAATTATCTGTCGACAAGTTTAGAAAAAAATAATTTGTTGGTTATTATTTATTCTCTTTATACATAAAATATGGCTGACATTCTTCGGATGAGTTTTCATTGTGATCCCCCATCAGAGTCACCACCCAACGCGGATGAGAAGAAAGCGAAGAAAAGGCGCTCGTTCTTTGCAAGGGTCGATGAATCTAAGAAGAACATCGATGAAGTTACCAAAGCGAACAGGGTAAGGGGTGATAATAAAGATTGAAGTTACCAAAGCGAACAGGGTTAGGGGTGATAAAAAAGATTGAAGTTACCAAAACAAACAGGGTTGGGGGTGATAAAAAAGATTGAAGTTACCAAAACGAACAGGGTTAGGGGTGATAAAAAATATTGAAAATTACAAGTGTTTACTGAATATATATTCATTGAAATCTTAAACGGTGCAAATCGCGAAGAGGTAAGTGTTCCGATGCTTTCTGTGTAAGGGTGGTTTTAATAAAATGTTAGTTTGTGTCGGTTTTAAAATAGATGGCCTAGTAGAATAAAATTTTTGAGATGGGGGACTCGCCTCACATCAACTGACTCATTTGTTGTCTCGCCTCACATCAACTGACTCATTTGTTTCGCCTCACATCAACTGACTCATTTGTTGTCTCGCCTCACATCAACTGACTCATTTGTTGTCTCGCCTCACATCAACTGACTCATTTGTTGTCTCGCCTCACATCAACTGACTCATTTGTTGTCTCGCCTCACATCAACTGACTCATTTGTTTCGCCTCACATCAACTGACTCATTTGTTGTCTCGCCTCACATCAACTGACTCATTTGTTTCGTCTCACATCAACTGACTCATTTGTTGTCTCGCCTCACATCAACTGACTCATTTGTTGTCTCGCCTCACATCAACTGACTCATTTGTTGTCTCGCCTCACATCAACTGACTCATTTGTTGTCTCGCCTCACATCAACTGACTCATTTGTTGTCTCGCCTCACATCAACTGACTCATTTGTTTCGCCTCACATCAACTGACCAGGGTGTTTCTTAGCACCCGCACTACATTTTTCGAGCGCATAGATTCTTGAAATTTCAGAGTTCAACATTCAATTTTTCCAATGATTTGGTGTTTATCTGCGAAAAATCCGAGAAATAATTTTTCCAAGCGCATAGATTTCTATGTTTTTCGAGAGCGCATAGATTTTTTTTACCTGCAGTGCGGGTCAGAGAAACACCCTGCAACTGACTCATTTGTTGTCTCGCCTCACATCAACTGACTCATTTGTTGTCTCGCCTCACATCAACTGACTCATTTGTTGTCTCGCCTCACATCAACTTACTCATTTGTTGTCTCGCCTCACATCAACTGACTCATTTGTTTCGCCTCACATCAACTGACTCATTTGTTGTCTCGCCTCACATCAACTGACTCATTTGTTTCGTCTCACATCAACTGACTCATTTGTTGTCTCGCCTCACATCAACTGACTCATTTGTTGTCTCGCCTCACATCAACTGACTCATTTGTTGTCTCGCCTCACATCAACTGACTCATTTGTTGTCTCGCCTCACATAAACTGACTCATTTGTTTCGCCTCACATCAACTGACTCATTTGTTGTCTCGCCTCACATCAACTGACTCATTTGTTGTCTCGCCTCACATCAACTGACTCATTTGTTTCGCCTCACATCAACTGACTCATTTGTTGTCTCGCCTCACATCAACTGACTCATTTGTACTGATCTTAGTGTTTTTTCAGCGGAAGTCTTGCTTCTTTCAACCGGTAAAGAAACAAAAGGTAGATGAGCAAGTAATCGAAGACACTGTCCTCTCAAAAGAGAAAGATGCCGGAGCTGAAAAGAAGGATATCAAAGAATGTTTGGAAGGACGAGAGAAAGGTTAATCATTCGCGCAGAACCCTAAAGTTGAAACAATCAGGACTTTTTCAGCATTTTTCCTTCTCATATCATGCAGTAAATGAAACCAATTCGAAATAAGTCTGATATCGCACGAACAAAAGTAATTTCACAAGACGGAGTCTAACTCGCCACTCTCTCACTCTTAACACTTGAGCGAGCGCGTTACCACACCACTACATAGAATACAATCTTTTCTGTGGAAATGAGGTATATGAAATTATATCACTGACATCAAATGCTATTTTATTTCGTTATTCATGCAGAAATTGCGAATACAACTGCCGTGGATAAGACAAAGCAGTCGCTTTTTGGGGAAAATACGGAGATCGTCATCGGCAAGAAAGATGGTCCCGAAAAGATCAGTGATCCGGTCTCCAAACCAAGCAGGGTAAGAGGATCATTTCAGGAGACGGAAACATTGGAAAAGGGGCAGAAGAATTACATGGATGGATTAGACTTCGCTAAACCTAAGTGTCGTCCAGATGAACTAGTTTGATGATTGGGTATATTTGATGGGGATTAGGTATTGCAACAAGACTTTTCCAAGAAATGAAGCGAAACCTGGTATGAGAATTAAAGTCAAATAAATTGGATGGAAGTCCATTTGGATTTTGGCTCCTATCGTGAATTCTCCGTGTAACGACCATTGCACTTCTTTTGTTGCCTAATGTGTTCATTTACTGAAAAAAGCTGTAATGCGAATGTTCCATGACTTCGATAATATATATCTTATTTTTTGACTCCGATAATATACGGAGTGCAATGTTTTGGAGATATGATAAACGAGAAGAGTAAAAGGTTAAAGTTCAATTTTTGAGATAAAAATTTAACTCGGAGCAAAATTTACCTTACAGCGGAATTCATGCTTCTTCCCACCAGCTAAGAAGCAGAAAAAAGAAAAGCCGCTTTTTAAAACAGCAAACCCTGCGGAAAATGATGAGAGAAAGCGGGAAGTCATCACAGTCGACGAAGAAATCAAGGAACGAGGTAAATGTTATTGATTGCAGAGACATCGGGGCTGCAAAGGATATTTTTTGTCGGTGGTCTCTAGAGTTCTCCAGTGTGAGAAACATGTTTCTGCCATGGAAATTGTTATATTTGGAGCAAAGATAATCGTACTTTCTGAGTAGCAAATTATGAATGGTTGAGTGCTGCGGTCTGTAAGCAGGGGTTAAATGGAGCCGCCCAATTTGGGTTTACATGTATCCGCCGCTCAAATCTTGGAGGAAAAAAGAAGAGGGGATGAAGGAAAAGGGTGAGAAAAGAGAGGGAGTTTTTGTCAATAGTGGGTGTACATGTATCCGCTGACGGGACCGATCCGGTCACTATTTAACCCCTGGAAGGGACCGATCCGGTCACTATTTAACCCCTGGAAGGGACCGATCCGGTCACTATTTAACCCCTGGAAGGGACCGATACGGTCACTATTTAACCCCTGGAAGGGACCGATCCGGTCACTATTTAACCCCTGGAAGGGACCGATCCGGTCACTATTTAACCCCTGGAAGGGACCGATCCGGTCACTATTTAACCCCTGGAAGGGACCGATCCGGTCACTATTTAACCCCTGAAAGGGACCGATCCGGTCACTATTTAACCCCTGGGGGGGACCGATCCGGTCACTATTTAACCCCTGTCTGTAAGCGATGTTCTTTTTTTGATTTTTGGTGCATCAATTTGTTTTGAACTCAGTAAAAAATTTTATTTCTCTACACAATCGAATTTTATGGCTGATAAAGGATCTTCGCAGGCTTAGCTCTCATTTACCTGATTCTTACCTTCATCTCGCTCTCCATTATTCCCGACTCTTCCGCTCAAAGAGCACATAATTTTTTAGAATCATTTTTTAACACTGCAAATTGCTCTGTAATAAGAAACCTACAAAAAGCTATTCATTTATAAAAATGTATATTAAAGAAATTAAGAGAAGAGAAAATGTTCAATGTGAAAGTCTAAACTTTAGGAAATACTCCCAGCCTGGTTGGTCGTCATTTTGACCATGCTCCCTACCGTGATTTGGTGCATTTGGGAGATAACCGCACTTGGTCGGATTGTGTGGAACAAGATGTGACAAGAGCAACTGTAAGGGTAAAGGCACGAGGAATCGAGTTAGTTAGGCTTAGTTATTAGCAACACAAGTTCAACAATGTTTATGAAAATGTAAAAAAAACGGATGCTTGGGTATGTATTCAAAAAAAAAACATTTTGAAAACAAAAGAAGTTTTACTTTTGTAGCAAAAAAATTAAAAAGTCAAACAATTATCATGCTAAAGTCTGCTCTAAGAATGAAAACGGATACCCTTGAATTGAAAAAAAAGGTTTGCTAGCAAAATGTACAACGGGCCAATCAAATCTAGGACGCCAGGAATCAGACATTTTTGACGTAAGTCATCGAACTGTTATTTCTGACGATGAAATGAAAAGTATGATGATGAAAATTTCAAGAGACTATACCGTTCCTCGGAGCTGTCTGGGATGTCGGAAAGGAAGATCCAATGAAGAAACTTCTGACGAAGCACTCAGTCTTTTCGATTCGGATGAGAAGGAACTCCAATACAAATCCGAGTAATTTTTTGAGCTTTTAGTATGATCTTTCTAACACTTGTTCTAGCATATTTCCTCTTTCTAACACTTGTTCTAGCATATTTCCTCTTTCTAACACTTGTTCTAGCATATTTCCTCTTTCTAACACTTGTTCTAGCATATTTCCTCTTTCTAACACTTGTTCTAGCATATTTCCTCTTTCTAACACTTGTTCTAGCATATTTCCTCTTTCTAACACTTGTTCTAGCATATTTCCTCTTTCTAACACTTGTTCTAGCATATTTCCTCTTTCTAACACTTGTTCTAGCATATTTCCTCTTTCTAACACTTGTTCTAGCATATTTCCTCTTTCTAACACTTGTTCTAGCATATTTCCTCTTTCTAACACTTGTTCTAGCATATTTCCTCTTTCTAACACTTGTTCTAGCATATTTCCTCTTTCTAACACTTGTTCTAGCATATTTCCTCTTTCTAACACTTGTTCTAGCATATTTCCTCTTTCTAACACTTGTTCTAGCATATTTCCTCTTTCTAACACTTGTTCTAGCATATTTCCTCTTTCTAACACTTGTTCTAGCATATTTCCTCTTTCTAACACTTGTTCTAGCATATTTCCTCTTTCTAACACTTGTTCTAGCATATTTCCTCTTTCTAACACTTGTTCTAGCATATTTCCTCTTTCTAACACTTGTTCTAGCATATTTCCTCTTTCTAACACTTGTTCTAGCATATTTCCTCTTTCTAACACTTGTTCTAGCATATTTCCTCTTTCTAACACTTGTTCTAGCATATTTCCTCTTTCTAACACTTGTTCTAGCATATTTCCTCTTTCTAACACTTGTTCTAGCATATTTCCTCTTTCTAACACTTGTTCTAGCATATTTCCTCTTTCTAACACTTGTTCTAGCATATTTCCTCTTTCTAACACTTGTTCTAGCATATTTCCTCTTTCTAACACTTGTTCTAGCATATTTCCTCTTTCTAACACTTGTTCTAGCATATTTCCTCTTTCTAACACTTGTTCTAGCATATTTCCTCTTTCTAACACTTGTTCTAGCATATTTCCTCTTTCTAACACTTGTTCTAGCATATTTCCTCTTTCTAACACTTGTTCTAGCATATTTCCTCTTTCTAACACTTGTTCTAGCATATTTCCTCTTTCTAACACTTGTTCTAGCATATTTCCTCTTTCTAACACTTGTTCTAGCATATTTCCTCTTTCTAACACTTGTTCTAGCATATTTCCTCTTTCTAACACTTGTTCTAGCATATTTCCTCTTTCTAACACTTGTTCTAGCATATTTCCTCTTTCTAACACTTGTTCTAGCATATTTCCTCTTTCTAACACTTGTTCTAGCATATTTCCTCTTTCTAACACTTGTTCTAGCATATTTCCTCTTTCTAACACTTGTTCTAGCATATTTCCTCTTTCTAACACTTGTTCTAGCATATTTCCTCTTTCTAACACTTGTTCTAGCATATTTCCTCTTTCTAACACTTGTTCTAGCATATTTCCTCTTTCTAACACTTGTTCTAGCATATTTCCTCTTTCTAACACTTGTTCTAGCATATTTCCTCTTTCTAACACTTGTTCTAGCATATTTCCTCTTTCTAACACTTGTTCTAGCATATTTCCTCTTTCTAACACTTGTTCTAGCATATTTCCTCTTTCTAACACTTGTTCTAGCATATTTCCTCTTTCTAACACTTGTTCTAGCATATTTCCTCTTTCTAACACTTGTTCTAGCATATTTCCTCTTTCTAACACTTGTTCTAGCATATTTCCTCTTTCTAACACTTGTTCTAGCATATTTCCTCTTTCTAACACTTGTTCTAGCATATTTCCTCTTTCTAACACTTGTTCTAGCATATTTCCTCTTTCTAACACTTGTTCTAGCATATTTCCTCTTTCTAACACTTGTTCTAGCATATTTCCTCTTTCTAACACTTGTTCTAGCATATTTCCTCTTTCTAACACTTGTTCTAGCATATTTCCTCTTTCTAACACTTGTTCTAGCATATTTCCTCTTTCTAACACTTGTTCTAGCATATTTCCTCTTTCTAACACTTGTTCTAGCATATTTCCTCTTTCTAACACTTGTTCTAGCATATTTCCTCTTTCTAACACTTGTTCTAGCATATTTCCTCTTTCTAACACTTGTTCTAGCATATTTCCTCTTTCTAACACTTGTTCTAGCATATTTCCTCTTTCTAACACTTGTTCTAGCATATTTCCTCTTTCTAACACTTGTTCTAGCATATTTCCTCTTTCTAACACTTGTTCTAGCATATTTCCTCTTTCTAACACTTGTTCTAGCATATTTCCTCTTTCTAACACTTGTTCTAGCATATTTCCTCTTTCTAACACTTGTTCTAGCATATTTCCTCTTTCTAACACTTGTTCTAGCATATTTCCTCTTTCTAACACTTGTTCTAGCATATTTCCTCTTTCTAACACTTGTTCTAGCATATTTCCTCTTTCTAACACTTGTTCTAGCATATTTCCTCTTTCTAACACTTGTTCTAGCATATTTCCTCTTTCTAACACTTGTTCTAGCATATTTCCTCTTTCTAACACTTGTTCTAGCATATTTCCTCTTTCTAACACTTGTTCTAGCATATTTCCTCTTTCTAACACTTGTTCTAGCATATTTCCTCTTTCTAACACTTGTTCTAGCATATTTCCTCTTTCTAACACTTGTTCTAGCATATTTCCTCTTTCTAACACTTGTTCTAGCATATTTCCTCTTTCTAACACTTGTTCTAGCATATTTCCTCTTTCTAACACTTGTTCTAGCATATTTCCTCTTTCTAACACTTGTTCTAGCATATTTCCTCTTTCTAACACTTGTTCTAGCATATTTCCTCTTTCTAACACTTGTTCTAGCATATTTCCTCTTTCTAACACTTGTTCTAGCATATTTCCTCTTTCTAACACTTGTTCTAGCATATTTCCTCTTTCTAACACTTGTTCTAGCATATTTCCTCTTTCTAACACTTGTTCTAGCATATTTCCTCTTTCTAACACTTGTTCTAGCATATTTCCTCTTTCTAACACTTGTTCTAGCATATTTCCTCTTTCTAACACTTGTTCTAGCATATTTCCTCTTTCTAACACTTGTTCTAGCATATTTCCTCTTTCTAACACTTGTTCTAGCATATTTCCTCTGAGATGATGCTTTATCGCATGTGGAATGAAATCAATTTGGAAATTCGTGTTTGACTCTTGTCTCACTCTTTTCCTGCTAAAAATATCTCGGAAGAGGATTCTGGTTGGTTTGGAAAATACGCCTCCGAGCGGAGAGTGAAGAGAAAATGGGAACAAGACAAAAAAGATGAGATAAGATCCTGTTCTGATAAACCAGTTGTTGCTAATTGATTTAGTTTGTACATCAGTAGTGGGTAGAGTAGAATTTTTCCACTGCAACATCAAAATTCTAAGACACACTCAGATTCTGTCTCGATGCCGTTCGCACCAGGGCGTTTCTTTCGAACCGCGCAATTTTTTTCGAACGCACAGATTAAAAAAAAAATCGAAAATTTTTAAGTTTTTTCCCGCAGTCTCAAAATTCTCCGATTTGAAAACCGGAAAAAAGTTTCCCGAGTGCATAGATTTGAATGTTTTCTGAATCTTTTGGAGAGCGTCCTGGTTCGGACAATAGTTGACGCCTGAAACCATTATGCCACATCCGGAAAAAAACGTATTAATATGTAACAAAAGGAATTTTCCAAAGTCGCCGAATGGCCTTTCATCATTAATATGCAGGGTTGAATCAAGAATGTGAGCCGAAAGGGCCAAGTAAAATAAGTAATTTTTTATCGTATAGGATGTCGGCATTGGAGAAGAACTTCTTCGAGCTGGGAGTGCGTGCGAAGAAGGAAACAATAGGTTCTTGTTTTCATTCACTCTGGTTATAAGAGAGCTCATGTCCTTGCATACTTGAATGCTTCAGCTCACCCTTGTTAGTCTCAGCACTTTTTAGTCAGCAAAAATTGTAGGTCATTTATTAGCTGTGGCGTTTAACAAGACTCCTTGGTAGACCGATTAGCGTTTCATTCATACATCCGAAAAGTCCATGAATTCTCTGAAGACTCTGAGATATGCGAGATTCTTACACACACGAGTAGTGAAAATGGAGTGGATTAGAAAAATGGCTATTCTTAGCCACCAGCTCTGTTGAAAAATTTAAAAGGACCTTTCTCTGAGCAGGAGAGTTAATAATAAGAATAAGCTTTATCTATCTTGCTCCCCTCTTGCTCCCCTCTTCCCTCAAACTCACTTCTCATTATCCCAGTCTCCCCCGCTTGAACATCGGTCGTTTTTTTATATTCTAAATACATGTTGCATTTTGGCTCTTAGCCTCGGCGAATATGAGTAAGGATATATTGCAGATGCGGGTAAGCTGTGGCAGCAGGCTCTCCAGCCGAGCAAGAGATGCGAATGCATTCCAACTCACTCATCGGTGACTCAATTCAGCTCCGCTGCCCTTCAACCCATTATATCTTCAAATTCACCCAGTGATTGAATATTGAAGTATAGAACATAGTTGGCGGACCTCTTAACACACTAAAAGCACCTGCCTACGTTCAGTTTGTACAGCGCGATGGTTATTTATAGAATCGAAGGGCTTTTAAGAAGCTATAAAAGGGGGGTCTTTGCTGAATATTAGAGAAGGAGTGTAAGCCTTTGTCGTACAGTATTGAACTCTGACCAGAGGCACGGTGAAATAATACTCCTATCGCACAAGAATCTTCCACATCGTTGTTCAACGAGTCGTCGGAGAAGTGGTTTAGATCGAAGGGCTGGCTGAGAGCAATTATAAAATATTACTCAGTCAGTTGTAAATTGGACATGAATTGAGAGGGTACGGGGGAAAATGAAAAATATAAATTAAATGATTTTTAGAGACTGGCCGAATTGTGAATGGAAACAATAGAAAAAAATGTGAAATATCTATGTATAAGACTTGCAGGCAGCCGAAAAGGTGTACAAGTTTGTGAAGAAGTGGATGAAAAGAATGGATCGAGAAGATAAAGGTTAGGGAAATGATTTTATTGGAGATATCCAACTCTTGCTCTCAAATTTTAACAACTTTTTTCCTTGAATCAACAAGGAATGATTCGCTTCAAGACACAAATCTGTTGTAAAAAAAAAACGAAGGATACGTTTACTGTACGTAGGCTCACCTTAGTAACTATAAATGTCATTAGGGACACATTTGTTGAAGTCGTTGTCAAGTAAAAATCAATTGAATTGTGGAAAGTCAAAAGTAAATGTCAAGTAAAAAAAAACCGTTTTTTTAAAATAAGTCTCTTTCATGTATACAGAAAAAACATGAATTAATTGAGAAGTTGGTTAAAAGTATAAATCCAGGTGGTAATTGATTATAATGTGAAGTTGAGCACCATGAGCAGTTTCTAAAACCGTCCCTAAAATGTTTATTTTATTGCAGAAGAAGCACGCTCGAAGACAAAGAAAAGAAAAGCAAGCAGAGACGAAGATAGTGATTCGGACTACATTGGTTTGCCTAATTTCTATTCTCTCTTCTTTTCTCTATTTCTTAGTTTCTTTCTCTCCCTTCTTCTTCGCTGATAACGCTCTTTGCACATCTCTTTCATCACTCACACCTATTCAATACAGTATTTTTACTTATTGTTCAATCGAAAATCCTCATTCCTCAAGTTGTATATAGAATCGATATTATAGAAATGTCCATTTAATATTTAATTCTTATGCCAGACTGTATTCTATAAACCTTTTTCAGAGGAAGCGGAAAGGAGAGCTGAGAGTCTGCCAAATCCGCTCATTTTCGTGGGAGAAACGGGTTCTGGGAAAAGTTCTATTGTCAGTTTCATAAATTTTATCAAACACAAACTTACAGAAAATTGTAAAAAGGAATTCAATTCTTCTTCTCTCCTTTTTGCTAAATTTCTAAACCGTGAACTGTTTCACACGTAAAGTATCAGCTTTCAAAGCACTCAAGTATCGATAAAGAAAGATTGATGAAGCGGGTACTTCATATTTCATTCAGAGGTTTCCAATTAAATAGAATCATTGGTCACCTCGACTGTCAAATATCTACGGTCTCGTACTAGCCGTACGGTCTCGTTAGCGTAATCTTTACCTGAGCCTAAGCACAGATTCTAATGAAAAAATAGATGGAGATAGTTCGATTTGAAAATTTAGGGTGTGAGTTGTCATGCTGCGAAATGTCGTGATACCCGACAAAAAGACGTTGATTTGAGAGGTATATCTACAGGGTGCGTAAGAAGTATTGTAACACTGATATTGATCCATATCTTGGTTTTCATAAAAGCTATGAAATGAAAATTAACAGGTTTTATTCATAGCACCGGTATGTACGATGTGTATAAAATTCATTCAAATCGGCTTTCATGTTCACGAATGACAGCACGAAGTCTGCCTTGGTACTGGTCGACGCATGCGCGCAAGTACTGCGGAGAGAGAGTCCCAGTACTTCTTGAGATCGGCTTTGAGGGAATCCAAACTTCGGTGGGCGGTAGCACACACTTTGGCCTGAATTTGGCCCCAGATCGCATAATCTAGCGGGTTCAGATCGGGTGACGACGCGGGCCATTCTTCCTTTGCGATGAAGGCGGGTAGCGAGAGTTTGCACCACTCTTGAACGGTTTTGGCAGTTTGTGAAGGGGCTCCGTCCTGCTGGAAGACGTAGTGGCCTCCGTTGAAGTGGGCATCTGCCCAGGGTTTCAGAGTATCTTGCAGGATGGTTTTTAGGTAGACGTGACGGTCGACCTTGACGTGGGGCTCGATGAAGACGAGTGGACTTTTGCCGCTGGAGCAGATCGCTCCCCAGACCATCACCTGCGATGGATGTTGTGTCCGGTTCACGATTCTGCCTCCAAGATCTGCCAGCGTAGGTGTCTTAGCCAATACGCGCACATTCTGGCTGTTGAAGGCAGCTTCAACGGTGAAAAGCTTCTCGTCCCTGAAGATGGTGCAGTTGTTGTTGTTGCCGGATGTAGCCGGCTTCGAAGAACGTCTGTGTTCTCCTTCGTTTCTTGTTCTTCTATATATATTTTTTTTTTCTTCTTATATCTTCAAGAACGCTGCGACCTCCAGCGGCTTGGTCCAGAGGTCGAAAGATGGTGCAGTGCATCTCACCCTTGCGCGCATGCGTCGACCAGTACCAAGGCAGGCTTCGTGCTGTCATTCGTGAACATGGAAGCCGATTCGAATGAATTTTATACACATCGTACATACCGGTGCTATGAATAAAACCTGTTAATTTTCATTTCATAGCTTTTATGAAAACTAAGATATGGATCAATATCCGTGTTACAATACTTCTTACGTACCCTGTATAATAAGGAACTCTTTTTTCCTGCCCTCCATCTCCAACTCGCTTCTAATTATTCCAATCCTCCTCATCAAGAGCGTTAGCTGTCACAAATTTCCATCTGTGAAATGACTTTCGTTGAAGTATGAATGTTAAAAATGCATTATTTGAGATCCATGCGATAAGCAGTGAATGCTCGCTTTCACTCCTGGAGTCAACTCCGGGTGAACGGCGGAACGGAGCTTCCCTCAGACAGAAGTTGTTGGGAGCCACGCAGAATCACCGGGTATCCCATTATCTTTTTTTTTTGTTGTGCTTATCCCATCAGAGTGCAGACCACTCAGTATGTATCAATCCAATATGTGATGCTGTCAACTCAGAGGCGAAGTTAGTTGTTGTAATTTGGTGAGGATCCTTATGAATCCGGAGAGACGTCCTATGTGTACACTCGCATCACAATCAGCAATCCTATTGAAGGAACTCATTTGTAGAGCGAAAACAGGCAAGAGGTGCCATACGTAGATATAGAAGGCTTACGTAGGTATAGAAGGAAGTTTATATATGTTCAAGGGTTCTATTATTGTATAGATATATTCTGAGTTTGATGATTGATTGAGATGCCCTCGACCTCGGGCAACATTGCCTCGTTCTTCGTCCCGAAAACAGCCGAGGCGAAGGCGGGAACGAAGCATCGGACTCTGGTGGTCGTCGAGCATGTCAGTACATTCTTCTGTTTTTCACCACAATCTTGACCTGCATATATTATTTACCGTAGTGCACTGCAAATATTACAGTTGTGCTTACCGTTCAGCTAGATTATATTGTAAGCTTCCTGTTAAGGTTGTTTCCGCACCCAATGTGAATGTTTTGAAAAATAGATTGAGGTATTTTATTCACGTAAATCTGCTCGAGTTGCTATATATATATATATATATATATATATATATATATATATATATATATATATATATATATATATATATATATATATATATATATATATATATATATATATATATATATAGTTCACAAATTAGATACCTGCAACTCGAGCAGATTTACGTGAATAAAATACCTCAATCATGACATGCACTGCCAAACTCGGCTCTTTTTATGAACACTTTTTGTCCGTTGAACACAGCTCTGCAACGACCACATATTAACCACTTCTAGCGACGTACCCCAACCGAGTTTAGCAAACTCGGTTGAGATACGTCGCTAGAAATGGTTAATATGTGGTCGTAGCTGCTGGTATTGCATCTCAGCCTTTTGGATGAGATCAAAGTCTAGTATTGGCACTCCCCAAAGAGTTGCTGAGAGCGATCCTCCATAATCCCAGAAATGAGGCTAAGGGGTTGCAGGGGCTACAAAAAAAAACCCGATTGTGGCAGTGACAAAACAAGGAAAAAAAAACCCGATTATGGCAGTGACAAAACAAGGACAAAAAAAACATATTTTGGCAGTGACAAAACAAGGACAAACAAAAACCCGATTTTGGCAGTGACAAAACAAGGACAAACAAAAACCGGACTCTGGCAGTGACAAAACGAGTACAAAGTAGAAAGCTTGTTTTTTGACGGTTTTTCCTGGCAGGCCCGGCAAAACGCATGTTATTTGCTGTCATTTATCATGGCGCTTTTTTACGTTTCCTGCCATAAAAAAGCTTGGTTTTTCAAGGGAAATCTGCCCGAGGAACAACATTTTGAGCATTTTGGCGAAAATTATTCCCAGCATCGTCTTATATATATAATTTCCGTTTTATTGCGTTTACTATACTCCAAGTTTTTTCACATTTTAAACAATGTAATAAATATCTCTAGCTTCTGAAATCACGAATAATCAGTTGTTTGGAACATTAATCTTCTTCAGCAGCACGCGTTCTTGTTTCGTGCTATATCGACGTGTCTTACACGAAACCTGATTGAGAAATTGATTTGATCTAATAGTACCAGTCCCTCCCTCTTCGAGATACTGTTGATTTTGTAAAAGGGGCAAGCTAAAAAATCGTGAACACAATTGAGAAATTTTTTCGGACTTTCTCCGTTTGGATGTTTTTTGGTCGGTTAGGGGTCGAGCTTGGGACAAATTGCACAGTACCACTGCGCCTCGCTTCATTTCGGATGAGTAACGCTAGTGAAAGGGGAAACAAGGTTCAAATAATTTGGGATGTTTATAGCCATGATTGTTTACTGCTCATAAATGAGTTTAATCTCATTATAACAAACGAGGGGGGCTGAGAAATGATTTTAGCTGAGATGAGCTTGGATTATTCTAACAGGGAATATCGATGGAGGATGGTCAAGTTAAGTAGAAACAAGAGGTTCATGGCAGATGTCAAGCTTTTCAATATAGTCGTGGTAGGTAGTTCAGAGTAGTTCAGTGGTCCAATGATACAAAGCAAGCCATCGATTACGATACGCAAGCCATCGATCAAACTTACGATACGTAGATGTGATCAACTGCATTTCATTGATTGGAATACTGTAGAATCTGTGATTGAGGTAAATGTTGTAATGGATGAAGACAAGGATTTTTGGCCGGCACTTAAAGCAATCTGCAGGGAATCTTTGGTGAGTGACCACAAACTATTATATCGACTGAAAGGCAAAAAGAGAGTTTTTTGTTGGTTATATGGCTCATCAATTATTTCTATGCAAAAAGATGAATATACTAACATATCAACCTATTTTGTCTTGGCCAGGCGTCACTCCTTTGGACAGGAAGAGGAGTTGGCAGCTGATAGAAATATAGTTCTTCTTTTCTGATAAAAAACCAAAGTTTTTTTAAAAGCAAAAAGTTTGCTTCAAGGGTAACTAGTAAATAAGTACTAACATCTATAGAAAATCGCTTGACTGTCATATTATTGAGAAGTTACTATTCAAATAAACTTTTCGGGACATTATTTAGCTATTGAATATGACTATTTTAGATAGGGTTGTGAGTAGAGTTTGAGTCTTCCCTGTTACATTTCAAATAGTTTTCGGGTAAACAAAAAGAAATCAATGTGGTATCGACCAATTTTTTTAAAATAAAGGTGCCAATCATACTGACATGCGACACTCGTCTTCCTCCAGAACTGCAGGACGATCCATCTTTCTTCTATGAGTGTGTCCGAATAAAGCGGCCCTCACTGACAGATGTTACGGTCTTCCTCAAGGTTACTAAAAGCTTCGCTTTTGGGCAAGGCGGGTTTCCTCTACGTAGATGCTGATGAAGTTTCACAAGTACTTGTGAAGAAGCTCGGAAAATTGGACTGGGCAGAAGTAGATTAAAACATAAGAAAGAATGTAGAAGAACTTGGGTTTAGTGACATAATCATTGATTTTTAGGATGCACAGGAGAAGTTGAAATGAAAATAGACAGAATGTACAGGGTATCACAAGGAATTCAGAGAATCACAGTATAAGATATCCTCGGGGTCTAAAACTCTGGTTTAAGAGGCAAACCTATCTCTGCCAACCATAGGTTAATATGTATTGATTTTTCCAATAGGTGAAGCTGAAGTAGGTTCGAAGTTTCACTTTTAATTTTACCAAACCGATTAAGGCTGAGTTATGGCTAATGAAACGTTGTATTTATGTGGAAGAATGGAGATTTTTTCAGCTGTGAAAACTCTAATACATTCATATCGAGTGAGGGAGAGGGTCGGTAGGTCTGTCGTTCTAGAAATTTTTTCGCCAGTTGACAGTTTACCTATGTTGCCAACCTCTGTCACCATCTTAGGTTTCTTAACAAGTTATTATTTAGTGATGGAGTTATTCATCTATCGATTCATCAAACATAGTTCGAAGAGCAGCGGGGAACCAGGTGAATGTGTGAGTGATGGAGAATCTTGGACTTGAATCCAACGGGATTTTAATGTATCACATGTTCACAGGCCTCTCTCCTTGGCCTCACTGGTCGATTGGCTTCTTCGTCGATTATTGAGCACCTGCACGCAATCAACGGCGGAGATCTGAGAAGCATCATTGCAGATATGCAGTTCTGGATGTCCAATGGTTTTTCTGAGGAGAAGGAATCCCCTAAGGTTGGTCGAAAAGTTGGAAGATCATCTCGAGATAGGTCGGAAAGTTGGTAATTTATGTTTATAGATGGCATTGGATTCTCTTCCTGGCAGATGTGACCGAGGTTTCTCCCACTCTCTCACCGAAATTCCGTTGATGTTCTCGGCAGGGGAAGCGGGCTCCATAAGGGAGGAAAGAATCAAAGAAATTGAGCGATGCCTTTATAAGGTAAGTAAAACCCATTTTAGACAGAATATTGAAGAAATGAAGCGTGAAGACAATTTTTCATCCGGCTTTAAAGTCGAACATTTTCAAACTGAAATTTGATGATGGAAAATCCCAATTGTTTCAATAGATGTGAAGTTTATATCTGTGGCTAACGTTCAAGTGTAAGAAAGATTAAAGAACTATGTCAGGAGAATTATGCCCGAAATGCGGTGAACCGCACTGATTTTGGAATTGACGAGGCGGCAACGGGAATTTTCAGAGGTTCGTAGACCGCACGTCTTTACATGAAGTTTTTCATAGCGTCTGTTCTAGTCGTTATTACTTGCTCTGTCATGAGTCTGTTATCTTCTAGTCTGTTAAATCCGTCTAATCTTCCATTCTTTAATAAAATCTTACTCATTCACATTGTGAATCCATGTTTCAGCTTGACTTGAGCACACTTTTGGGTTCTGATATTATAAAAATGCAAAGCATGGTGATGATACGCAGGTGCTGAATGTAAGCGCAGCCGGCAGGAGATTGCCATGGATTGGCTTCCTTTTCTAGCTAAGATTGATGATGCAGAGCGCGACAGAGCAGGGAAGAACAGAAGGTTTCTCTCTATTTTCTAGTTGAGATGATCAATTAAAGAAACTCTTTGAATAACGGAGCTTTTCACTTCGTGAATAGTCTCTATGGCTTAAAAATGAAAAAAAAAGATTGAATAATCTTGATAAATATAAGATGACTGATGAATGAATTTATATTCGGCGCTAAAAGTTTACCAGTGAGTAAGCCGAGATGAATAACTTGTTCAATCCGTTCTATCATTCAACCCAGATCGATGCTGTAAGAACCTATATGTATTAAATAATTCAATATAATTGAATAAAAAATTACATATTTCAAATGAGAACTCAATTGACATGATGTGATGTTCAGGCATCTGCACTACTTCGACCGAGTAGACATGACGAGAAGCGTATCGATTGATCCCCTCGGGAGTATAAGAAGGCTTCTCGCAGAGATTCGATGCTCAGCGTATTCTCGAGTGTGAAGAGGAACTCTCGATTTGCGCTTTTCGATTTGTAGAGACCATTGCTCAAACCACGTTGAAATTGTACGCAGGCTGGAACCATAGTACATCTACGATGTTCAAATTTTTTCATTTCTAACTGTTTTCTGTATGAATGATTCATCGTTTTCTCTTTTTTTCAACTTGAAACGTGAAATGCTCGTGATAATGTGTCATAAAATACGATGATGCACTTGTTTTTCCGATAAAATAATCTATGTATGTAATATAATTTTCCTCGCGCTTGTTCCCGCCTTACTGCAAGGTACGCGCTCCCCTAAGATGCAGGACAGACCTATCCTGGCAGAAACATTGGCTTCCTTCCTCGGTCTCTGTTAGTGTGGTTAGCAGCAGTGGGGAGGAACAGATTCGTGCCAAAGCACAACCAGCATTTCTCAACCCCTAGGTTTGGATGGATCTGTCCGGGGTAGGAGTCGAACTTGGGAATCTTCGCACAATAGTCGGACACACTACCATTATGTCACACCCGGACGATAATAGAAGAACCTTGGAAATCACACTTCGATGAAAAGGAGAAATCCATTTGAAAGCCGCCAAGGATAAGATGTTGCACCCGATTGTTGCAGGGAACTAATCAGCATTTAGAATTTAGATTATAAGTTTAACAATGTTCTGAACATAATTATGTAGTAGTTTTCCACGAACTGGGTAACCGACATTTCCTCTCCAAGATTCCTCAAACTACTATGTGAATTTTTTTGCGATGACTAAACAAATTTTCTTCGGTAAAAAGATCAACATCAAACAAGTGAGAGGTATTTTAAATATTTTAATAGGAAGTCAAAACTGGCTCACTTTTCATTATAGGCTCCTCACTCGAATGGGCGGTCTCTATTCGTTAAAACTAATTTGCAAGGACAGATGACCATTCGCTGAAACCAGCAGAGCCAAAGGAACAGCGATTATACTTGGTGTGAGATGGATCGACTATCTTACACATATGTATATACATGGATCGTGAATTAGGAAATGAACTCGATAGCCGAAAAGCGTGCTTTCAAAAAGCGTGTGGACGTTAGCGATGAGATAATTTTTGAACTTTATCTTTAAAGTAATTTTTTATATTTTTTTCAGTTAGGTCAACTTTACGCTAACGAGACCGTCAGGCTTAGGAACGAAACCTTAATCTCATCGCTGACGACCTAAAAGTCATGTGAGTGCTCATAAAGTAAAAAATATCTGATCGCTGACGTACACACGCTCTTCGGCAATCGCCGGAATGAATGGTATTTGAGGTGAAAGGATCGGGAGAAGCTGTACTTTTATTGCAGCAATAACCATGCAAGTTGAGGAAAGCGAAAATTTTTATCATCAGCATTGGCATATGAGAAAATTCCCTCACATGGAATCAAAAAGTTGATAGGTTATTGGTAATTCATAACTTCTTGAGTGAAAGCGTGGCTATGTACATTCACTTGACAAAGTTTAATTTTGACCGAACCGAAGTGAGGAGTTTGCAGTAGGACAACTTCATTATGCGAAGCTCTGCGAGTGTTCTCTGTTCCCGTATCCAAAAATGTCATTGAAGAATCTCACTACGTCATACATTCGCAAGCTTCTTTTTTCCTGGCTGCCAAAAAATTTTTTATTTAGGTAGAAATAATTTTTAAAGAGATCATCCTAACCAGAGATGAGTGCGGTAAAAAAAGAATTTTGTGGTTAAACTTCCAAAAAAAAAAGGTAAAAAATATCTGGTGACAAATACCTGTCGCATGTACGCAATAGCAGCGATTCAACAATATAAGAGGTAAATTTTTAAAAATGAACGAATCTCTCGGATGAGTTCTTTCAGAATTACTTTTCCTCCTTTTTTATTTCGTTCATCAATTCCGGGCAATTAAAAAGTGGATCTACACAGTGCTATTAAATTTTGTAGTTATCAGATATTTTATCATTCATTACTAACAATAATATGTGAACAGAATGGGATAAATTCAACAATAATAGTATTCAAAATTATGAAATAGATCTTGGCATAAGCAAAAAAATTGAAGGATTTTGTATTCTGCATTTGATCCAAACTTTCATAATATTTTTTGTTGTGCAAAATTGATTGCGAAGGTTCCATAAGAAAAGTCATGTAATCTCCAACCTCCTGTGTCTCCGACAACCAAGAGCTTGAGTCGGTCGTCGAACGGGCACGGGGAGAGTGAACAGTCAAGGGCGACCTTCCCTGTCACTCAGCAGTAACAACATAATTCCTATCAAGAGGAAGATGAACTGCCTACATTCAAGCCCTTGATCATAAAAAAAAGAGAAAAAAGTTTTCCAATTCAGAGATGAAATTACACATTCCTGTTAGTTCTTATAATCAGGCGTTAAATATCACCTTATTTACAATCACCTCGAAAGCAACAATATCCTCAACCCAAATCAGTCTGGTTTTCGCTCCAAACATTCCACTGTTTCTTCCCTTGTACACGCTCACTCAGTCTATCTGTCACTTTTATTCAAAAAACAAGCCTTCGACATATGTCTCATTGACTTCACAAAGGCTTTTGATGCTGTAGATCATAGGGCACTACTCTACAAACTTAGTTCTTGTGGTATAGACTCCTCCCTTCTCCTGCTGATCAAGTCATTTCTCTCTAAAAGGTCTTTCCGCGTCTCTGTTGACGGCTTCGAATCTGCAGATAGAGCAGTGACCACTGGGGTTCCTCAGGGTAGCTGCCTCGGCCTCTGCTTTTCTCTATTTTCATTAATGACATAGTAGAGCTTCTACCCTCAAATGTTTTTAGCTTTCTGTATGCAGACGATCTCAAAATTTTCTCCCAGTCTTCGTCCTCCCTTCAAAATGCTCTTCACATAATCGCTGAATACGCTCAAACTTGGTTACTCACAATCTCATTCCCTAAATGCTATATTGTTCATTGCGGACCTAACAACCCTGACTTACCCTACACCTTAGAAAACCACACCCTGCCCTCACAATCAATCGTTAAAGACCTTGGTATTCATTTCGAATCTTCTCTCTCATTTAACCATCATATTACTACCATGATTCAAAAAGCCAGAACAGCTATTAACATTCTTCTTAGGTCTTTAAAAACCTCCTCCATCCCGGTCTTACTTCGCGCATACAAAACCTACGTTCTACCAATTCTGGAATATGGATGCGAACTCTGGTCACCTGTCTCTGTCGGTCTCATTAACGACATAGAGCGGGTACAAAGAAACTTTACTAGACGCATTTTCGCTAGAGCTGGCCAAATCTCTCAAAATTATTCTGCCCGTCTAAAATTATTAACCCTAACCACCTTGGAGTATAGGCGCACCATACTTGACCTATCTTTCATTCATAAAGCCATCCACAATAACGTTGTGCTTGGAACCACACATCTCTTTGTGATCAGGCCTTCCCTCTACAGCCAAAGAATCTCCCACACTCTCAGACTTATACTGCCCTTCAAAATGCCCGAAGGTCATAATACGTGTGTTTCTCGCCGTATTGATATTTGGAATTCCCTGCCCTCGCCTCTTGTTTCAATGCCATCCTCGTCACAATTTAAAAATGCTCTTCTTAGTTTACCAATTGATGTAATTGTACCCTCTTCTAAACTAAGACTCACATAGTATTTGAGTATTTCTCACCAATTATTAATTATGAACTCACACCTTGAACTTCTCGATCAATTGTAATTTAAATGCAAAAATTACGGTTAATGTACATACATATGTATTATCTTATTGCCTCGAACTGAATCACCCTGTGACAGTTATCCATTGTATATCAACCATGTGCAAAGGAATAAAATGAATGAATCTCTTTGACAGCAAAAGTTGTAGATCATTAATCTTATTCACTAGAGATCTAACATGTGCGAAATAACAATTCACGTGACTTGTGGAAGACCGGCGATTTTGGTCTAGTTTAAAGAACGATTAGGACGAGGTGACATGAATCTTCGAGGAGGTTCAACACGCTCGGCCATCAGTGGGCGAGGTTTGCTATAACTCAGAGGGGGACCGAAAAGAGGAATATGAGGTTTTGGCTTACTCCTATCAGCCAGCCAAGCACGGACTGTCCGGTCATAAGTTCTCTCAGCTCTAGTCTGTGAATGTCTCAAATACAAATCGGAGGAAAAACGGGAAAGTACATCGCGACATAGAAGAGTTTCTTGTTGATGTCCTAT
This sequence comes from Allodiplogaster pararmata, assembly GCA_964056735.1. Taxonomy (NCBI): domain Eukaryota; kingdom Metazoa; phylum Nematoda; class Chromadorea; order Rhabditida; family Diplogasteridae; genus Allodiplogaster; species Allodiplogaster pararmata. The sequence goes on along the minus strand of OZ057408.1, from coordinate 9,592,938 downwards.
TGTTGGGAGTACTATTTTGAGTGGGCGGGGAGGAGCATTTGGTGATTTCGGACGATGAGAAGGCATGCGATAGACTTTAACAGGACATGCTTCAATTTGCATCGCGTCTAGAATGCAACGAACTCTTTCCCAGTCGTCATCGACACGTTGCGAAGCGTTGGGGGAACGGGACTCAGGAAGGCGGAAAAGTACTACACTGCGATGTCTCTCCATCCGATCAGCTATTTCGGATGGAGACTCGTAATACTTGAATGATGGAGAAGTAAGCGGTGGTGGCTGCGGCGTAGGGGTAAAATTGATGATCGGGGGAGGTACAGAAGTAGATGAGAGAGGCTTAGTAGAAGTGGTAATAATCGAAGAGGGAGAAGTATTGCCATGAACACACTGGGGGCTACCATTCACTTTCAACAATTGTTCGGCGAGTTCCTCTACTTTCATAGTAAGATTCTTAATGAGTTGACCTTGGGCGTCAACAAGGGAGGCCAACTTGGTGTTATTCTGCTCCAGTATAAGGTTCTTCTCATCACTTTTCTTCAAATAGTTATAGAGCTCAGTTAGAGGGTCCGCTTCCTCGGTCACTCGTCTTCCTCTCGTTGTTGTGATGTTTCTCATCCTGTTAAAAAGAGAAACGAGCGGGGAGGAAATTTGAGGAGAAATTGAAGACTCCATTTATACGATGATGGATAAGAAGTGATAAAGCGAACTCACTCACCGATTATGGTGCCATATAATTGAAAGCGAGCCTTGGCACCAGGCTTTGAGCGTGGCAGGGTAATCGATATTAGTCCAATAGGAAGAGCAATTTGCCAGAGCGATATGAAGAGTCACCGCTCGTTAAGAACACGAAAGGCAAGGAATGTTTGAAAATGTTTGATATTGAAAATATGTTAATGTTTGATATTGAAAAAAAACTCAACGTTCAAGGAAAGAAGGGAAGAAAAATCGTTTTAACTTCCAGCCTGCTAACACAAGTATATGTAACAAAACTTGAACAGTGGAGAAAACATTTATTCATTGTATCACATGAAACTATCAAAAAATAGTTACGAAGAAATTTCTAAACTGAAGAGAAATTTTTAAGGGAAGTGAATCTCTTCATTGAAGTTCTATCAAATGTTTTTCGAACTGAAATTTTCGCTATCATGAAGAAAATACCTTTAAGAGCGAGTTTTGAAGATGTTTTGAAGATGCCCTAGGAATTAATACCTTGCACTAGGAATTAATACCCTGGAATTAGTTTTAAAATTACATTAAACTCATCCCGATACACATAGAACACTTGTAAATACAAAAACTCTTCTTGAAACGTTCTATCAACTTTTTTCTCGGTTTTTGGGCTTTCGAAAAAAATATTTAAAAAAATGTTTTTTTTGAATTAAAAAAAGAAGTAAAATTGTAAAACAAAAAAAAGAGCAGCCCTTTCCCTCAGTGGTGAAAGTGGAAGTGAAATTCATCACGATCACAGCGTTTCAACCAAAAAACAATTTACCTACCTTTCCACATAAGCTTTTTTTTTCTCAAAGAAGTTTTCACAACAAAAACAACTGATTATTCTTAAACATATAAGTCGTTCGAAGCGCGTTGTGTTAAAATCTTTCTGCAGATGATTTTTTGGTTGCTGATGAGGGTTATCAGTATATGTTTTGTCAATACTGGAACACCTAGCATAATTCAAACGATTTGGCTACTGCGTTTAGTTATAAACTCCGCTGAAGACCGGTTTTTTTAATTTGAGCATTTTAAAGGGAGAGCGAGCAAGAACTCGAGCATTTTAGGCCGTTAAAATGAATAAAAATAAACTGGGTTCAAAATTGCAGAGACAGCGCGTTGAAGAGGAGGGCATTCCGGTGGCAGATGAAGTGAGCTTCCCATTTGAACTATTTTTTGACGTAGTAGTTCGAAGCAGAAGATAGAATTATATGAATGAAGCGTTACATGGGCATTTTAACGAGAGTGAAGGAAACCGCCATTTTGTGAACTAGAATGTGTTTTCTGTATATCCAAAAAGCCGTATAGTGGAACCCACTCCGATCGGTGAGCGACTACTCTCAGACGAGGATTGCTTTTTGCATAAACATTTTTTCACTCAATAAAATAAATTGAGAGTTTTGATTTTTACTGTCATATTCTTGGTACCTTCTGATTCAAAGCATTGACAAGTATCAGGAACTGGAGGAGAGTGGTCCAGAATTTGCCTCAGCTCCATCTACTCAGCCGCCTCAGCCGCAGCAATCTCCGCTTGCTTCGCCTCCGCTTCAGCCACTGCAAAGTATTTCTCCGCCTCCAGTCCAGCCACAGCCTGCTCCGCCTGCTCCACTTCAAGTCCTGGTACAGGCTGCTCTACCTCTGGCTCAGTCACTGCCAGCTCCGCCCGCTGTATCGGCTCAATACGAGTCGTTGTACTTGAGGTTTGTGAGAGAGCAGAAGTTGCAGTATGTTCAAGACGAAGGCCATGGGTTCAGTTCCCTCTCACTCAACAATCATTGCAAGAGATTCACCGAGCTTTTTCAATTCCTCTGTTGATCACTGGTATAATTTTCCACTGGTAAAATTCTATAGAACTCATTTTAGACGTTTAAACAAAAAATCTTTTCTCTCTAAGACTGGTGAAGCTTCATTCTTATAACAGTGGTGTAATTTTAACGCGCTCGTTCTCGGTTAGAGACGGTTTAATAATTTGAAACCACATTTTGATTGTTCACTACCCAAAATTCAATTTACCTGTTCGCAATTTAGTTTTTCAATGCCTGATCTGTATCACAAAGTTTTATTTAGTTCACCAAAAAACTCCTTCTGCCTCAACATCCTAACTTTTTTGGTTGAAGGTTTCTGAGAGGAGAAATGGGGAGAAGACAGGCGGCTCTGTCAAAGGGGTCGAAGTACCCAACACACCATCCACCCATTCGTAGCACGCCTCGTTCTCCTAAGCCGACTCGGTGTGCGGTGGCACTCCTCGCGGCTTCACACAAGATATCCGTTAGTTCGTGTATTACATTTAGATGCCTGGAAGATGATAACTTAGTTTAGAAAATATTTTTGCTATCGATTGCTACCTATGACATCATTTCGGAATAGTTTTGTATTCTTGATAGTAAGCTTTTATGAACGTCCCCTAATCTTTATAACATCACTCCGTGTACATATCAATGTGGTATTGAAGAAAGAGGAACAAAATAGGATGGTTTCGATGAACCATCTCTTGTAAGCCGCTTTCTTTGCTCGAACTGCATGCTGCACTTCGTCTGTCCAGAGCCAGGACTGCTTGTCGATACTTCGGCGTACAGGCTTCGTCCTTCCTAGAACTCTTCTCGCGGTGGCGGTTACAGAGTCTCTAAGCGAGGCCCATGTCCTGTTTATGTCTTCCGAATCGATTTATCGATTTCAGGGAAGGTGAAAAAACCACACACATACACAACACACACACACATATATATATATATATATATATGTACATACACACACACCACCACCACACACACACATTATCCCTAGCATGTTTTCACTTTATCACTATTCATACTTTCTAAGTATGAATAGTAACACTTGTGTGCGGAACGATTTGGATTACTTTTAAAGTTTATAGTTCCATTTTCATGCTTTCGAAAGTATGACTATCAATACGCTTTTTTTTGTGTGCAGTGATGACGGCTAATAATATATTTTTGTTCCTGAAGCTTTCACAATTTGATGGTTCGCCGACGACATCAAACTGTTCTTAAATTTCTCTCCGACTGACCCTAGCCTCGCCCACTCTCAATTGTCATCGGCTGCGCTAGCTATAGAATCTTTTTGTGACGAATGGCAATTGTCAGTTGCAAGCAGTAAGTGCAATTTTTACACCTTGGACAGTTCAATCCTCGTCTACCATATTTCGTGAGAAATAGTGCCCAGAAAGTGATTCTGTTCAAGATCGCAGATTCACCTATACGAGACTTAGGAGTTTTCATTGGTATAGATTTGTCTTATGACTTACATATTGAACAAATGACAAGGCGTGCGCTGCGATCTGTTTATGCTTT
>OZ057408.1:9352139-9588719 GCA_964056735.1 Allodiplogaster pararmata | reverse complement strand
AGAGAAGTTTTGCTGAATACATCTTTCGCTGCCTTTAGAAGTTTTTCTGGAGAAATCATCATTTTTAGAAAGTATGGCTGAGTTATTCAAAATTCATATTGTTGATTAAAAGAAAATGTTCTTTCTTTTGAGAACTTCATTCTCCGCTGTTTACATGATTTTCATCATGTTACGCTTTATGAGTTGATAATTAATTCTCTGGAAACGTTTTTTGCATTGAAAAATGTAGATAAAATAAATAAATAAAGCGTATCTGGAAGTACGACCATGACATGGTTTAAGAGTATACATCTTACTTATTGGAATATCCAAAAAGCCGTTAAGAATCTTATAGGCGAACAGAATGTCGGTTTTTGGTTCTCCGAGACAGCAAAGTTTCTAGCTGGAACATTCTAAGTCTCATGTTATACGCAGGAGGTGAAAGGACTTATGTGTTTACGGCATCGAATAAACAGTAGCCTAGTGAACGTATGTTGAACTCTTTCAATTTTCCTAATCAGTGTAACCTTGTAAGGAGACCAAACTGGTGAAGCAAACTCTAGCAGAGGAGAATGAAAGTTTTGTAACAACGGATATTTGACATTGGATCCCTATTGCAAAGAGCACGAAACAAAGCATAAACAGATCGCAGCGCACGCCTTGTCATTTGTTCAATATGTAAGTCATAAGACAAATCTATACCAATGAAAACTTCTAAGTCTCGTATAGGTGAATCTGCGATCTTGAACAGAATCACTTTCTGGGCACTATTTCTCACGAAATATGGTAGACGAGGATTGAACTGTCCAAGGTGTAAAAATTGCACTTACTGCTTGCAACTGACAATTGCCATTCGTCACAAAAAGATTCTATAGCTAGCGCAGCCGATGACAATTGAGAGTGGGCGAGGCTAGGGTCAGTCGGAGAGAAATTTAAGAACAGTTTGATGTCGTCGGCGAACCATCAAATTGTGAAAGCTTCAGGAACAAAAATATATTATTAGCCGTCATCACTGCACACAAAAAAAAGCGTATTGATAGTCATACTTTCGAAAGCATGAAAATGGAACTATAAACTTTAAAAGTAATCCAAATCGTTCCGCACACAAGTGTTACTATTCATACTTAGAAAGTATGAATAGTGATAAAGTGAAAAACATGCTAGGGATAATGTGTGTGTGTGGTGGTGGTGTGTGTGTATGTACATATATATATATATATATATATATGTGTGTGTGTTGTGTATGTGTGTGGTTTTTTCACCTTCCCTGAAATCGATAAATCGATTCGGAAGACATAAACAGGACATGGGCCTCGCTTAGAGACTCTGTAACCGCCACCGCGAGAAGAGTTCTAGGAAGGACGAAGCCTGTACGCCGAAGTATCGACAAGCAGTCCTGGCTCTGGACAGACGAAGTGCAGCATGCAGTTCGAGCAAAGAAAGCGGCTTACAAGAGATGGTTCATCGAAACCATCCTATTTTGTTCCTCTTTCTTCAATACCACATTGATATGTACACGGAGTGATGTTATAAAGATTAGGGGACGTTCATAAAAGCTTACTATCAAGAATACAAAACTATTCCGAAATGATGTCATAGGTAGCAATCGATAGCAAAAATATTTTCTAAACTAAGTTATCATCTTCCAGGCATCTAAATGTAATACACGAACTAACGGATATCTTGTGTGAAGCCGCGAGGAGTGCCACCGCACACCGAGTCGGCTTAGGAGAACGAGGCGTGCTACGAATGGGTGGATGGCGTGTTGGGTACTTCGACCCCTTTGACAGAGCCGCCTGTCTTCTCCCCATTTCTCCTCTCAGAAACCTTCAACCAAAAAAGTTAGGATGTTGAGGCAGAAGGAGTTTTTTGGTGAACTAAATAAAACTTTGTGATACAGATCAGGCATTGAAAAACTAAATTGCGAACAGGTAAATTGAATTTTGGGTAGTGAACAATCAAAATGTGGTTTCAAATTATTAAACCGTCTCTAACCGAGAACGAGCGCGTTAAAATTACACCACTGTTATAAGAATGAAGCTTCACCAGTCTTAGAGAGAAAAGATTTTTTGTTTAAACGTCTAAAATGAGTTCTATAAAATTTTACCAGTGGAAAATTATACCAGTGATCAACAGAGGAATTGAAAAAGCTCGGTGAATCTCTTGCAATGATTGTTGAGTGAGAGGGAACTGAACCCATGGCCTTCGTCTTGAACATACTGCAACTTCTGCTCTCTCACAAACCTCAAGTACAACGACTCGTATTGAGCCGATACAGCGGGCGGAGCTGGCAGTGACTGAGCCAGAGGTAGAGCAGCCTGTACCAGGACTTGAAGTGGAGCAGGCGGAGCAGGCTGTGGCTGGACTGGAGGCGGAGAAATACTTTGCAGTGGCTGAAGCGGAGGCGAAGCAAGCGGAGATTGCTGCGGCTGAGGCGGCTGAGTAGATGGAGCTGAGGCAAATTCTGGACCACTCTCCTCGAGTTCCTGATACTTGTCAATGCTTTGAATCAGAAGGTACCAAGAATATGACAGTAAAAATCAAAACTCTCAATTTATTTTATTGAGTGAAAAAATGTTTATGCAAAAAGCAATCCTCGTCTGAGAGTAGTCGCTCACCGATCGGAGTGGGTTCCACTGTACGGCTTTTTGGATATACAGAAAACACATTCTAGTTCACAAAATGGCGGTTTCCTTCACTCTCGTTAAAATGCCCATGTAACGCTTCATTCATATAATTCTATCTTCTGCTTCGAACTACTACGTCAAAAAATAGTTCAAATGGGAAGCTCACTTCATCTGCCACCGGAATGCCCTCCTCTTCAACGCGCTGTCTCTGCAATTTTGAACTCAGTTTATTTTTATTCATTTTAACGGCCTAAAATGCTCGAGTTCTTGCTCGCTCTCCCTTTAAAATGCTCAAATTAAAAAACCGGTCTTCAGCGGAGTTTATAACTAAACGCAGTAGCCAAATCGTTTGAATTATGCTAGGTGTTCCAGTATTGACAAAACATATACTGATAACCCTCATCAGCAACCAAAAAATCATCTGCAGAAAGATTTTAACACAACGCGCTTCGAACGACTTATATGTTTAAGAATAATCAGTTGTTTTTGTTGTGAAAACTTCATTGAGAAAAAAAAAGCTTATGTGGAAAGGTAGGTAAATTGTTTTTTGGTTGAAACGCTGTGATCGTGATGAATTTCACTTCCACTTTCACCACTGAGGGAAAGGGCTGCTCTTTTTTTTGTTTTACAATTTTACTTCTTTTTTTAATTCCAAAAAAACATTTTTTTAAATATTTTTTTCGAAAGCCCAAAAACCGAGAAAAAAGTTGATAGAACGTTTCAAGAAGAGTTTTTGTATTTACAAGTGTTCTATGTGTATCGGGATGAGTTTAATGTAATTTTAAAACTAATTCCAGGGTATTAATTCCTAGTGCAAGGTATTAATTCCTAGGGCATCTTCAAAACATCTTCAAAACTCGCTCTTAAAGGTATTTTCTTCATGATAGCGAAAATTTCAGTTCGAAAAACATTTGATAGAACTTCAATGAAGAGATTCACTTCCCTTAAAAATTTCTCTTCAGTTTAGAAATTTCTTCGTAACTATTTTTTGATAGTTTCATGTGATACAATGAATAAATGTTTTCTCCACTGTTCAAGTTTTGTTACATATACTTGTGTTAGCAGGCTGGAAGTTAAAACGATTTTTCTTCCCTTCTTTCCTTGAACGTTGAGTTTTTTTTTCAATATCAAACATTAACATATTTTCAATATCAAACATTTTCAAACATTCCTTGCCTTTCGTGTTCTTAACGAGCGGTGACTCTTCATATCGCTCTGGCAAATTGCTCTTCCTATTGGACTAATATCGATTACCCTGCCACGCTCAAAGCCTGGTGCCAAGGCTCGCTTTCAATTATATGGCACCATAATCGGTGAGTGAGTTCGCTTTATCACTTCTTATCCATCATCGTATAAATGGAGTCTTCAATTTCTCCTCAAATTTCCTCCCCGCTCGTTTCTCTTTTTAACAGGATGAGAAACATCACAACAACGAGAGGAAGACGAGTGACCGAGGAAGCGGACCCTCTAACTGAGCTCTATAACTATTTGAAGAAAAGTGATGAGAAGAACCTTATACTGGAGCAGAATAACACCAAGTTGGCCTCCCTTGTTGACGCCCAAGGTCAACTCATTAAGAATCTTACTATGAAAGTAGAGGAACTCGCCGAACAATTGTTGAAAGTGAATGGTAGCCCCCAGTGTGTTCATGGCAATACTTCTCCCTCTTCGATTATTACCACTTCTACTAAGCCTCTCTCATCTACTTCTGTACCTCCCCCGATCATCAATTTTACCCCTACGCCGCAGCCACCACCGCTTACTTCTCCATCATTCAAGTATTACGAGTCTCCATCCGAAATAGCTGATCGGATGGAGAGACATCGCAGTGTAGTACTTTTCCGCCTTCCTGAGTCCCGTTCCCCCAACGCTTCGCAACGTGTCGATGACGACTGGGAAAGAGTTCGTTGCATTCTAGACGCGATGCAAATTGAAGCATGTCCTGTTAAAGTCTATCGCATGCCTTCTCATCGTCCGAAATCACCAAATGCTCCTCCCCGCCCACTCAAAATAGTACTCCCAACAATAGGACATCAACAAGAAACTCTTCTATGTCGCGATGTACTTTCCCGTTTTTCCTCCGATTTGTATTTGAGACATTCACAGACTAGAGCTGAGAGAACTTATGACCGGACAGTCCGTGCTTGGCTGGCTGATAGGAGTAAGCCAAAACCTCATATTCCTCTTTTCGGTCCCCCTCTGAGTTATAGCAAACCTCGCCCACTGATGGCCGAGCGTGTTGAACCTCCTCGAAGATTCATGTCACCTCGTCCTAATCGTTCTTTAAACTAGACCAAAATCGCCGGTCTTCCACAAGTCACGTGAATTGTTATTTCGCACATGTTAGATCTCTAGTGAATAAGATTAATGATCTACAACTTTTGCTGTCAAAGAGATTCATTCATTTTATTCCTTTGCACATGGTTGATATACAATGGATAACTGTCACAGGGTGATTCAGTTCGAGGCAATAAGATAATACATATGTATGTACATTAACCGTAATTTTTGCATTTAAATTACAATTGATCGAGAAGTTCAAGGTGTGAGTTCATAATTAATAATTGGTGAGAAATACTCAAATACTATGTGAGTCTTAGTTTAGAAGAGGGTACAATTACATCAATTGGTAAACTAAGAAGAGCATTTTTAAATTGTGACGAGGATGGCATTGAAACAAGAGGCGAGGGCAGGGAATTCCAAATATCAATACGGCGAGAAACACACGTATTATGACCTTCGGGCATTTTGAAGGGCAGTATAAGTCTGAGAGTGTGGGAGATTCTTTGGCTGTAGAGGGAAGGCCTGATCACAAAGAGATGTGTGGTTCCAAGCACAACGTTATTGTGGATGGCTTTATGAATGAAAGATAGGTCAAGTATGGTGCGCCTATACTCCAAGGTGGTTAGGGTTAATAATTTTAGACGGGCAGAATAATTTTGAGAGATTTGGCCAGCTCTAGCGAAAATGCGTTAGTAAAGTTTCTTTGTACCCGCTCTATGTCGTTAATGAGACCGACAGAGACAGGTGACCAGAGTTCGCATCCATATTCCAGAATTGGTAGAACGTAGGTTTTGTATGCGCGAAGTAAGACCGGGATGGAGGAGGTTTTTAAAGACCTAAAAAGAATGTTAATAGCTGTTCTGGCTTTTTGAATCATGGTAGTAATATGATGGTTAAATGAGAGAGAGGATTCGAAATGAATACCAAGGTCTTTAACGATTGATTGTGAGGGCAGGGTGTGGTTTTCTAAGGTGTAGGGTAAGTCAGGGTTGTTAGGTCCGCAATGAACAATATAGCATTTAGGGAATGAGATTGTGAGTGACCAAGTTTGAGCGTATTCAGCGATTATGTGAAGAGCATTTTGAAGGGAGGACGAAGACTGGGAGAAAATTTTGAGATCGTCTGCATACAGAAAGCTAAAAACATTTGAGGGTAGAAGCTCTACTATGTCATTAATGAAAATAGAGAAAAGCAGAGGCCGAGGCAGCTACCCTGAGGAACCCCAGTGGTCACTGCTCTATCTGCAGATTCGAAGCCGTCAACAGAGACGCGGAAAGACCTTTTAGAGAGAAATGACTTGATCAGCAGGAGAAGGGAGGAGTCTATACCACAAGAACTAAGTTTGTAGAGTAGTGCCCTATGATCTACAGCATCAAAAGCCTTTGTGAAGTCAATGAGACATATGTCGAAGGCTTGTTTTTTGAATAAAAGTGACAGATAGACTGAGTGAGCGTGTACAAGGGAAGAAACAGTGGAATGTTTGGAGCGAAAACCAGACTGATTTGGGTTGAGGATATTGTTGCTTTCGAGGTGATTGTAAATAAGGTGATATTTAACGCCTGATTATAAGAACTAACAGGAATGTGTAATTTCATCTCTGAATTGGAAAACTTTTTTCTCTTTTTTTTATGATCAAGGGCTTGAATGTAGGCAGTTCATCTTCCTCTTGATAGGAATTATGTTGTTACTGCTGAGTGACAGGGAAGGTCGCCCTTGACTGTTCACTCTCCCCGTGCCCGTTCGACGACCGACTCAAGCTCTTGGTTGTCGGAGACACAGGAGGTTGGAGATTACATGACTTTTCTTATGGAACCTTCGCAATCAATTTTGCACAACAAAAAATATTATGAAAGTTTGGATCAAATGCAGAATACAAAATCCTTCAATTTTTTTGCTTATGCCAAGATCTATTTCATAATTTTGAATACTATTATTGTTGAATTTATCCCATTCTGTTCACATATTATTGTTAGTAATGAATGATAAAATATCTGATAACTACAAAATTTAATAGCACTGTGTAGATCCACTTTTTAATTGCCCGGAATTGATGAACGAAATAAAAAAGGAGGAAAAGTAATTCTGAAAGAACTCATCCGAGAGATTCGTTCATTTTTAAAAATTTACCTCTTATATTGTTGAATCGCTGCTATTGCGTACATGCGACAGGTATTTGTCACCAGATATTTTTTACCTTTTTTTTTTTTGGAAGTTTAACCACAAAATTCTTTTTTTACCGCACCCATCTCTGGTTAGGATGATCTCTTTAAAAATTATTTCTACCTAAATAAAAATTTTTTTGGCAGCCAGGAAAAAAGAAGCTTGCGAATGTATGACGTAGTGAGATTCTTCAATGACATTTTTGGTTACGGGAACAGAGAACACTCGCGGAGCTTCGCATAATGAAGTTGTCCTACTGCAAACTCCTCACTTCGGTTCGGTCAAAATTAAACTTTGTCAAGTGAATGTACATAGCCACGCTTTCACTCAAGAAGTTATGAATTACCAATAACCTATCAACTTTTTGATTCCATGTGAGGGAATTTTCTCATATGCCAATGCTGATGATAAAAATTTTCGCTTTCCTCAACTTGCATGGTTATTGCTGCAATAAAAGTACAGCTTCTCCCGATCCTTTCACCTCAAATACCATTCATTCCGGCGATTGCCGAAGAGCGTGTGTACGTCAGCGATCAGATATTTTTTACTTTATGAGCACTCACATGACTTTTAGGTCGTCAGCGATGAGATTAAGGTTTCGTTCCTAAGCCTGACGGTCTCGTTAGCGTAAAGTTGACCTAACTGAAAAAAATATAAAAAATTACTTTAAAGATAAAGTTCAAAAATTATCTCATCGCTAACGTCCACACGCTTTTTGAAAGCACGCTTTTCGGCTATCGAGTTCATTTCCTAATTCACGATCCATGTATATACATATGTGTAAGATAGTCGATCCATCTCACACCAAGTATAATCGCTGTTCCTTTGGCTCTGCTGGTTTCAGCGAATGGTCATCTGTCCTTGCAAATTAGTTTTAACGAATAGAGACCGCCCATTCGAGTGAGGAGCCTATAATGAAAAGTGAGCCAGTTTTGACTTCCTATTAAAATATTTAAAATACCTCTCACTTGTTTGATGTTGATCTTTTTACCGAAGAAAATTTGTTTAGTCATCGCAAAAAAATTCACATAGTAGTTTGAGGAATCTTGGAGAGGAAATGTCGGTTACCCAGTTCGTGGAAAACTACTACATAATTATGTTCAGAACATTGTTAAACTTATAATCTAAATTCTAAATGCTGATTAGTTCCCTGCAACAATCGGGTGCAACATCTTATCCTTGGCGGCTTTCAAATGGATTTCTCCTTTTCATCGAAGTGTGATTTCCAAGGTTCTTCTATTATCGTCCGGGTGTGACATAATGGTAGTGTGTCCGACTATTGTGCGAAGATTCCCAAGTTCGACTCCTACCCCGGACAGATCCATCCAAACCTAGGGGTTGAGAAATGCTGGTTGTGCTTTGGCACGAATCTGTTCCTCCCCACTGCTGCTAACCACACTAACAGAGACCGAGGAAGGAAGCCAATGTTTCTGCCAGGATAGGTCTGTCCTGCATCTTAGGGGAGCGCGTACCTTGCAGTAAGGCGGGAACAAGCGCGAGGAAAATTATATTACATACATAGAATCTTTTATCGGAAAACCAAGTGCATCATCGTATTTTATGACACATTATCACGAGCATTTCACGTTTCAAGTTGAAAAAAAAGAGAAAACGATGAATCATTCATACAGAAAACAGTTAGAAATGAAAAAATTTGAACATCGTAGATGTACTATGGTTCCAGCCTGCGTACAATTTCAACGTGGTTTGAGCAATGGTCCTCTTCAGTCAGCCTCCCGCTCTTCGTCAGCCTCCCGCTCTTCGTCAGTCAGCCTCCCACTCTTCGTCAGTCAGCTTCCCGCTCTTCAACCAGCCTCCCGCTATTCTTTCAGCCTGCCGCTCTTCAGTCAACCTCCCGCTCTTCAGTCAGCCTACCGCAGTCAGTGAGCCTCGCGCTCTCAGTCATTCTCCTTCTCTCAGTCTGCCTCCCACTCTCCGTCAGTCAGCCTCCTGCTCTCAGCCAGCCTTCCGTTCTCAGTCAGCCTTCCGCTCTCAGTCAGCCTACCGCTCTTCAGTCAACCTCCCGCTCTTTGGTCAGCCTCCAGCTCTTCAGTCAGCCTACCGCTAGTCAGCGAGCCTCGCGCTCTCAGTCGTTCTCCTTCTCTCAGTCAGCCTCACACTCTTCGTCAGTCAGCCTCCTGCTCTCAGCCAGCCTTCCGTTCCCAGTCAGCCTTCCGCTCTCAGTCAGCCTACCGCTCTTCAGTCAACCTCCCGCTCTTCAGTCAGCCTCCAGCTCTTAAGTCAGCCTATCGCTAGTCAGTGAGCCTCGCACTCTCAGTCATTCTCGTTCTCTCAGTCAGCCTCCCACTCTTCGTCAGTCAGCCTCCTGCTCTCAGTCAGCCTTCCGTTCTCAGTCAGCCTCCCACTCTTCGTCAGTCAGCTTCCCGCTCTTCAATCAGCCTCCCGCTATTCATTCAGCCTGCCGCTCTCAGTCAGCCTCCAGCTCTTCAGTGAGCCTACCGCTCTTCAGTCAGCCTCCCGCTCTTCGTCAGCCTCCCGCTCTTCGTCAGTCAGCCTCCCACTCTTCGTCAGTCAGCTTCCCGCTCTTCAATCAGCCTCCCGCTATTCATTCAGCCTGCCGCTCTGAGCCAGCCTCCCGCTCTTCAGTCAGCCTACCGCTCTTCAGTCAACCTCCCGCTCTTCAGTCAGCCTCCAGCTCTTCAGTCAGCCTACCGCAGTCAGTGAGCCTCGCGCTCTCAGTCATTCTCCTTCTCTCAGTCAGCCTCCCACTCTTCGTCAGTCAGCCTTCTGCTCTCAGCCAGCCTTCCGTTCTCAGTCAGCCTTCCGCTCTCAGTCAGCCTACCGCTCTTCAGTCAACCTCCCGCTCTTCAGTCAGCCTACCGCTAGTCAGTGAGCCTCGCGCTCTCAGTCATTCTCCTTCTCTCAGTTAGCTTCCCACTCTTCGTCATTCAGCCTCCTGCTCTCAGCCAGCCTTCCGTTCTCAGTCAGCCTTCCCCTCTCAGTCAGCCTACCGCTCTTCAGTCAACCTCCCGCTCTTCAGTCAGCCTCCAGCTCTTTAGTCAGCCTACCGCTAGTCAGTGAGCCTCGCACTCTCAGTCATTCTCCTTCTCTCAGTCAGCCTCCCACTCTTCGTCAGTCAGCCTCCTGCTCTCAGCCAGCCTTCCCTTCTCAGTCAGCCTTCCGCTCTCAGTCAGCCTACCGCTCTTCAGTCAACCTCCCGCTCTTCAGTCAGCCTCCAGCTCTTCAGTCAGCCTACCGCTAGTCAGTGAGCCTCGCGCTCTCAGTCATTCACCTTCTCTCAGTCAGCCTCCCACTCTTCGTCATTCAGCCTCCTGCTCTCAGCCAGCCTTCCGTTCTAAGTCAGCCTTCCGCTCTTAGTCAGCCTACCGCTCTTCAGTCAACCTCCCGCTCTTCAGTCAGTCTCCAGCTCTTCAGTCAGCCTACCGCTAGTCAGGGAACCTCGCACTCTCAGTCATTTTCCTTCTCTCAGTCAGCCTCCCACTCTTCGTCAGTCAGCGTCCTGCTCTCAGCCAGCCTTCCGTTCTCAGTCAGCCTTCCGCTCTCAGTCAGCCTACCGCTCTTCAGTCAACCTCCCGCTCTTCAGTCAGCCTCCAGCTTTCCAGTCAGCCTACCGCTAGTCAGTGAGCCTCGCGCTCTCAGTCATTCTCCTTCTCTCAGTCAGCCCCCCGCTCCCCCTCAGTCAGACTTTCGCTCTTCAGTCAGCCCACCACTCTTCGTCAGTCAGACTGTCGCTTCCAGTCAGCCTTCCGTTCTCAGTCAGACCCTGACTTCCAGTCAGACTCTCGCTCTCAGTCAACCTCCCGCTCTTCTTCAGAGTTTTTCCTCTCATTCTCATCCAATCTCCATACTTAATTTATTTTTTTCTACTTCCTGTCTTCGCCTCCCCTCTCTTACTGTCTTTCTTTCTCTCTCTCACTCTCTCTTTCTTTCTCACAGTTTCTTCCTTTTTTCTCTCTTTGTCTTTATTTTTACCCTCTTTCATTTATTCTAACCTTCGAACCCCAAATCAACTCTGCACTATTCACTTTCTCTTATCTCTACGTTTCTATCTCTCCATTCTATAAAAAAACGCTTCCGGTTTTCATACAGAATACTGATTCGGGACAGCTCACTTGTCTACAACTACAAGTACAAACTATTCTTTTTTTAAGAAGCTTGTTTGAGGATTTTCAGCTGGAAGAGATCTAGGCTTTAGTCTCAAGTGTCTTCAGTTAATTATCTCGCTATTTCTTTTAGGTTAAATCCTGCTGTGACGATTAAACGAATGACCAATATGACGGTGGAGGATCTCATTCTGACTCAGCAGACTAAGAGATCTTGGTGCGCATGACCTTCGATTCACGTTGAATTTTGTCAATTTCAACAATTTGATGATTCCTTATGCCGAAGCCAAGTTTAAAATTCTGGGCATGTGGACAGATTAAAAGATTGTAATCATCTAAGGCCCTTAAAAGAAATTCAGGTCAAAATTAAGGCCTTCGATGCGGTTTTCGCTAAATTTAGGTCTGGTTTGCAGTATTTCTTTTTTTTTCACGTGTCCCTGGCGCAAGCGTCTTCCGTTCATGTCGAAGCTACACAGTGTGTTAGAACCAGCAGAAGAAACGCGAGGTCAGAGAGAATTCAAACCAGTAGAAGGGACAAGAAGAGTTATTTAGAAGAAAGTGATCTCTCAGTCTGCTGAGTCAGAATGAGATCCTCCACCGTCATATTGGTCATTCGTTTAATCTTCACAGCATGATAATTATGTATAAGAAAGAGCAAGATAATTAACTGAAGACACTTATGACTAAATCCTAGATCTCTTCCATCTGAAAATCCTCAAACAAGCTTCTTGAAAAAGTGAATAGTTTGTACTTGTAGGTGTAGACAAGTGAGTTGTCCCGAATCAGTGTTATGTATGAGAACCGGAAGCGTTTTTTTTTTCTAGAATTGAGAGATAGAAACGTAGAGAATAGAGAAAGTGAAGAGTGCAGAGTTGATTTGGAGCTCGAAGGTAGAATAAATGAACGAGGGAAAAAAGAGAAACATTAAGGAATAGGAAGAGTAAGAGAGAAAAAAAAGAAACTGTGAGAAAGAAAGAGAGAGTGAGAGAGAAAGAAAGAGAGAAAGAGAGGAGAGGCGAAGACAGGAGGTAGAAAATACGAAAATAACTATGGAGATTGGATGAGAATGAGAAGAAAAACTTCACTCGGAGAAAGTAAGGGTCAAAGTATTTCCGAATAGTGGAAGAAGAATGGAGAAAGTGTCCTCAAGAAGTCTTTTTGAATATGTGTAATTACATTGCACGCATTTATTGTCGAAAAAGTTCTCTTCTTTTCATGAAAAGAATTTCTTCCGTGTGACCACGAAGATCTTGTTGATTTTATATCGAACTATTGAATTCAAATCGTACGTGCGAATGACCTTTTTGTACTATATGTATTGATTTATCGCAATGTCTTAAGTGGTCGAGTCTTAACATACTTTCTGTTATTCTCAACTCTTCTACTTGACCCCTAAAAGTCCGGATTCTAGATTGAACAGTCTGAACACTTTTATTTCAATCAACTTTGGAAATTTTTTTTCTTCAAGTTGGGGAGCCATCTGATAAATCATATGATCTAACCGAAGACAATGTTTCATCTTTTTAACGTACCATTCAAAATTTCTTTGCTAAGTTTGTAAACGTTAATGGACATCGTCAAATGTGAGACAGGAAATTTGAGATCTTTTTGAATGCATTAGCTCTCGAATAAGAAAAAAAATTGAAAATTGTACCCTACTCTTGGCGGTTTTGTGCGCCAAGTGGGAAGAAGTATCCCAAGTTTGTAATGTGCTCGAATAGCAATGTTATAGGGCTTTTATGTGTTCGCTCAAAATGTCTAGAACAGTCTACTTTTTTCTTTTGGTTGTAGCCGGTTACTTTTTCTTCGAAGATTAATGTGACGATGATACGGGATCTCGCCTCTCTTTTCACCGGTTTTTTCCTGTGTGTGTCTTTTTATTATATTTTTTTACTTGTTTTTCCATAGTAGTCTTCTTTTTGCCTGAGCCAGAGATCAGGTATCTTTAGTGTAGTCGGGTGTATGGCGCTGTGAAAAGATGTTATAGGTCATGTGGACTCAAGTGGAAGTCGGGAGAGCTGTCCTGGATTGTTTCGTCGATACGGCGCAGATAGTAATTTGTGAACCTGCTGTTGTCAGAACTTAGTTGGCTGGGGGGTGCAATTAGTAATCTGAGGAGCAGATGCTTTGGGTTCGTTGTTCTTGTGTATTGTTTTAAATGCAGCGTATAGATGCTTTGTGGTTTCCATGCTGTGGTTTCCTGTTATGGTTCGGAATGCGCTGTTTTGAGCTCTTTGTATTCTCTCATGTGCAGAGCTGGAGAGGAATGTCGTTCTGATTGGGGCTGCTTAACCATATACATAAGGATTGTGATATGGCTTTGTAGGTGAGTCAAAGAGTTCTCCTTACGATTTCCCCACGTGCTGCCTGATAAGCCTTTAAGGGCGTTGTTTCGTTGACTCATACTCGCAGAGATGCCTTTGGCATGCTGACTATAGGTAATCATGCAGCTAAAAGTTACACCCAATATCATGGCCTTTTTGACGGTGTGAACTGTGCTGCTTCCGACTGTAATGTTAAGTGTGGTCATATTCTATTTGCTGAACGGCTTGAACAACATCAAGTGACTTTCGGCTGAAGAAATGATTGATTGCGATTCTAAAGGAAATTTTCGAAATTTGGGAGAGCTTCTTGCAGGTTTAGTGTAAATGTATTGATGAAGGTCTCTAGCGCCCAGATTGTTACGCCATCCAAGTAAGAGATTAAATTTGTATGCGGATCGTTTGCGGGAAAATCTGATGAGTGAAGGTTGAACAATGTGGGAGCAAGTGCGCTGCCCTGAGGTACACCACTCCATATGATCGCGAAGGTTGACAACACGTCTCTGAAGTTGGTTTGGCCATTGCGTCTTCGGAGGTAGGAGAATAGCCACTTTTTTCCAAACTTGGGCATTCCGATGTTGAGAATAAGGTGAGTTAGCTTAATGACGTGTATAAGGTCGAAAGCTTTCGGCTGGTCCAGTACCATAATCACTGTGCATCTTAGGGTTGTTTGTTGTTTGAAGCCATCGGCGATGTCTTGTGGTAACCTGAGTAAGACCGAGGTTGTGGATTTTCCCGGAGTGAAGCCGTGTTGGTGCAAAGCCGAGACTATGTAAAGAATACCAAATAGGAGACTTTCGATAATCTTGGCGGCAGGGGGAAGAAAAGAAATCGTCATGTAGCCTGAGCCGTTGTTTGCGTTTTTTCCTGGTTTTAGGAGCGGTAGAAAACATAATGATTTCCATATCATAGGCATTCTTCCAGTTTTGAGCGAGTATTGTACGTTGTGTTGCACTTACGGAATGGTGCAATTATGAAAGTAGATTGATAAGATTTAACCTGACATCTCTCTATGCAAGAAGATTACAGGGTGGTCCATAAATAAAGTTACAAATGTTCGAAAACATTTCCTGGGAAAGTGACCGCACGTAGCGGTCACTTTTCTCGTTTTCCTGATCCTCCGTTTTTTTTAGTACGTGTCAAGTGAGTTGCGATTGATTCCATCGATGTTTAGGGTAATGACAGCGTCGAATCGCTTGCGCATTGCGATCATTCGCCTACACACTCTTGGCCACGCTCCTACTCGCATTGCTGAAACGCTTCGCCTGCCTCGCATGACAGTGTATCGAGCGATCAAAAGATTCGAGGAGCTTGGCACATCTTTGGACCGTCCAAGGCGAGGTCGTCCTCGCACTGTTCGCACGACACCACTCATCGAAAACGTTCGGAGTCGGATCAACCGAAATTCACGACGAAGCATCAGACAGATGGCGCAGCAGCTCCCGATGAGCCGAACTTCATTGAAACGAATAGTCACGGAGGAGCTGGGACTCAGGTCGTATCGTACACGGAAGGCCGCTTTTCTGTCGGCTCGCAACAAGTCGGGAAGAGTCAAAAGATGTCGCGACCGTCTTCGCCGTACGCAGCTAGGCGAACATTTCAATATGGTGTCCTCTGACGAAAAGCTGTTCACCGTGGAAGAAGTCCACAACTCAAAAAACGTCAGAGTGCTTGCGAAGGACGCAGAGCAAACCGATAGCAAGGGTAGAACGGTCCAACGCAGTGTACATCCAACTCAAGTCATGGTCTGCGCCACAGGAAAAACACCGCTTGTTTTTGTCGAGAAAGGCGTCAAGATCGACACGGAATACTACCTGAACATGTTCTGCAAGACGTGCTCCATCCATGGTCTCAATCGCATTTCAATCAGAGTACATGGACCTTTCAACAAGACTCAGCACCAGCCCACAAAGCTAAAAAGGTCCAAACGTGGTGCAAGGAAAGTTTTCCCGGCTTCATTACAACATCAAAATGGCCGGCCTCATCACCCGACCTGAACCCGCTGGATTATTCCGTTTGAGCCTACTTGGAGTCCAAGGTCAACTCTCGCTCCCACTCAAATATTGATTCCCTGAAGAATGCCCTTCAGGCAGAATGGGACAACATCGGAGTCGAATACCTCCGTACAGTGGTAGAGGCGTTCCCAAAGAGACTTCGAGCTGTAGTTCGAGCAAAAGACGATAGTTTGAGCTGAACTTTCGCGTGAATGTTGACATTTATGTTGTTGATAAAATATGTTAATTTGAGATGATTTTCTCTGTTTTGAAAAAAAATATAACAATTCCAATTTGTAACACTATTTATGGACCACCCTGTAGAAGCTGATATTCTTTTAGCTTTCAAAATTCTCAAAGGTTACACTGACGTTCCAGTTTGTAAATTTTACACTTTCAAACAGTGTAACGGTCGCACCTCCTTTTATGCTTTCCATATAGGGCACACATACAGAAACTCACTTTTTCACTCTTTCGCTTATCGGACATCTCGATTTTTCATGAAATTACCGGTCAGTCTTCTCAGGAATCAAACCATTCTAAGTTTTCGGATAAATTTGTCATTGCTGGATGTTCCAGAGGTCTTAAACATCGATTTAAGTTTATAATAGTCGTTCATTCTCGTTCTCGTTGTTTTTTTCAGTTTTTTTTAAAATTTTTTTTTAGTTTTGTCAGCAGAGTCTTCCTCATGTTGTTACATTGCAAAATGTATTTCAATAAATAAATAAATAAATATTTTACCAATTTTGTTTACTCTACCGTCTCCGAGATGATGAAATAGGATCGGGGCGAGTTCGTTTGGACCTTTGACTAGGGATTTCTTCGTCTATCTTCTTGCCGATAAAGTGTCTGTGCTCGTGTATTTTGGGACTTTATCTGTTTCTAGTTTGTGGATCTTTCGTATGTGAAATCGGTTTCGTTTGTTGTAGGATTAGGGGACCGATCGTGTCTGTGAAGGACTTGTTGAATCAGTATGCCATGGTTTTCAGGAGATGATGAGGGTCCTTTTCCAAAGTCGATGGAGTGGTTCGGTGGCGGTCTTCCTTTCTCATTCAACATTTTGATAGTTTCCATAGCTTGTTAATGTCCTCGTTCGTGTCATAAGATTCGATAAGCTGTCTACATATGTCTCTCTTTCTTTTGTCTGTAGCTCGTCTGATGTTGGTGATCAAAATGCTGGTGTTTGTACTTGTTGAGTCGGATTCTCTGAGGGCATCTCGCTAGTTTATCCAGTCTCGTACTTAGGACATCATAGCGACGGTCCTTTTTCTAGCGTGTGCGTGTGATTGAGCTGGCAGCTGCAGGGATTGAGAAGGATCATTCTGAAAAAAAGGCTCAGTTTGGGCTGCGGAAGGTCTGGTAGAGGTGTCAAGGCTAGTTTTTTCTCAACATTTAGTTTGAACTTGATCCAGTCCGCCTTTCTGAAGTTTGTGTAGACACGTCGCCTGTCTGTGTGTTCGAATATAGTTGCATCCTTCCAGATTTCCAGGGAATATGGTCAGAACTCTCCGTTTCTACAGTCTTCCAGGATACGTGTGGTAGTAGGTAGATTCCGATAACAAACAGTGAATTCTGGGGAGGAAGGTCTGCCGTTAGAGGGTTGCCCTGTGGGTAGATCTCGGTAGATTGGGAGTAGTCGGAGGCGTCAAGAATTTTTGCTATGAGGGATCCTCGGTTGTCTGCAGTGTTCGAGTGCCTAGTTGAGTCATGGACATTTAGGACACAAAGAATTATCGTCTTTTCACGTTTGAGAAGGAAAGAGGCAAGGTTTGGTGAGTATAATTTTGTGCAGAAGCTGACGGGGGGATGAAGATGTTGGTTACATCAAGTGAATGTCCCTTTACGTTGAAGATGCGGACCGTCAGTGATTCGATATTAGATTCTCTGGTTAAAAGTACTTATGTGTAGTTGAGTGTGACAGACGCCTGAAAGAAGTCTACTCCTGAGGCAGTACCTCGATCTTTTTGGATAAACGAGTATGCTGGGAAGTTCGGCAATTCCAATAGTGTGGAGAATTTGTTCTCTTTTTTGACAAACAAATATCGATCTTATGTCGTACGATTAAGTCCAAAAATTCTGTGATTGTGCCTTTTATTGCATCATTAAATGTATTGCAATATTCTCAATTTTTTGTTGACCTTGGTATTTGAATTTTTGTGTTGAGGCGGGCGTTGTCATTCGAAGACATGATGGGTATCGGTATGAATTGTAGATGTAGTTCTTGATTGTTGTCAGACCACTGCATACTCCTTGCATGAAGAGCATTCGATGCAATTAGTATTGGCTCTTCTTTGGCAGGTGGTGCATTTCCAGATTTCATTTGTAGGTCCAGAGTTCTGCTCAATTTCGCTGGCTTTTAGTTGTATGGAGAGCAGCTATTCAACGGGGTCGGGTCGCTCCTTTAGCGAAAAAACTTGGGAGAGAGATGATTGTCTTCCTGTGGTAGTTTTCTTCTAATATTCATTTAGTCGGAGTTAATGTCCTTTGCAGACTTTAGTCTGTCGTGCTGCATCACGAAAAGTCGGACATCTTTGTAGCACACTTTTTTCTTCTCTGCTTGCCTCGACAAAATAGAATCCGGTGTCAAAAAGAAGTCGAACACCTGGCAGCCTTCTTTTCCCAACTACATCTCGAACTCTTTTTTCCAGTACCTGTGATGTTCAATTTTAAGCGACTTATGCTTTCTACATTGAGATTTTTTTAAGTGTTTGAATTGAATTGAACTCGTTCGCTCTTCAAACGCTCCTTGTTCCCACACCATTTAATGAGTGAAACGTTTAAACGTTTTTTTATATCCAAAAACGAATCAACATATACAATGCATTTGATTTGCTTAAGGAATAGTAATCATTAACAAAATCGATTATTTTCGAATGGTTTTCATCGAAATAAACCATTACAAAATGAATTTTGTTAAACTTAATTCTAAAATTCAAATAAAAGGTAAATATGTATGTAGTGAAACGATTCTCCTCAAATCCAATTTACAGTCAAATTAGTTATTCGAGCAGCTCTGAAAGGTTTGTAATACTTTTTTTTCGACTAATTGTGATGTTCACAATAGTGTGCTGTACTCCCTTAATATCAAAGACCTTCCTAATCAACCACACCATGGTCTTCATATGATACTTTCAAGAGCACGATGTAATTATGTATATATAACTTGTCTTCGACCTCGGTTCTTCTCTTATCACTACCTATTTTATAATTTCTCGCTCTTGAATGCTCTATCATTCACTCTCTTTTTCTCTAGCCCAATGTTTGTGAATCGTCATTTTTTTCTTCTCATAATTCTCTCTACCTCTTTTTTTCTTTTTTCGTTCGTAGTTTCCCTTTTTCTCTGTTTCTTTATCTCCCTCTCTCTCTCTTTTCCTCTTTTGTTTTCTCTCACACTCTCTCATGCTTTTTCTCCAACTATGTATGCTCTACCTTCCTCTTTCAGAATTCTTCGCGAAGTCTATCTCCACACCCTCTTTCCTGTCGAAGTAAGCAGTTCCCCCAGGCAGCATCGGGGCCTGCCTGCATCACATCTTCATCGCCCAAGTGCTCATGAAACACTTCCTTCTACTGCAGTGTCTCGTTTTAACTTCGGTAAATTAAACTTTTCTTTTCACATAAATTTCTCCAAGCCGCATAGTTTTTCATTCGGACATCGGAGATTCTAATGTTCATCTTAGCATTGTTCTATAGTTCAAGATCCGCGCTTAATATGCTTTCTCGAAACAATTGCAAAAAAGCAATATTCTACATTCCATTTTTTCTGAGCTTAACATGCTCGCAGCATCAAGTACCCAGATGATAACTTGAATATTTGTAGATGAATGATGGAGTTTCATTTCTAAGACCTCGGTTACCAAGCGACAAAATAATTAATTACTTCAAGAAGTTTTTATACAGACTATAGTATGTCTTAAGAAGTATGAGTTGAACTCTGTTTCCGAAACTTCAGTGTCTAGAGCTTCTTTTAAAAACACATTTCAAAAGCTTATCTTCTGAACACATTTCATGAGCGAGAATAGCCCAATTTAATTTTCACTCTGTCTAGAAAAATAATACTAATAGTGTTTTTTTACAAACATATATAAAATTTTAATGAGGTAATTTATATGATTATACAAAATAGGCTCTCCTTCCCCGAAAACCAACCTATATCTCTTTTTTTGCTATCTCTCTCACACTTTTCTTTCTTCCTCTTTTCTCATCTTTTTTCTGTTTCTATATCGTCCTAATCCTCTCTTTCTCTTGTGAGTTACATAGCTGCAACTATACATATATTTTCAATTTTTCATTAAAACTTATACGATTAGTTTGAAGATGATCGCAAGAGGAGCTTGATAAAGATTGCGGTAATGATATGTAATGTAGTCTTTCTCTGCTGATTACACACAGTCTTATCATTTTCTACTCTTCAACTAAAGGGTAACGATTAGTCCTGTGTGGTATTTTCCCTGAGATTCAGCTTTCTCTCTCCGACTGACACCTTCAAGATATGCGAACTTTGAACTCTCAGTTTAAAACCTCAATTTGTTTCAACAGCAATCAAAAATGAATAGAACTCTTCAAAAGAAAATGCCGCCGATTTGAAAATGAATATGCCTTGAGATATGAACTTCTGCTTCATTAAATTTTTCCTCTTAAAAGAGTCTCTAAAATTACAAATGTCTGTTGCTTGAGTAGCTTTTATTTTATTCACATATATTCATCTTTGAGACGTTTTTCCATTGAACATTTATAATAAAACATGAATTGTGTGTATATAAATACTATGTTGTATAGTGGAAGCCGAACATATGGTTAATCAGATGGAAATATGAGACTTCAGATAGAGATAGATCTCTGAGAGAGACAGAAAGTGTAGGAAGGCGATGAAGAGAAAATTTTATGTTTACTGGTTTGAAAGAAGATATAAAGTGTGAGAAAACCAAAAAAAGGAACGAAGACAGAAAGAGGAGAAAACAGAGAAAACGAGGAAATATAAGAGTAATAGAACCAGTGGAAAAAGGTTTTACCTGAAGTAATAAAAGAGAGAGTTGGCTGTTGAGAGTAAAGGAGGTCATCCTTCTTTTATGTTTTCAGTTCCACATATTCTTTGGCTCAGAAGTTGAGTGATTAAAATGAGTTAGAGCGCTTCTTTTCCCGAAAACCTGGAATTTTTCTTAACCAAGCGTTTTTCTTACAATTGAAAGGGTATTCTCTCACATGAACTCTTTACCTAAATACACAATCCATTGAAGGTGTGCATTATATTTATAAAAAAAACCTCAGTGTTCAGAATTTCATCAAGAGTAATCGGAAAAAGTAACTCTTCACAGGAAGAGACCTGAAGTCTTACTCTAGAGGAAAAAGTAACTCTTTACAGGAAGAGACCTGAAGTCTTACTCTAGAGGAAAAAGTAACTCTTTACAGGAAGAGACCTGAAGTCTTACTCTAGAGGAAAAAATAACTCTTTACAGGAAGAGTCCTGAAGTCCTAATCTAGAGGAAAAAGTAACTCTTTACAGGAAGAGACCTGAAGTCTTACTCTAGAGGAAAAAGAAACTCTTTACAGGAAGAGACCTGAAGTCTTACTCTAGAGGAAAAAGTAACTCTTTACAGGAAGAGACCTGAAGTCTTACTCTAGAGGAAAAAGTAACTATTTACAGGAAGAGACCTGAAGTCTTACTCTAGAGGAAAAAGTAACTCTTTACAGGAAGAGACCTGAAGTCTTACTCTAGAGGAAAAAAGTAACTCTTTACAGGAAGAGATCTGAAGTCTTACTCTAGAGGAAACATTAACTCTTCACAGGAAGAGACCTGAAGTATTACTCTGAAGGAAAAAGTAACTCTTTACAGGAAGAGACCTGAAGTCTTACTCTAGAGGAAAAAGTAACTCTTTACAGGAAGAGACCTGAAGTCTTACTCTAGAGGAAAAAGTAACTCTTTACAGGAAGAGACCTGAAGTATTACTCTAGAGGAAAAAGTAGCTCTTTACAGGAAGAGACCTGAAGTCTTACTCTAGTGGAAAAAGTAACTCTTTACAGGAAGAGACCTGAAGTCTTACTCTAGAGGAAAAAGTAACTCTTTACAGGAAGAGATCTGAAGTCTTACTCTAGAGGAAAAAGTAACTCTTTACAGGAAAGACCTGAAGTCTTACTCTAGAGGAAAAAGTTAATATTTACAGGAAGAGACCTGAAGTCTTACTCTAGAGGAAAAAGTTAATATTTACAGGAAGAGACCTGAAGTCTTACTCTAGAGAAAAAAGTTTTGAGCTGAAGAAGCAGATCGTTAATTTTCTAAGTTTTTCATTAGACATTTTTGGTCCTGTTGAAAAAACTTTGATTTTTAACAGGTCGGTTCACAATGGTCTTCTCAGATCGAGTCAAGAAGCTCGCTTCCGGCAGTACAACTGGGTTAGAAGTACTTCTCTTTCATCATTCACAACTGGGTTAGAAGTACTTCTCTTTCATCATTCACAACTGGGTTAGAAGTACTTCTCTTTCATCATTCACAACTGGGTTAAAAGTACTTCTCTTTCATCATTCACAACTGGGTTAGAAGTACTTCTCTTTCATCATTCCCAACTGGGTTAGAAGTACTTCTCTTTCATCATTCACAACTGGGTTAGAAGTACTTCTCTTTCATCATTCACAACTGGGTTAGAAGTACTTCTCTTTCATCATTCACAACTGGGTTAGAAGTACTTCTCTTTCATCATTTACGACTGGGTTAGAAGTACTTCTCTTTCAGCATTCACAACTGGGTTAGAAGTACTTCTCTTTCATCATTCACAACTGGATTAGAAGTACTTCTCTTTCATCATTCACAAATGGGTTAGAAGTACTTCTCTTTCATCATTCACAACTGGGTTAGAAGTACTTCTCTTTCATCATTCACAACCGGGTTAGAAGTACTTCTCTTTCATCATTCACAGCTGGGTTAGAAGTACTTCTCTTTCATCATTCACAACTGGATTAGAAGTACTTCTCTTTCATCATTCACAACTGGGTTAGAAGTACTTCTCTTTCATCATTCACAACTGGGTTAGAAGTACTTCTCTTTCATCATGCACAACTGGGTTAGATGTTCTTCTCTTTCATCATTCACAACTGGGTTAGAAGTACTTCTCTTTCATCATTCACAACTGGGTTAGAAGTACTTCTCTTTCATCATTCACCACTGGGTTAGAAGTACTTCTCTTTCATCAATCATCAAGAAATGAAGTTATTATATTTTCCTTGGTAAACCGAGTTCCAGAAGTTTTTCATTACAGTAACGTCTTCTTCTCCGATCTCTCGTGAAAGAGAAAGATGCTCAACAAGAAGTAAACGATATGCTATTGAAGGTGAGCTTGATTTGGTGATGTTTCTGGAGAAGCCACATAATTCTAATAGCTTTCGTTATGGTTACATATTACTTCTTAGCCAGAAGTAAATACTTGAATTCAATTTTACAAGATTGAAGTCATTCGTTCATGTTGACGCCATGATTGATGAAGATAGCCGAAACAAAATAAAAAAGATTCTCATGCAAGACTAGCCATGAAAAAAAACTATTTAAAAAAAACTAATACTTTTGACGACTATAAATAAACTCGATTACAAAGTTTTTTCTCCATTTCTCTAGAATTCTTGAAGAACGAGGGTTCATTTTTACTTTTTTTCACTTTTAAACTTTTTTTGACTAATCCCACGGGAGTTTGAAATCGCCGAGTTTTAGCTTTTCTTAAGTAAAGGAAATTAAAAGTCCAGAACTTCAACATCATTTTGTATATGAGAGAAGAATAAGAACAAGAAAAACTAATTCTTCTCAATTTGGTCATATAATTGTATAAAAATACAATTAAATGCTCGATCACAAAGTTTTAAAGTATGTATGTAGATAAATGGCTTTCTGGTGTTGAACAAATGCGGTTAATGTTTTTACTTCAGAAAATCAAGGAGAATACAAAACATTGAGTAGAGTGGAATTATAGTTTCAGGGCATATTATTTAAATGTCTTCCATAACGGTTGCATGTCGCTTCCATCCAAACTGCTTGGTTGTGTAGATTTGTAGTTCGGTGAGAACAACTAAAAATAGAAAGCCATAAGGGTCGGTTCAGTTCTCATCCAAAACACAAAACTTGATCTATTTTTGTTGTTGCGTTTTCCTGCGTGAATAGAGCCAGGTTTTCCGATCATGGACACATATTTCGACTGGCTACGTGTTTCTGCTTCGACTATACAGTAAATCTTCCTGAAGAGCTTCTAGAGTACTCGAAAAACAGTATTTGATGCAGGCTCTTATTGGGGAGTTAACAACGTTACGTATCGAATCAGTCGGCACTCAAGGAGACTTTCTAGGAAAGAAGCTGACGACGTCTTGAGGCGTGCTTTCCATGCAAGTTTAATACATATGTATATTCGAAAACCCATCCTCAGAACTTTTTCTAAAATAAATAATGGAGCTTCCTTACGAATCCGTTCCACCTGAACCTATAATATCAATACGTTAAAACACTGCCACTGTAATGGTAAAGGTTTACTGTCTATGTTTTTATTTTTCACTATGACTACACTCATTTTACCAAAACCATGTTTATTGTTAATTGTGAGTCAACTCTTTGTATTTTTCATAAAATAAAACATGGATAAATGAATTGAATTGAAAGCAGACTTAAATAAATTATGTGACTAAACTTACTCTAAATATTACTCTACGCATTTTTTTATTGAGGATCAAATTCAGACCTTCAAAAACTTTGTCGAGATAACCCGCTTGGGTGCTGGGTATCCCCTAGAACTTTGTCGAGATAACCCGCTTGGGTGCTGGGTATCCCCTAACCCGCTTGGGTGCTGGGTATCCCCTAACCCGCTTGGGTGCTGGGTATCCCCTAACCCGCTTGGGTGCTGGGTATCCCCTAACCCGCTTGGGTGCTGGGTATCCCCTAACCCGCTTGGGTGCTGGGTATCCCCTAACCCGCTTGGGTGCTGGGTATCCCCTAACCCGCTTGGGTGCTGGGTATCCCCTAACCCGCTTGGGTGCTGGGTATCCCCTAACCCGCTTGGGTGCTGGGTATCCCCTAACCCGCTTGGGTGCTGGGTATCCCCTAACCCGCTTGGGTGCTGGGTATCCCCTAACCCGCTTGGGTGCTGGGTATCCCCTAACCCGCTTGGGTGCTGGGTATCCCCTAACCCGCTTGGGTGCTGGGTATCCCCTAATCCGCTTGGGTGCTGGGTATCCCCTAGAACAAAACACAAGGCTAACGTGGCGGAACCAGTGTTTTCTCCCCGGGTTACTGCTTGGACTATATCATTTGGGCAAGAAGTGAAAAAAATCTTTTAGTTTTTTTCTCAATAACCAAAAAGCTTGAAAAAATTCAACGGTTTTCGACTTGATCATTGGAGGAAATTATGTATAATTTTCTACGAGGTACACACAAGAAGTTGTTACAAATGAAACAGTAATTAGAACATATTGAGAAATCATTCAGGTGTGGGAGGAAAATACGAACTTGTCTTTCTTGCCAACCGACAAGTCAGATGCGCACATCAACATTCTCTTCGCAGAGGATTCTCATGGAGACGGCGAGCCATTCGATGGGTCGGGTATGGTGAACTTAATCTGAAGTAAACAAAATGGACTAAAACAGATGGGGACTCGCTCATTAACACAGCGAAAACTCAAAGAACAGGAATTTCTTCAAAGTTTGTGCGATAAAGAGTGGTATATTTTTTAAAAAAATTACTAAAAAAATTTTATATTGAGATTTTCAAAAACGAACCTAACTCGAAGCTGTTCGCAACTGTTATGTACCAAACTTCCAATCTTAATTGTTAAAGATTCTGAACCTCAACTCACGGCCTCTAGTTGTCTTCAAAAATATTTGCTAGCTAAGGTTTAAAAACTAGCCAGCCCTTTTTGATTAATATCTTTTGTAAATAGCACCACCTTTCAATCCTCAGTTCTAATAGTCAGAAAATGTACTCTTTAGGTGTTTGACGAAATTGTCTATGGATCGATGAACTATACTTCAGGCGGTATACTGGCCCACGCCTTCTTTCCTCGATATGGGGGCGCTGTACACTTCGATGACGCTGAACCTTGGAGCTCTAGTAGGCAAGGTCAGCCGCATAGGAATATCAATGTATCATTGGTAAAGTATTGGTAACGCTTTCCTATTCTAGTAAGAGAATGACGGTTCAGTTCGCATCGCAGATTGAACAGCTTTTTTCCATGCAATTTATTTCCAGTCAAACATATTCGATCTCAGATCAACGTGACTGCCGTCAGAACATGTCAATAAGCCATGTTTGATATAAATAGTTCATTACTGATCTAGGTCTAGGTTCTACTTTCTAGTACATGTTTTTTTCTCATGATAGGAGGCAGAGATCTCTATATCGTCGCTGTTCACGAGATCGGCCACGCCCTAGGCCTAAAACACTCCCAGAACGACCGAGCGGTCATGGCACCCTTCTATCAACGATACACCGGAAACCGAATTCAACTTCACAAAGGTTCGTCGAAAAGGTTTGGCTCAGGAAAGGGTCAATGACCACAATGAATATAAGGTCGACCCTAAGCTACCGAAATGATTTTGTTAAAAATAGCTTCGAAAAACTCAGTTTCCAAAAACTCAGTTTCCAAAAACTTCGAGAGAAAAAAAATTGACCATACCCTGAGCAAAACTTTTTTTTTTTGAAGGCTTAAGTTCACAAAACAATAGAATTTCGATAAAAATGGTTTTCTGAGGAGACAGAAAGAAAAAGAATGATAAAAAAAGAGAGTAAAAAGATGAGGGACGGAGTTTTAAACATAATAAATTGCAGACCATATCTGAACAGAATAACATTTTACGTAAAACAGCATTTATCCACAAAAATAATAGATTTTTCTATAATCAATCGATTTAGTTCTTCTTAAACTGTACTTGTGGCTGAAAATTATTCGAAACATCATCTCATACAACAATGAAACTTTCGAATCGGTATCGCATGTAAACATAAGTTCTGCGTTTCCATACAAGGGGTTTATTTTTCGACAATAACACTTTCGAATTGTAACTTATCTCCTATAAAAACGTATTTTTTGTTAGTATGCAGGATCATGAAGGAGCTGGGGTTTTGGGAAGGGTTTTGGGAAGGGTTTTGGGAAGGGAGAAGCGAAATTCGCAAGTTATAAACTCTAAAAGAAGGAAGCTTTCAGATGACATTCATGCTATAGCTCGACTGTATGGCCCGAATGGAGCAATGGTTTCACGTCTGCTGTTAACAGCCTCTTCCCACAGAGCAACTCCCTTAATGCGTCCCATATTAAGGTACACTTCTCAGCGAAAAAAACTGATACTTGATTCAACTTGTTACATAAACAAATCTTTATAAATGATTATGTATTACAAAATGTATTAGAACTCGGAAATCTTGTTACTAATACTTTCAAATTTATCAATAATTATTATGCAAAAAAGTTTTTCTGGTTTTTTCACAAAAAGTGCTTTTTTCTAGTAGTCATAAATCTTGAAGGTACACAGTTTAAAGGCATTGACGCCTGGTTGAGACGGCAATTGATTATATATAATCAATTGTCGCCTTATTTCACTTCAAAAAAAGGAAAATACTTCACTCTTTAACCGTTTTCTCTTACATTTGTAAGGGTTCTAAACCCTTTCTCAAATTCCCCAGCGGAGGTTTCATATTTTAAGCAATCCCCAGCGAGAATTTCAAAGTTTAAGCAAGCAGTAAGACGCATAGCTTCCCTATTTTGAGTTTCTAACTCAAAAAACTTTTGTTTTAATTTTCTTCAAATATTAGCCTGCTTTTTTGAAGTATGTATAATTTTTATTAAATTTAAATTTTTGTCAAAATCGTGGAAAGGGAGGAAAAAAAGAGAAACAAAAAGACTTAATGGGTGAATTAGAAATGAAAAAAGTTCAAAATAAATATATGCTAAAAGGTGGAAATTGAATAATTAACGAGCCATACGAAATCTAGTCATCACAAGATTCTCTGTCAAATATGTAGTTCTTGCAGCAGAGTGACGGCTAGCAAGAGCAGAATCCATGAGGAGGAAGTTCCCGACCTCTGCAGCAGCCCCTCCATCGACGCCATCACACGGCTTGGCAATGGCACTTTGTACGTTTTCAAAGGTTTGTTGAGCCTTACCAGCTTTGGGATCTTTCCATTCTCAAATTCTGTTTTGCCAATAAGTAAACGCGTGTAATTCTCTCCTTCATACTGTCATTAATCGGTCACCTAGCTCGTTTTCTGCGACAGAGCCTTTGGTTTTTCTCAGTTTAAATAACACAGAAGAAATTAAAAGTTCGCACAAGAGAGCATGAGTTAGTGTTTTGGTTTACGAGCTCACTATAAAATCTCGACGTAAGCGATGAGCAGTTCGAGAGAGTGGTTAGTACTAATGAATCACAAGGTTTTTTCAAATGTTTTTTCTCGGAGGTTTTTGTATCATGCTTTTCAGTTTTTAGGTCTTTTTCGACCAAATTAGTTCGTTTCCAATCGTTTTACTTGACTTTTCTAAGAAGCGGATTTTTGCTAAGTTTTTGTAGAGAAGCTTAGTTTTTCTGATTTTCCTCATCACTTCTCCAAAAAAAGAATTATATTTATAAAAAAAGATTTTTTTTATGTCATGCGTCAGGACATTTTGAGTTAATTAATTTTTTTTCTTCAGAAAACTCCATTAGCTTTTGCCATAACTCTTTTTTTTCCAGAGGGACATAGACTCGGTCAAAAATACAAAAAGTTCAACTCAGGGATCAACAAAACGAAATATAAAACCAATGAACATCCCCTTGTTCAACAATATTTAGGGTATACCGACTTTCACAACCGTAAAACTAAAAAACTCCATGGTCGATAAATTTAAATATAAGAAAATAATTTTCTCACTTCAAGTGTCTGGTGAGGTCACTATAGACAGAGCGGCTTCTCTTTAAAAAAAGTTGTTCACCTTTGGCCATACATGTATTTCAATCATTAACGAAATACTTTGGAGACACTTAATCCAACGGGATTTTGAGGATTAATCGTCTAAAAAATATCAAAAGAAAACGATACTTTTAGATGAAGCTTTTGCTTTTGTATAGCTTTATTTTGAGCATTACAAAAACATTTTAAAAAATTCTTTTTCGAATATGGCTTTGAAGCAGGGTTCTTCAAATCTTGACTCGAAACATTGAAGCCTGCCTTGAAGCAGGACACGCGCTCGTCAATTCGAGATACCTTCTCCACCTATTAAATTTACTCACTGCCTCATGTTTGAGTGCTAATGATTTTAGCAGAGAAGAT
Source organism: Allodiplogaster pararmata (assembly GCA_964056735.1). Classification (NCBI taxonomy): domain Eukaryota; kingdom Metazoa; phylum Nematoda; class Chromadorea; order Rhabditida; family Diplogasteridae; genus Allodiplogaster; species Allodiplogaster pararmata. The sequence continues at coordinate 9,560,011 of OZ057408.1, read as the reverse complement.
CGTAAGAGAAGTTTTATCAGAGCGGACATTTGACAATCTTCTCGGTTTGGGTAGATTTGCGCCGAAAGACCAGAAAAGGGTCAAGGTTGAGGTCAACTCTGGACTACGCAGTCACTCACGGTACTTACCAATGCACCACATCCAACCAACACTTTCGCAAACACACGGTTCAGGCTTTGTGAAAATGAGTATGACAGGTGAGCATTTTTGGCAACTGAGAGAGGAGGGAGGCTTCCAACGGGGTTATCCAAGGAGAATCGTTCAATTCTGGCCCTTTCCGCCGCATATCGACGCGATTCTGACCGACTCCGAAGGCGACTCCTACGTCTTCAAGGTGAGACCTGACTAATCGATTCTCTTCGATAAAGACAACCGCTGTTCTCAGTTTGAAAAAACTTACTTAGCCTCATACTGATTGAACAATCTCAGTTTATATGTTTTACTTGGATTCATTATCTTTTTCGTTTTGTTTTTGTCATCTTAATCTTTTTACTTTTTAAGACAAGTGTAATTGAAGAATCAATCAATGGGCTTATGTTCAGAAACACATCAATGGGCTTATATTCAGAAACACATCAATGGGCTTATATTCAGAATTTCAACAAACTGTCATCTTGAGCAAGTAAGAAAGGGAGTCTTTATCATCTGAAAACTTCATAAATGTTGTTTTATGAGTGTATTCGACGCAGGGAGGAGAGTACTGGCTGCTCGGTCGGAGGGGAGACCTCATGGCCGGGTACCCTCGACATATATCTGAAGGACTCGTTGACACTCCCGATGACCTCGATGCTGCCTTTGTCTGGCATAGGGACAATCAGCCTTACTTCTTTAAGAAGGTCAAGAACATGATCGAAGAAAGAAGGGGAAATAACTTTGATTAAACTGAGAGAAGGAGAGAAACACGGAGAAAGAAAAACAAGAGTAAGAGGGAGAAAAAGAGAGAGAGAAAGAGAGAGAAAGAGAGAAAGAGAAAGAGAGAGAGAAAGAGAGATACAGATAGAGAGGAGACAAATAAATCAGCTTGAAAAAAATTAAACCAAGTTTCAAGTCCGATTGTTTATAGGCTGTCTGTAACACATATAGTACGTAACGATTGCTTACATTCATCGTAAACATAGGTTAAAAAAAGGGTTCAACGATTCGATGATCAAATGAAAAACAACTGAGCAAAGAAATTTTCAGGACAGATACTGGAGATATTCTCGTTTTGGGTTGGACGAGTTATGGCCAAAGAAAATCAGCACAATATTTCGAGTGAGCAGAAAGTCTTCTATCAAGTTCCGATATGCTTTGAGACTGAAACATTTTCTCTTTCTATGTATTTCGATAGAAAATTTGAACTTTGTTAATAGCCTTTCAGAAGAACAATAAGCTTCAGAGTGAGAACCAGCCTGATAGAGTGGATGCAGCGCTGAACCTCTCCCCAAACGAAAGCTTTCTATTTTCTGGCACGAAGTACTACAAAGTTACAGGCTTCAGGTACTTTTTGGCGAGATGACGAGACATCTCAAAGTTACAGGCTTCAGGTATTTTTTGGCGAGATGACGAGACATCTTCAAAACGCATTCCTTACTTGACCGAAGCGCAAACAGGCTTACTAAGGATGAGAGTATAAGTTAACAGATCCATGTATTTGTTTATAACGTGAAATATACATCAAAAGACAAGACATGCATAGAAAACGTGAGAAAATAAAAAAAAACTAGAATTGGAAGCAGTTCTAATCGAAAGTATACAATGAAATTATTGACAGATAATCTCATTTGAGGTAGGCATGTTTGAGGAAGACAGATTCATTTTCGTAGATGAAGTAATTTAACGAGTATTTTCAATCCTACCTAATTATTTTTGTAGGTAAATCAGTTTTTCACTCATCTGAAGCAAGCCAAAATCAAAATTTCTCTTTAAATTTCGAGAAAAAACATTTAATGATAGCCTAATTCATTATCAAGGTAGTTCATAAAACTTTTATTATCACTTTTGTAGACAAGAATTACGAGGTTTCTATGTTGAATACTTTGAGGCACTCAACTTATAGCTAAATTAAAGTGAAAATTTAGTTGAGTTTCTATTAAAAATTTTAAAAACTTGGCTAAGACCTTTGCAAAATTTTAATGCTGGTTTTTTAACTTTCAAAGTTCGGCCAAGAAAAACTTTGAGGTGGATGCGAGTCGCAGCTGGATATCCCAAGTTGACAGCGGATTACTGGTTCGGCTGCGACAAAAAGACCCATCTTATCAAATGACCTTTTGCTGATGTACTCAAAGGTGTTTCGTTCAAACTGAAGTTTTCAGTTCAACAGGACTGGATTTTGATAAATATTGAGCAAAATCTTAAAGTTTCATAGGAAAACAACCTTTTCTCATTTCAAGTTTCGCAGTATAAAACCTTTTTAGAACAAAAACCTTTTTTGTATTTTTTTTCAAGTGGTTACTGACTTGCTTTTGGAAAAAAAGCATTAAATTTTAGCGATTGTAAAAAAAATTGAAAAATTTACAAGTCCATTTTCCAGGCTTTTGACCTAACGAGTTATTTCATGAGGCTATGTGCCATGAGATTGAATAATTGTCTTTCAAAGTTGGAATATTCCAGAACTTTCATGAAAATATGGGTTAAAATATTTAAACATTACCTGTCCATTTGTACAAAGAAATCTTGAATTTTTTTGCTGATGTAACATTGAATTTATTGTTCTATATGAAAAAAGCGTTTCTGCTGGACATCTTTGAAGCATTAACTGCTTTCCAGTTTCAATAAAAATGTTAATCAACTTCTGTCTCAAACCGTCATCAGATTATTTTGAAAAGAAAGAAAACAAATGTCTTGACAGTTACAAGATTGAAATGGAAGATAAGAGAGAGATAAAGAAAAGTGTGAGAGAGATAAAGAAAATAAAACATTCATTTCGATCCCACAGAAAAATATTGCTTTATCTTTTAAGCAGTATTCCGTGAAACGCCGTTTTCTTAACTGTTTTTTGTTGTTGTTTTTCTCCATAAATGTTAATCATGAGTTTTTCCAACGCAATACATTTTTTTTGGAAATTCCAATGATTATTCAGATGATGAAAAAATCTTGAAACAAAAGTTAATTAAATTTATTATAATTTCCTTGTATTACAATGTAAGTGCGTGATCACTTCAGCAATTTCTGTTCGTCCAAGTGATGGTTTATTAAATGTGGATAGAAAAAATTATGTGCCTTGGAAAGTACAAATTTTGGGATTGAAGAGGAGAAACTTTTCTACTTGCGATCAGACCGTGCTGCGGTCATTATATGCTTGCCAACACTTCGCTTGAGGTCTGACGAGCAGATCAGTTCTTCTTTGAATAACAACGCATTCGCATACGAAATAAAAAAGACGGCTGGGTTTGTTTCCGTCGTGGGGACTAACTTTTGTCCGCGTTGTAGCATTATCATCTTTCATTTGTTCCATTGTTTCCATCCATTACATATAATTCAATGCAGACTAGCTTAATTCCATGCAGACTAGCCTAATCACACACAAATATAAGATTCCCAGAAACATTTCCTTGGCTCCTCTTTTTAATGAAATAAATAAAATTAAAACGTTAGAATTCGAAATTAATAGTAATCGCGAACAAAAATTTTTTTGAGAACATCATGGAATTTAGAGAACACAAATGATAAAAGCATCAGAAGATCAAAAAGAGTTCTTATCACGAATTGTTTTGACATCGCGCTGCTACATTTGTGAGTTATTATAGAGTTCCAGTGTTCAAAAAATATAGCAATATATATATATATATATATATATATATGAAACATATTTTTTTCAATTTCAGTGGCTCATTTCCTTTCCTTGACTCCTGATTAGATTTACACAACCTCTTTTTTCCGTATCTTACCTTATCTCTTTGTTTGAATAATCTTTTATATATTTTTCCACTGCCTCTCTCTCTGTTTTTCTACATATTCCTACTCCAATAGTTTATTTTCTAATACTCTCGACTCTTTGCTCTACTTTTCCCTTTTCGTCTTTCATTTGGTTACTATTTTCTGTAAATGTTTGCTCTAGGTATTCAGCTGTATCTTCTTTTATAAGTCCTTGAATTTGTATTCATGACATGTATTCAATTCAATTCAATTCAGAAGCTTTCTTCTCAATGTCATGAGACATGAATCGCCATTGATTCGAACGACTCCAGCTATTTATCAGTTTCTTGATGTTGAGAACGAGAACGTAGAATGTAGACTGGAGTGTCGATCATGGTTTGGACGATACGGCCTCAAGATTTTCAATTCATGCTAGAGACCGGAATCCGCTATTTATGGCGATAGAAATGAAGAACGAGAAGTGAGTCGACCGCTCTCAGCCCGACGAGTTGAAAGAAAATGACATGTACTGTACACCCTGTATATAAAAGTATAATTATTTTGCCTTTATCGACCTGTTACTATATTAAATGCTTTTACATCGTTTCAACTCAGTTTTTCCCATGAAACTGGTGCTGCTTCTCCTTGTTCTTGTTGTGAACTTCCAATCGAGTGATTCTCTCAAAGGCGGCACACACTCGCCATGGATCAGTCATGGGTATCTGGTCAAGGTCATACAAAATTTCATTGAACATACTTTACGAAATCAAAAGAGGATTGAATACCTAAGAGAAAAATCAGGAAGAAAGATTAAGATGTGAAGAAATAGATACTAATACATTCAAAAATAGTTTTACAGAAGAAAAAACTAATTTTCGGAAGCGTCTCTGCTTGCTTAATAACTTGCGGAAAAGAAGAGAAAAAGGTTAATGAATGTGTTACTTCTAGAAAGGCTAGAAAGTCAGTTTTATTTTCAATCTGCAGGTTTTCGCTCGCACTTCTTCAAGTTCGTCGACGTTCGCATGCACAGCTGTCTTGATCTCTCCACGACTTGTCTTGACGGCCACCGACTGCGTCATGCAGAATGGCCTGCAGTCAGTCCATTTGACTCGCATAATGACTCTAATTCATTTCATCTGACACGCGAAATGACTTACTTTTCATTTTCGTTTAGTAAATTCCATGTTCAATTCCTTTTTTATGTTTACCAAGTGCCCGAAATGGTCAGATTGTAACCCCAGGATGACATCTCGGGCGGAAATCTCCCCTTTCCGATCGAGATGGCCGTGCCCAATTATTACATTTCCTGATGATCGATTTTCATTTAGTCATATTTCTCATCTTCCTCGGTTTTTTCAATAACACTTCTGGACGTATGAATTCTACCGCATTCACTGCTCCCAACTTTTTTGTTTATAACCTTCCCCCGTTTTTATAATCCCGTGTTAGTTACGGTGAGAACAAACTCTTTTTTGGTAAATTAAACGAAAAATGAGATATTTATTTATTTATTTATTTATTCATTTACACCATTAGGTGTGACACTAAAATGAGTCGAGAGAACAAATAATAATTAGAACGCACTTCCCACAAAGGGAGAGAAGAACAAAAAAACAGACATTACATCACGAGGTCACAGTAAAGAGGCAAGAACAGCATTAAAACTTCTAAAAAAGAACAGTAACTTAGTGAGAAAGCAAGGGGATGCGAGAGAGGAGGGCTGAAGATGGGACTTCGTTGTCTTTCTTCATAAGCAGTTGAAAGAGAATAGAAGTGGAGGAATACCCAAGGACCACTGTTACATTGTACACTCGGGGGTTGCCAAGCCCCGGCATCGTCTGTATTCTGAGACGGATCACAGTGGAGGAGGAACACTGCAGGTACGCCGTGAACAGGGCCCAAGGGTATGTGCTGCCGATGAAAGTGGAGGTGAAGCTGCCTTGCGATCTCTTCCCGAGTTTTTCAAATATAAGTTAAGGTGGTATGGGAGGAAAATAATCTAAAGAAAGCAACAAAAAAGAGAAATCAAATAGTCAATGGGGAAAATTTAGATATTGGATACGCTCAATCCTAGAAACTCTAAGACTGGGAAAGAATACAGACGCTTCTTAAAGATTTTAGAATTAGGGCTGTTCATTAACTCAGGAGGTAGCTTACACATCCAACGGGCTGTTCGAACACAGAAAAAGTGGGGATATTGAGAGCGGTTCGCTTTAGGGATGTGAAAATTGAATGGAGCTACTCTACCATTACAAGGCTTAAACGTGAAAAGGTTACTTATAGTCACAGTCATTTCACAGCGAATGAATTTGAAAGCAAGAACAAGATCATTACATACTCTTCTATAATAGAGACTGTGCAACGAAAAATTAATGAGACGAGCTTCATAAATTGGAAAGGGAGACGAAGAATGGAAATCAACACAACGATAGTGTAACAACTTGGTGAACACATGACTCACTTTTTCAATCTGGACAATGTCTTTTTTAATAAAAGGAGACCACACAGAAGAACAAAACTCACAAATTGGTGAAACATATGTCTTGAAGCATCTAATATAAATCGCAGCTATTTTGGACTTTAAAATGCGAAAAATACAATATACAATATTTAAGGATCTTCTAACAACTGAAGAATAATGATAACGGAAACTGAGATCTGAATCAATCAGAACACCAAGATCTCGAATGAAAGAAAAAGATTTGAATGAGGAAGAAGGAGAAACGAAGTAAATTAGTTGTGGGTTTCTTTTTCCTACATAGAGTACATTGCATTTTTTCTCCGCAATGCCCAACTGCCATTTCTTGCAGTAATCTAACATGTATGAGGAAGCAGAACAGAGTTGGGAATGGGCATCGCTTTGATTTTGCGCGTCAAAAATTGTTGATAGTTTTATGTCATCAGCGAAAAGTTGGATATCAACCAAAGGCAGTGTTCGAAATGCGCTGGGAAGATCGTGAATGTAAAACAGAAAGAGTATGGGTCCGAGAACTGACCCTTGCGGCACTCCGGAAGTCACGTCTCTGGAAGCTCCTAAATGAGAATTAACGCGAACAGAAAAAGAGCGGCTAGCGAGATAAGAATCGAACCAAGACAATAGGTTACCACGAATACCAAGACAATTCAGCCTATGAATTAATTTAGGATGCGAGACTGAATCGAATGCCTTAGTTAAATCATAGTATAGACAGTCAACGCATCCATTCGAATCGAGAGCTTTATTCCATTTTTGAGTGGTGACAATCAATTGTGACTGGACAGACTTTCCAGGTACGAAACCATATTGATCTGCAGGAATAATAGAGTGCAAGTCAGACCACCACTGAAGCTTATCTCTAACCAGTCGCTCAAATACTTTGGACGGGCTAGGCGTTATAGCAATGGGACGGAAGTCATCGACACATTTGGGGTTAGCACATTTAGATATCGGAGTGACATATGACACCTTCCAGAGAGGAGGAAAAATCCCTAGCTGAATTGACAAGTTATAAATATAACTAAGAGGCTCTGAAAGAGAATGAGCACAATACTTATACACGATTTGAGGAATACCATCAACACTTCTTGAAGTAGTTGATTTCAACTTTCGCATCTGGCGGGCGACTTCTTGAGGCATGATGAGGATATCAGTGAGAGAGTCTTCAATCACATTATCAACAGAGGGAAAGTCTCCATTATCAGTACTGAATACGGAAGAAAAGAAGAGAGAAAGAGCTTCAGCTTTCGCTTCATCTGTGTGATGGCTATTACCAGACAAGTCTAAGAAAGAAGGAATAATCGCTTTGCCTTTTAGATGCGAATTCATAAACTTATACAAAGCTTTCGGGTCAAGTAGTTTACGCTTCTCTCTATTTGATTCGAATTTCGTTACAGCCTTATCCAAATTATGCGAAATTCTTTTGTATTCTGATAGAACTCTAGAGTGATGAATTTTCTCGAACAAAGATCTTTTGTGACGGTACATAGAACGTATATACTCAGGATACGATTCAAACGGAGTTCCTCGACGTTTAGTAGGCACATATCTAGAAATTGCTTGCGTCAAAACGAGATTGAGCTTATGGACAAGATCATCGACACTAACCCAGTTATTAAACGTAACTGACCAGTCGATGCTATTGAGGAGGTCATTGAACTCATCATAATTACCCTTATGATAGTCATAGACTTCTTCAAGAGAAATAGGTGGAGAGAGAAAAGAGAGAGTAAAAGATATAGATTTGTGATCAGAAGTGGCCGTAAAGGGTGGGCCAACAATGCAATTGGATACTGTATCCTGTGTAGACAAGACTAAATCAATGATTTTAGACCCATAAGTACAAGTTTTAACGTGCTGAGTCATAGAGAAGTCCAAACTTAGGTCCTTGAGAAAATTTGATGAGAAAGACAGCGTGCTCGAATCAAATTCCAAATTAAAGTCCCCAACTATTACAGATGGTTGGGGAACAGCAACTAATTCTGTGAGCGAATCGAAAAAAGATTCGTTTTGTTGAGAAGATAATGCTGGAGGCCTATAACAGATAATTATCCGGGTTTTAGAGACAGAGATAGAGGAAAACAGGTCGAATGCCAAAATGTTGAATGCAGAATTTCTACGCGCAGATACTTGGCTGAACGGTAAATGATCTCTAATGAGAGCACAAACACCACCACCCCTTCTATTCGATCTGTCATGCCGTAGTACAGTGTAGGGAAGACTACCAGTGAGTTCAGAGTCTCTTATGTCATCATTAAGCCAAGTTTCTGAGCAGAGGAGAAGATCTGGCTTATGAGAAGAAAGTAAATGATTCAAATGCTTCAACTTATTTTTTAAAGAGCGAGCATTAAAGTAAAGAACAGAAAGAGAGTCAAGAGACATAGTTCCTTGATCAATCAGTTTCCCTGAATGGGAGAAGGCCTGGAGGAGGTTTGTGGAAGAGCCGGCGGTAGTGTTCGCCTCGGCCCTCCTATCTCTTGCTTTTGCCATAACTCATCCCGGTATAACACCCAGCCGGAGGCTGGGTTCGCTTCACGTAGTTGTTTTAGCAGGAGTCTTTTTGTGCTCCATGTCGTCAGTTCATCGGGTGTCATTGATTTACGGATGTAAACGCCCTTCCATTTAGGCAGAGAACGCAGAGAATGAGCAGCACGCAAGGAAGACAGCATGAAAGAACGCGCCGGTAACATCACTTTGAGCAAGCGCCGGTTACCGGTGCCCATTCTGAAGACTGCTTCAGGTCGCACTTGAACATTCAGATCGTCTAATAACTCCCGTACCACTGCCTCATCATGTGATACGCGCTCCCCCGCAGAAGGAGAGTCGCTCTCTTTTAGGCCAACAATGACGAGGGAGCGTGCGCGACGGAAAGCTTCCTCATCATGCGACGAAATATTTGAAATATGTATATGAGAATGTCCCCAACTCGACGAGACTTGTCAAAAAAAATTCAATTAGAAGCGATAGAGCACTACTGGCGCTTGAAATCAGCTTTTTTTGGAAGACTGTGAGTGTAGTGATACATTCTCCGGTTGGACACCTAGTTACATATATAAGTGTTCGAAAAAAAAATTGTATCACGAGTCAAGAAAAACACCTTTTCACAATCTCATTGTCATCTTAATTAGAGAGCCCTTAGCAAAAGCTGGTACTACTCATTATGGGCTCCTAGCAGTTTTTTCACTCACAGATGTACAAGAATTTTTCAAAAACCGGGTCTCCGAAATATCAAATGGTAACAAAAGCTGGAAACTCTTCTCTGAACTTCGAACTATTTCATCAGGTCGAGTAGAGTTGTGCATGGGAAAATGTGGGGAAAAAAAATCAGAAAATTCCAATAAAGGAAACAAAACATCCTTAAAAACTTTTTTCGGATTTGAAAGCTTTTTATTTTCTTTTTTTCTAAATCTCAAGGCTCTGGCAAAATTTATAACAAGTTGTTGACAGTTTCGAAGAAATCGCTGTAGTCGTGACACGAGTCGCAAAGTCTGAGCTTCGAAAGCGCGCTGAAATTGTCATGGTCAGTTTTAATGTTTCACCAACTCATTAGTTTTATTCTGCTCCAAATTAGATCTTCCTCCACTCATTTTTTCGAATGAATCGCCGTTTTAGCTTCTTTTTTAAAAATAGTTCTTTCGATTCCAGCTAGAATTTGATTCAAATAGTCATTACTCTGAGACTCTGTAAATTCACGCTAAAAATAAAATTTTACGGGTTTTCGATATTTGTCCAACTAGTTATGATCAACAATGTATGTACAAATAAAGTCATGTTTTTTTTTGGAGATATTTAAGTATTCGAAAGTTTGAGAGATTGGAACGATTACAGATAAATAATACACTGGCGGTGCTCAAACTGATTCATCCGTTGCCTGTGTCGGAGGTTGGTCATGAAATCGAGTAATATTAGCGGAGTTTTATAACTGAGTGATAGAATTAAAGAAAATGTTTTAGAGTTTTGAAACTGTCCGGGCGTGGTATAAACACTAGCAGTGATCATCAAACAGCCACCATTTCTACAAAAATAGGTCTCTCCCGCTTCTCAGGAGATCGAAAATAGGTCTCTCCCGCATCTCAGGAGATCGAAAATAGGTCTCTCCCGCATCTCGGGAGATCAAAAATAGGTCTCTCCCGCATCTCAGGAGATCGAAAATAGGTCTCTCCCGCATCTCAGGAGATCGAAAATAGGTCTCTCCCGCATCTCAGAAGATCGAAAATAGGTCTCTCCCGCATCTCAGGAGATCGGAAATAGGTCTCTCCCGCATCTCAGGAGATCGAAAATAGGTCTCTCCCGCATCTCAGGAGATCGAAAATAGGTCTCTCCCGCATCTCAGGAGATCGAAAATAGGTCTCTTCCGCATCTCAGGAGATCGAAAATAGGTCTCTCCCGCATCTCAGGAGATCGAAAATAGGTCTCTCCCGCATCTCAGGAGATCGAAAATAGGTCTCTCCCGCATCTCAGGAGATCGAACATAGGTCTCTCCCGCATCTCAGGAGATCGAAAATAGGTCTCTCCCGCATCTCAGAAGATCGAAAATAGGTCTCTCCCGCATCTCAGGAGATCGAAAATAGGTCTCTCCCGCATCTAAGGAGATCGAAAAAAGGTCTCTCCCGCATCTCAGGAGATCGAAAATAGGTCTCTCCCGCATCTCAGGAGATCGAAAATAGGTCTCTCCCGCATCTCAGGAGATCGAAAATAGGTCTCTCCCGCATCTCAGGAGATCGAAAATAGGTCTCTCCCGCATCTCAGGAGATCGAAAATAGGTCTCTCCCGCATCTCAGGAGATCGCATACCCTGACACGAGGCAGAATTTAGCGCAAGGAAAATTTATAGAGTTTTAAAAGTAATAGGTTGTACCTAAAAAAAATTTTTTTTGTAATTGACAAATCGTTGAAAAAACTTTGAAATTTTTCTAATGATAATTTTCCCTGTTTTTATCATTACCATTTATGTGATAAATAATAGTTTGGGGGGGGGTGTGGAACTACCATTTATGTGATAAATAATGATATGTTCTGTGATATGTATGTTAAAAGCACAAAAACCTCGTTCTTACTCATGTTTATGAACCGAATGGGGTGTACTTTTTCACGGATCATCTTGAAATTGAAATTTTCAAACGACATAAGGATAGTTTGTTTTTGTCTTTGACGTTTTAGCGTTTGAAAGGTTTTGTGAGACTCAGGACTTGAGAAGGGGGTCCGGGAAGTTCATGTAACAAGAAACGAAATGTTGAAGGATAGTTTTTAGACAAGTAATCGATAACACATTAGATTTGTCCCTCTCCTCAATCCTCCCGCCTCTCATACTTGGGGGTGCATCCATCGCTGACTGGATCTTCCCTCCGCACCCTGGATTTATCCAAGTTGTCTACCACAACTTGCAGGATCGTTGGCTTTGAGAGCAGTCAAAAAGGTTACCTCGGGGGAAAGGGCAGCTATGTTTGGAACTAAAACTCAAGATATACATTTTGTGTGGGCGCCAGTTTTTGGGCGAATTTTTCTATTCATCATTGAATTATGTTTACATTCTGGTAAAAAGAACCATTATCTAAAAATAATGAGGAGAGCCGCCGATTCACAGTTCGGTTCTAATGAGAAAAAATTCAAGTTTGTGATTTGAGCGAGTGACTTCCTGTCGGACCGTGGAATAATTTCGGCGGACATTTCTCTCACGACTGGCTCTTCTGAAGAATATCTGTTGGCCCTCAAATCTGCCAACAATGTCACCGCTTGCTATGTCAGTCCAAAATGAATACATACTTAGATGACTTACTCTCAATGAATGATTAATTAATGCTTCCGGTCAAATATAAATTCTTACATTTGTACTTACATACATGTTACCTCTCAGGAAGACCTTGGAGCTCCAGTTGTCTGCGAGAGAGCTGGTCATTGGCAGCAGATTGGTTTTCTTTCTTCACTCTCCATTCACATGAATACACCGGGAGGATCAGGAGATCGGCTTAAAGATGTATTTAGAACTCGTTTTATTCAGATAAACATATGTGTTGACTTTATTTAACTAAGTAGCAAGAAATACACATTTCATTCGCGTATCTATCCTTCCATTCAATCCTCCGATCATGAATTCGAATGTAGAGTTATTGATTAACCAAATCATTTGTTATTCCGTGCACCAATGATAGTCAATAATAATCATTGACTATGTACATATATGTTTTCAGTTCTTGTTGAACAGCAGTCTATCAGAACAACTATGATTTTGCCTTTGCTACTGCTTTTTATACTTTGAAGTGATCACATAAAGTACAGAGATCTACAGCAAAAATCTTCATTCAGCCGTCTCGCAAAAAGAGATCAACCTTGGATCAGCTAATTTTTGAAGAAGACGCAGAGAGAAGAGCGTAAGTTTTTTCTGGTCTATAATTTTGTCCTATGATCCTTCTAATCAACTAACAAGTTTTTGGACAACAAGCTGTAGCGCTCGTTTTCGGTCAATTGGCTGGATTCAATCCCGCACAGTCAGCATTTTTTTTCTCGGTTTTCAACTCATGAAACATGACCGATTTTGAACGAAAAGTCTATTTTGGTAGATCAAACAGTTTCAGCTTGAAGGAGAACTCCACACAGGTCGAGTTGAAGGAAGGGGAAGGGTCGTCAAGCAACCGCTCCGTCTGTTGATAGCTTTTCTCAATTCATGTTATAGCTTCTCGAAACCATCAATTTCCTCTGTCAACTTTTCGGCAAATCCTAAACACGAATCGGTTCTGCTCAAAGCCTGAGTGTGTTGCAGCGTCATAAAGCAGAGTTTCTCCGATTTTCTGCTGTCTCTCCTTGATATCTTAACTATCATTCTTTTCTGCTTGTCTGCTATCACATCGCGCTCATTTCAGACTTTCTTGTTGTATGAACCTTAAAATTTTTATTATCATGTGTGCATGTGTAGCTCAGTGGGAAGAGCATTCGCCCGGAATGCGAAAGGTCACGGGTTCGGTTCCCGTCACACCACACGATTTTTGCACAAGTTTCTGCGAACAATCCGCTCCTCTGCTCGTTATAAAATCCGTTGCTTGAGATCAACGTGGAGTAGGGAATACTTTAATTTACATTCTGCTGTTTTAAAAAATTCATTTACAAAATGGTCCTATTAATTAGTTCACAAACTCAGGATTCAAAGTTTTTCAGGTCCTTTTTTTCGTTTTTTTTCTGCTAAGTCTTAGGCGAAGGTTACGTTAGCGAGACATTTTATGTTATATAGGATCTCGTTATTGAGTCGTACGGTCTCGTTCCTAAGCCGTACGACCTCGCTGACGTAACCTTCGCCTAAGCCTTAGCAGAAAAACTATGAAAATTACCTAAAAACATATTTTCCTTATTTCGTTAATTAATCGTTAGGCTGACTTCTACAAAGTTGTTCGATGGATGGTTTCAACGATAAAAGCAGGTAGTGTGAAGAGAACGCGAGGTGATAGCAGACAAGTGAAAATAATGAGTTAAGATCGCACGAAAAGACAAAAGACGATCAGGAAAAACTCTGCACTGTCTGACGCTGCACCACACCTAGGTCTCAATTAGATCCCAATGATCATCTGAAAACTGTGATACGGAAGCCTCAGTGAAAAGAAATGTTTTGGAATGTTTTTGCCAACTTCGAACTAATTTGTTGTTCTATAAAGTTTAACTAGAATAATAGTAAGATGAGCAAAAAAATTGCATCGCAAAATAGCGAAATAAGTTTTTGAAGTTTCTGAACTACTCGTGTTATCTAGACCATTGAAATACCGAGCATCGGTGCGGCAGTGGAAATACCCGCCAGTCATCCTGCAACCGGAAATCACAATCATTCGCATGAGCATCAAAACGTCAATATGTTTACTTGCTAAGTGTTTTTTTTTCATCAAAATGGAGTAATAAGACTTTTCTGAACGCTGAAGATCGTAATTGCATGGGAGAAGTGAGTGTTTCATTTTTGTGAGTGTTTCATCGCCATGGCTATGATTCAGTCGAAATTGGATCGATATATGTAGTACTTCAGTCAGTAAAAATTGGATCGATATAGTACTTCAGTCAGTCAAAATTGGATCGATATAGTACATATGCTTTGAACTTTTTTCTGGGATCTTGAGTCAAATATATATCGGCGTAAATCTTCTCGACGATCAAAAAATTCTACAAGAGGGAGTTAAAGACTGATAGAGAGAAAGAAAAGAAAACGAGAGAGAGAGAGAGAGAGAGAGAGAGAGAGAGAGAGACAGAGAGATAGTCATATATGATAAATAGTCATGCTAAGTTAGACAGCGTTAGTAACTCTTGACGTCCTTTACTTCAAGGTCTCACCATGTTTCAAAGTCATCTCTCTACACATTGATGTTCTTCACCTCCAATCGATCGCTGCTCTTATTGAGCAATACGATTTCGCAGGCTTCATTCATACCTATGAGGTTAATATTTTCTTGCGAAGTTTATGCTCTGTTGACGACGACCCTCATTTCGAAAACTGACCGTTCCACTGTTTAGTGAAATATGTTTCGTTATATGATGTTATAAATGTTTTTCTATGTGAAAACCTTGTTTTATGAGAAGGATTTAAACCCAGACTCTTTCACCGAGGTTTTCAAGGTAGAGTGCCAGTGCTTTATCACTATGCACCCTACCCGAAAAACATTTAAAAAGGTGAGAATGGATTCGACTTCGAACCGTACTTTTTATCTTTGCTGTTTCGTTTTCTCGGCTTTGTCCCGCGCCGGCCGAGGTCGGAGTTGGGCCGGCACCATTTCTTCCAAGCGGAACCATTTCAACAATTTTTTTTAAAAAATTCAGGTTTGTGGTGTGACACCAGAAAAAGATCTCTGAGTGCTTGCCGTCCAGAGATAAATCGCCTTCCTTTTCCGTCAAGTCAATTGTTCTGGAATTCAAATAAAAATCAGAGCTTTTCTGACTACCTATCCCATTCGTCTTTTTACCGCAAAAGCATCCACATATACTAATTTTGAAAGCCTTTCTTTTCTTTAACTTCACTGTCGGTGGTGCACTTTTCTTTGTCTTGCGCTGGTTTGTGTAGTGTTTAAAAATACAAATTTTTACACTGTGTGTTTCGGTTATTAAAAGTGTTTTAGTGTGCTTAACACAATGTTTTAGTGTGTTTCGGTTATTAAAAGTGTTTTAGTGTGCTTAACACAAGGTTTTAGTGTGTTTCGGTTATTAAAAGTGTTTTAGTGTGCTTAACACAAGGTTTAAAACTCTTTTCTATTTAAACATGTTTATTAATTCTTAAATTATTTTGAATAGTACTATGTAATGAGTGGAGTCTGTGTTGAGCTCACTAGTCGTTTCGCTTTTCTTAGCAGAAATCTTCACTGAGTTGCTCCAAACAGCGCCCTGGAGAGGACATTGTAAATGGAAAAAAAGTGCACGCATCTGGTTGTTACATCTATTCTAGCTTTCATTAGTAGCTTCTCCTTTTCCTAGCTCTGTATTTAGCTTGACTTTATGTGAAATACTTAACATATAACAGTCAAATAAACAATTATGTGAGTATTGAATTTTGCAAGACGTGAAAGTTAAAAAAACAAGTTGTATTTGACAAATTAAGTAAAATTACAATTATAACCAGCGTAATTTGGCCTTTATTAGTAGTTTTATTCTTCAAGTTGAGCTGTATTTGACTGCGAGTTTCCCGTTGAGAGCCTTTATAATTCGCAAATCGTAAAGGTGAAGTAGTTAATTAGGGCAGCTTTAAAATGCCTAACAATGCACATATACGAATATGTTTTATCAAATATAAAAAATGCTGTTTAGTTACTATAAAGACACTCTCGATGAAAAAACGCGAAAATTATTTTTAAACAAGAGGAACATGAAAGATGAATCGAATTGAATATAACTTATTTGAGGACAACTTGTAATGGCACGCTGGAGAAGAATCATGAAGGCATTCATTGACATTCATTTATTTATTGACGTATTCAACACTTTTGTCTAAACTAAATAACTAGGAAGAGCTTTAGATGGAAAATACAAATAACTTTGAAATCATGTACTCCTTAATACTAAATCTAATCAGTCCCCTTTCTTTTCATTACCGAGATTCGCCAGCTTTTCTACTCTGATTGAAGTATCACATGGATCAGTGTTCTTTTACAGAACATTATCGTCTTTTCTTTTATTCCAACGAAGGAAGGAAATTCTTAGCAGGAAGAAATTAACAGGATGAAAAAGGCGAAGTTCTACCGTAACTAACGATTCATTGAGGAGCGACAATAACACAATAGAGCATTTTTTCTATGAGCAAGCATCCGACGTTATAGAAAACAGCTATCAAACAAAAGTTTTGGTGAACAACAGCTTTAATAAACCAATAAATTCAACGATATGCTCCATTTTTGTTCTTACTGAGTTATCTGAAGAGGAAAAACCTCATACATATGTGCTCGAAAATACCGAGAGAAAGGCTTTCTGTTAATGAAACCCGTAAGAGTGACGGTAGGAATTTTTTTTCCTATTTAACCCGTCATTAGTGGCAAAACTGGTGGTAGAGTTGATCAATGAATTATGTATATAAAAAACAGATATGTATTGTAGAAAATTATTACTTGAATAGTGGAAAAAGGCTCAAGTTTTTACAATAATTTACGTGAAAGGTTTCGATGTTTCTATGAACTAAACTTCTACAAGGAGTTGATACTTGAATGACTCATTCTTATCATGAAAACCCTGCTTAGTTGAACTTCTCCTTGGTTCAATTACTCCTCGAATAATTTACTAATTATATAAGTGCGTCGTTTCTCAAATGTGTTCATCTTTGGTTGCATCACTCTTTGATCGAGTTACTTCTCAACTGAGTTTATTCCTGGTTGAGTCACTCATCATCTTTATTTGAGGAGTAAGTATCGATACTCCACTAGATTACTCTTTAGTCGATTGACTGATTTACTCAGTTGCTCCTCGAATGAGTTTCTCCCTCGACCACCTCACCTCTCTCACATTGAATACCATCAAAGTATACGGAGTCGTGCTCGTATCCAAGCACGTCGGCTCGTCGGTAATCGATAAGCGAGTCCTTGAAGAGCTCGCAGGTTCCGCCTGAGTACAAGTTGGCCGATCGGCAGTTGTGAAAGGCGCACGCAGCGAAGCACTCCATGGGACTGCAACAAATAATCCGTCTAACCATTTTCATTTATTTGCATACAAAAAAAAACTAAAACTGATCTCGTTCTCTCAAATATTTGGAGGAACCACGCTCGTAGAAACTCATCCATGAATCAGTGACGGGACGGGGACCGAAGCAGCTTTTTTGCTATTATGGCGACGTTGTCTATTGCTTACCACGCAGATACCAAATACACTTTGCACTTTTGAAGGCCCTTCGAATTTTTTCTACAGACATTTCAGCGAGTAAAATTATGGATCCTGGTAATTGTTTCGACTTTTTCAAAAAAAATACTTCGAAGCTAACTTTTCCGATTTAGAGTCATGAACAACTAAACTATCTCCTCAGCTCCAGAAATCTGCTTCAGACAGAAAAAACAGTAACGTTATTATAAAACACGGGAAGTATAGGACTCTTATTCTTGGATTCTGAAGTGTGTCTCTGACTTTGCCACGTTGACCGTTTTGATGATACGGTTGCCATGGAAGGAGGTCTGGTAGATCGCAGAGTAGGTGCATGGGCCTACAGGAGGATACTCGGGGGTTGTGGTGGTAGGCTCTTCTGTGGTCGTGAGTTCCTGGGTAGTCTCGGGTTCCTCGGAAGTCGGGGGCTCTTGGGTGGTCATGGGCTCCGAGCTGGTTGTCGTCTTTGAAGTAATCCAGTACTCCATATTTATAGCGTTCGTAGCAGAAACTGGCTGAGTTGTGGTTAGAGTGTTCCTCGCAATGGTGGATGAAGGCGGTCGCGTGGAGGGAGTGTGGAGCGGAACTGCAAGCACATGCTGAGTGAGAGAAAAACGAGACGCTAAATTTTCCTCAGAGAGGCTCGCTTTTTGCTTCCGTTTTCATGGAAACGTTCGAGCAATATAAAAGTGGACCAGGTCAACGTTTGTAAACCTAAAACAGTAAAACGTTTGTAACCCTAAAACCTCGCCAGGGCGTATTTCAATTTCAATTTAAATTATCGTATTATCGTATTATTATCGTATTATTATTTTGAGTTTTTTCGCCAGTGATAATACGCCAGGGCGTATTATCACTACAAAATAAAAATTTTGAGTTTTTTCCCCAAAGTTTAGGCTACCAAAACCGCATTACGAAATTCACTTCATGTGAGTGAAGTTCAACAAGCCCTTTTGTTGATTATTTACATAATCGTAATACTCCTCACAATCTATGAGAAAGCACATGTATTTTGTTGTGAGTGGTATAAAAAGCACGAAAACTGTACCAGGAGGGAAATAGTTGTCACCCCTCCTCGGTTGATCAGATTCTCTCGAACGCGTAGCCATCTCAACATTATTTGCATTGAAACATTCTTCAATAATGTCTAATGAAAACAGATTCCAATCAAGTTTCTTCCACATTTTTTGCAATCGGCTCATGATTGTCGCCATTCTCTTATTCTCTCTCACTCTCTCACACACCACACACACACTCTATTATATTATATTCTCCATAACTCTGTCTCTAGCTGACCAGCAAATTGGAAGCAGAACTCGCATCATCGTCTGCCTCTCTGGATGAAGAGGATGAAGTGTAATCATCAGATGATGCCATCGAGCTTTTGTCGATGCTCTGAAAATTCTTATTTATCAACGCAGTTCAGAAGCATAATAAATAATGAAACTTTCTCTAACTAAAACTAAAAAAACTTCTCTCTAAAAATTTGTCTTAGATTGTTCAAATTTACGATTTGGAACCGAAAGGGTTACCTCTTTTAATACTTACATGTTTTGTGGCACTTTTTTTTTCAAGGTTGGGAGCTTTTAAAATGAATAATTGCTCACTACCACGCAATAGTTTATCAGCTCATTAAGCTGAACAATCATGCTGAATAAAATCACCCCTTTGTATGAGCTCCGCCCTAGCGTACAAAGTTGGTAAGTTTTGACAGTGTTGATATAGTCAGAAGTCCCGAAAAATAGTTCAAATAGCTTTCTCCGCCCTAGCTCGATAACGCTACCAACCTCATCACTTTGAACAGAATTGCTCTTCTCCGTCTCTGGAATTTTTATTGTGTGCTTTTCAGCTTGTTTTACTGGCTCCTGTCGAGCGCTCGTCTGATGCTGTGAGACCCTTTTCTGCTGCTGTGAATCGTTTGTCTGCGCCTGTGAAGTGTTTGTCTGTGCATGTGGGGTGTTTGTCTGCACCTGTGGAGCGTTTGTCTGCGCCTGTAGAGCGTGTGTCTCCGCCTTTGGAGCGTTTGCCTGCACCTGTGGAGTTTTTGTCTGTGCCTGTGGAGCTTTTGCCTGCTCTAGTGGGGCCACTGTCTGCAACTCGACTTGATTCATTTGCTCGGCCATCATCTTCTCCTCATCAGCCAGAAGCTCCCGGCTCATAATCATGTTATCCTCCAAGTCCATTAGGAACGATCTCATCTCCTCTGGGGAGAAGCCTTCCGTCTCAGGAATCTCGAAATTAATTGGCACCTTAATATAGACTTTAAAATGCGAGGAACATTGCATGTGTCAGGAGTATGTTTGAATGTCAATCGTCTTCTCTTAAAAACTCTTTATCCTTTTTTTCATAATTAAAGGTTCATCGCTGAAGAATAGGTTCGTTGAAGTCATTGTCAACACTTAGAGACAGAACGATGAGATAAAAGTTGCTCATCATTTTTTTAATGTAGCACTCTAGGCTGTAATCGGAGAGATTGGGAGTTGAAGGAGTCTATTTTGGGTTTCTTCAGCGTAACTTTCTTTATGCTTCACACTCAGCTGACTGTTAAAAAACACTTGTGCCAGCATGTCTTCTGCTCAGTGCTCTTTACTAACAATTATAGTTCTGCTGGAAGAAAGTATAACTTATCAGAAAACCATTCTCTCAGAAGCTTTTTCAACTGTTTCGCTAAAAGACAGTTTTACCAAGAGGTCCTTTCTCAATAGTTGTTTTAGAGACTGGAGAATTTCTAAAAGCTAATAAACTAACACGATCCAAACGTCTGGATATTGTTGTGGGACCAGTTGTTGTCGATGTAGTGGTTATGGGAGTAGTCGTCGTTCGGGTCGTGGTTGTCGGTATGGTAGTGGTTGTGGGTACTGTAGTGGTCGTGAGTACTGTAGTGGTCGTTGGTACTGTAGTGGTCGTGGTTACTGTAGTTGTCGTGAGTACTGTAGTAGTAGTCGGGATGTTCGTGCCGAAGGATGCGGTGGTTTCTTCCTGCTCTGATGCATCAGATTGCTGGCTGTTCGTTGAACTTTTGATCCCGTCTCCCACAGCGTAGTTCTTTTTTCCTAAAAATTTCTTCGAATTTTTTCCAACACTTAATTACATTCTATTTTTGTTTGCTTCACTCAGATATTAGGTGAACATTCTTGAGGACATGCTTTCATTCTCTCTCTCTCTCTCTCTCTCTCTCTCTCTCTCTCTCTCTCTCTCTCTCTCTCTCTCTCTCTCTCTTTCTCTCTCTCTCTCTCTCTCTCTCTCTCTCTCGCTCTCTCTCTCTCTCTTTGCTTGCACAATCCATACCTTTCATTGAAACATGCTAAATCTAAATTTGTCGCACCATTCAAGAAGTATAATACATAGTATTACGCTTATACGTTGTATATTCAATTCAAACTTTGATTTTTTTTCTGGATTCTTGTTCAATTAATTACCCAATGAGAGATTACCTAATGAGGATTGAAAACATTTTCAAAGCTTACAAAATGGTTTTGGCTATGTAAAAAAGCTCTGTTTTTCATAAAACTTTTGAGAGTGGAAAGCGTTGAAACTTCCTTTTCCCACTTCATTTACTCTGATATATTTCTTCGCTCTATTTATTCACTCAAGATGTTTTCTTCACTTCTTACCCAATGAGTATCAGCGACAACAAGCTGATCTTCACTGGATAGCGAATTCCTATTTTGAAATTGGTTGAAACTGACCGTGTAATTTTGCCTTCTTCTTCCTCCTCTTTCTTTCATGGTCTCTGGTGAGTCTCGCTTCTCTCCTCTCCTTCAACTCAGTGGGAGTCTCCAGTTTTATCGGGTCATGTTCCTTAGGTCTCAACCACTCGGAACAGACCTGAAGTAGACAGGAGCAAATACTTTCTACGTATAAGTTTCCCGATTACCATTATTCTACTTCTTTTACTTTTTTCAATCATTTTTCTTACCAGTATTACAAATTCTATTTATGATTACCAGTGTTTTTATTTTTGTTGCTATCATTCTTTTTTAAAATTTTTAAAAGTTTTTATACAAATGTTTTTGTTGTTTTTTCTCAAATAATAGTTTCAATTATCATCATTATCTAATTTTGTTTTACTACGTGTGCCTATCGCATGTTGTTGAAATGTACTTTCTACATAGAAAATATTCAAGTGGATTTTGAAAAAAGCATAAACCTAAACGTTTCAGTTCAATAATCGAATGATAAAATCAAAAAGGAAGAACAGGAGCATAGACAATTGTATAAAATAAAGATTTTATGATCCTTTTGAAGATTTAGAAGGTGGTAGTGAACCCCTTTTATGTTATAAAAAGGTGAACATAAGGCAGGCAACGCTATACATCAACAGCAACACAAAAAAGACTAGTTGTCCTCCTTATAGCAGAAGTACTGTAAAAAAGTGAAAATTTTTCTTCCGGAGTCAATTGAGCTTGACTTCGCATGAAAATAACCTGTGCACGAATTCTAAGTCACCAATTAAAAACCAAAAAGGAAGTTTTAGGTTTTTTTAAAAATTTGTTTGGTTTTTCAAATGTCTTCTTATTTTTGTGACTCAAAGACCGTAGTAAAGTAATCTTTCCACACGTCACTATCACAATGCTGTCTCCAAGTTTGAAAAAAAGGCCAAGTTGTTTCGCGTTCGGTGCTCTAAAACTAATGACTGAAGATGATTGTCCTTGGAAAACTCAAAAAGAAAAAATTCCAATGCTTATCAATTGTATTTTGTTTACGAATATTTTTTAACGTTTGCTTCTCAATTTTTGATTTCTTCAACAAAGTATGTTTGTTTTCGATCGTTTCACTGGGCTGTTCTTCTTTAAAATAAGAGTTTTTGCTTATGTTTCAATGAGAAAATTATTATGTGGGACGTTTTTGAATTATTTTTTTGCGAAAAACTCATCCAGATCTTGGCAAAGTTCACCAATTAATCAAATGTAAACAATTTTAGTTAGAACTGCAAAACTTCCAATTCAATGGTGAGTAAAACGGAATTCAAAACCTATCCCCAACGTGTCCTAATTGAACATTATTAATCTTAAACCGAATTTCAAATCTGGAGAAGTCTGTTCAGGAATCAGTGGTCAATGATGTTTTGATATTAATTTATGATCTTTTTCTAGAGGTTACTTTGAGGTCCTTATAGATAGATCAAACGTGCGGGAGATCTTGTTCTATGGAACTCACCTTGTCGATGTACTTCTGCCTCTCTTCCTCCCTGGTTATACACTTGGACTCGTAGTAACTTTGAGGCGAGAGAGGAACATAGTCGAATGCTTCCGGGTTGGAAAACCTGTCAAAATGCGTGTTGAAGGTGGGCTCATGCATGGAGAAGAAAGTTTTTGAAAAAGAAGAAAAACTATCAAATTTCTTTTTTTTAAAAGTCTGTTTACCTGTTTCTCTTGTTGAGCAGACATATGCGACCTTCGGGGAAGTACTGCGTGCTCTGGCAAGACTCTCCACCGTATCTAGAACCGTGTTTTCTCTGATAGAATCGAATTTTAGAAAAGTGATTAGAGTAAAGGTTCAAAAAAGAGATTGAGAAGAAACAAAAAGACGGAGAGAACAAACTAGAAATTTAAAGAGAAATGAAGATAAAAATAAGACAGAAAGGAAGAGAATGGGTCGGATAGAGTGAGAAAAGAGAGAGGAGGCATACCTTGCTTCCGATGCAGCGCAGTAGCACTTGCACTGTTCGACAGAGACGTCCGCTTCGACCGTTTGAGCCGTTCCCTCCAACACGAAATGCGGCAGTTCAAGGAAGCAGATATCCGATCCAACTGAGATCAAATCGGAGTCTACCAGCGGACTTTTTTGTAACCATTATACGATATCCGTCTTGAAGCATGACTATTTATTTTTCAAGACTCTTGATGTATAACTTTCAACGTGGACAGCAACGGAAAAGGAATTCCCCATGATTTATGAAGTAAAAGCAACATTTGCTATACCTTCCAACAACTTAGTTGTGCTTGGCGGTGTTGTCGTAGTTGTGGTGGTTGTCGTAGTGGTTGTCGTGTATGGTTGGATGCAGCCTGCTTCCAGCGACGCGTCCGTTAGCATTGGAACTGCTATGGCTGCAAATATTTAATATATTAATTTTCTAACTCAGCTAGATAATAGAGACTTTTCGGATGAGCAAAGTACTGTCTTTACGAATTTCGGAATAATGAGAGGTTGAAAGGAATTTAAGAAGTTCCTGAAAAAAGATTAAATTCGTGTGAATTGGTTGAAAAGAATATCAAAAAAGTTTTGAAAACGGACAAGCTTCGCAGAGGAGTCCTAGATACGTGACATTGTAAGTCTGTCGATAATGTCGCTCGAGCAGTTCCGGTCTTAAAAAAAAGAACTCTTGAAACCGAAGTTAATTTTTATCATCACACCTATTGATAAGAATAAAAGAAAATTTTATTACAACAAGCTTACAAGTGTGCTCCCATAATAATAGTTTATCGCATTGTGTTAATTCATCAAAACAAAGGCATACATTGAATAAGTACACAAGCGTGACACTTTAACAATTAAAGTGAGAAAAGCATTCTCCGAAATAAGAAAGAAGACACTGAAACATGATAAGAATGGAAAAAAAACTATTGATAATTCAGATAGAGTCTATTTTTAAACTAGCTTTGGTTCTGAAAACATGTTTCTAAATTTTTTCTTACTGAGCCGATGTTGGTAAACTGTTCCATTTGTTAACAACTCTGACTGGAAGAAGATTAGAATGCGCTACACTTTTCATTTTAGGTATCACAAGGCTGTATTGATGAGATCTAGAATTCAGACTGTATGGGTTGACAACGAAATCTCTAGCTCATCTTCTGATATCAGCGGCGTACCACAAAGTTCAGCTATCGGACCGAAACTATTCTTACTGTTTAATGATTACATAAAACATGTTATTCCTTCCAATGTAAATTATACATAAACCATGTTATTCCTTCCATTGTACTATCTACGCCGATGACATAAAGTTATTTAGTGAAGTACCAACTTTTTCGTCTGACCTCCAAACTGCCATAGACAGTGTATTCAACTGGTGTCAACAGTCCAATCTCCAACTATCAGCTCAAAAATGCATAGTTTCGCATTTTGGTATTAACCCTATGCAAAATTATCAGCTCGAATGTCATCCAATTGCCGATTCTTCTGAAATAACAGATCTAGGAGTTGTTTTTTTTCTCCAGTAATCTTTCTTGCAATAAACAAGCCGAGCATGCCTGCAAGGAATCCACAAACTTCGCCAAACTCATTTTCGCGCACGTTCAAAACCAATTTTTTGTATGTATTAACCCGTGCTTTCGTTACTTACATTCGTCCGATCCTCGAATACAGCTCTGTTGTATGGTCACCTACCCCAATTGGCTTAGTTAAGGATATCGAAAGAGTACAAAGAAAATTCACAAAATTTCACAAGAATCTTGTCTAGGAAAGGATTTACCCGTCTAGTTTACTCTGAACTTTTAAAAATGCTAAATTAAGAATCTCTTGAAGATCGTAGGGTTGTTTCCGACTTAGTTTTTATACATAAGAGAGTCCACGATTACTCAGAGTTTGAATTTTCTCGTTTGTTCACTTTAGCTTCTCTTACTAGAGCTGTTAGAAAAACCCATCCATTAAGAATCGCCTTACCATATGCTTTAAACTCCTCTAGGTTTTCCACTTGTGCTTCTAGGTCAATCTCTATTTTGAACCCCTTACCTAGCGAAATAGTATATAATCATTTCAGTGAAATCTTTATCAACAAACTCAGAAAACTACCGATAAGTTGTATTTTACCCGAGCCCATTATCTGGGACTAAGTTAATTGAGAAATAACACTTTTATAGACACACTGCCCTTATAATGCAATTCTTTTTTGATAGAATCATTGTCCATGTTTAGTTTGTGATCATTAAATGTTGAATTGAGAATTTGTTTTTGTGTATATGGAAATAAAGAATTGATTCAATTGAATTGAATCTAGTTTCATTTCTATGGGTAGGAAGAGAGAAAACTGCCAATGGTCTCGAAAGTAATGACTAATTCTGCTTGAATCCTCCTTTTTTCAAAGATTCTAGCTTCATATTTTAGCCCATAGTATTGAATCAGCTCATTACTCTCGATGGGTAAGAATATCGTCAAACTATTGCATGGGTTAGTACACGGGGTGGAAATCAACCTAACCAAACCTCTTTATTATTTAGAAGCGATTGCGTTACCATTAATAAAATTCATATTCCTTATTAAAATTATATCTTCGGAAGGCTTTGACTGAACAGAAGTTATTTATTTAAGTTTTTTTGAATTAGCCTCGCTCCATATCACTTTTGAAAAAGTTTTTGCATAAACATCTGTTGAGTCTGTTAAGTTTTCGAACATATTACCGGTTCGAGTAACAGAAAGATGGAACAATTTACCAGAAAATGTGTTCTCGTCGAACAGTGTGAAAGCCTTTAGATATAAAATTCAACCTTTTTGTTGTTCATAACCTATTGAATTCATTCATTATTTCACCTTTTCTCACTTTACAATTTCAATTCAATTCTTTATTCCGCTTGAAATAAAACATAATGTTAAGTGACGAAACAGATGACACTGTCACAAAAAAGTGAATTCAGTGAAGGTTATGGAAAGTGAGATCTAAATATGACAAGAACAATGAGGAACATTTCATTTTAGGAAAATAGGAAAGCACACAAAAAAAGCAAAGAAAGCAAAGCTTGTATCTTCAGTTATGAACTATTCATCAGCAATTAAGAACTATTCATCCGCAATAATAACTTGAAATTCCAAAAATTCAACTCACTCTTTATCATTCGAGAGCTAACCGAGAACACAAATATAATGGAAAAAAAGAGGAGAAACAAAAACAAAACATTTGAAGAATCAAAGCACTTGAATTAAAAATGTATTCTAGAGTTGGTGACAATGGTCTCACAATCAAGCTTGATAAGTTCATTTCTAAAAATGCTAGAAGAGCTTGTAGAAACCAAAGAACAAGGTAACTTATTCCAGACATTAATCATTCTTGAGGCACAAGTGCTTGTTCTGCTTTGATATTTACACGGCATGCATATTCTGTAGTTATTCGATTCTCTCAGCGAATAAGGCGATGGGCAAAGTTTAAACATATTTGAGTAATCTACTTGAATATTTCCGTGCAGACATTTATGGATGAACACAAGATCGGCCACATTTCTTCTATATTCAAGCGAGGAGATGGAAAGAAAATTCAGTCTAGCAACATAACTCATTTCGGGTAATCCGGCCCTTTGTAGTAACCTTCGTGTATATGATCTTTGCACTTTTTCTATGCAGTTAACGAGACCGATAGTTACTGGGGACCATACCTCACTCCCATATTCAATAAGGGGTCTTATGTATGTGGTGTATATTCTGAGCAGAACTTTAATTGATTTGGTTTTAAAGGCTCTGAAGATCATGTTTATACATTTTCGGGACTTTAGGGAGGTTAGTTCAATATGTTTAGAGAATGTGATATCTTCCTGAAATGTAATGCCAAGATCTTTCACTAATGAAGTAGTTGGTATGATATTGTCTTCTAGGTTATATGTTACTTTTGGATTCCTAGGACCACAGTGCATGATAAAGCATTTTTGAGTTGATATCACAAGTCCCCAGGTCAGTGAGTAATCGGAAATGGAATCCAGACTTTTCTGAAGAGAGTCTCTGTTTTTGGAAATAGTGTTGAGGTCATCGGCATATAGAAAACCATGGACATCTGGCTCTATGTGCTCCATGATATCATTTATAAATATTGAAAAGAGGAGGGGTCCAAGGCAACTCCCCTGGGGAACACCACTGTTGTATACTTTAGGGCCTGATAATGTATCTCTGATTGAGACTTTCGAGGACCTGCTCGTGAGAAAAGAACGGATAAGATAGAGGAGGTTGCCCGTTATTCCCACTTTTTCAAGTTTGTGAACAAAAAATCTTATGTTTACAGAGTCGAAAGCCCGTGAAAAGTCGACTAGACAGATGTCAAAGTCTATTTTTTTATTCTGAAGCGTGAGGTAAATGGAATGAGCCTCTACCAGGGATGTTACCGTGGACCGTCTCCGACGGAAACCATGTTGTTTGGGATGTAGTATGCCATTGGTTTCCAGATATTGATAAGTTATATTGAAGATCAGTTTCTCGAATACCTTTGACATAGAGCACACCATAGTGATAGGACGATAATTTTCGATCTGAGAGCGGGGCCCTTTTTTATGAACTGGTTTGATTATTCCTTTTTTCCAGGCCAGAGGGTAGTGCCCTAAGGTTAGTGAGTTGGTGAAAATGATGGAGAGAGGTATGGCCAGTGAGTCCAGACAATTTTTGAGTAGTCTACTTGGAATAAAGTCAGGGGAATAGTTCAGTTTCGGAGCTATTCGTTTCAGGATGGAGTTCACCTCAAAAGGGGAGATATCATTAATGTGGTCGAGGTGAAAATTCGGGCGAGAGATTTGAAGGGGTCCACTGATTGGTAAGGGTTGTAACTTATCAAAATACTCGGCGAAGTGAGTTGCTTGTTCGAAGGGGATAGTAGTTGGTTTATTGTTCACTATGAGAGCAGGAATAGATGTGTTGCTTTTAATGCGGTTGGATATAGTTCTGAAGAATACCTTATAGTTTCTCGGGAACTTAAGCTTGTCTTCCCTAAGAACCTCGAATTTGACTAGTTCTTTGTGAAGTTTCTTGGATGTGCGTAATGACGTAATGGAGAGAGGGTTGCGTTTGTTACTTCTCTGTAGGAAGCTGTATAATCTTCTTATCTTGGGGGGATATTTCAAATGTGTTTTGACATTCTTGTTTTTAGGAATCCTATTATCCATTATGAATTGGATGATGTTGGTTAATTTATCGACACTTTCGTCAATAGTTAGGTTTGAGAGCATGTAAGTCCAGTCGATGCTAAAGAGGTCTGAGTTGATTATTTCCCAATCTGCCTTTTTCCAGTCTAACGATGAGCTGGTGCTTGTGATAATACGCTTGGCTCTATCTCTGATTTCAAAGTATATTGAGGCATGATCGCTGGTGGAGAAGGGAGGCCTGACAATACAGTCTTTTATGATATTTGAATTACAGAGCAGGCAATCGAGTGTATTTTGAAGTCTAGTGGGAGAAAGTACGAGTTGTTTAAGATTGTTGTCGCATGTCATGTTTAAGAATGCAAGAGACATACTACATGTATTGGGAGCGGTGAGATTTGCCCAGTCTATCTTGAGGAGGTTCATGTCTCCGCACAGAATGGTGGGAAATACTTCAGTAACATGAGAGGTGATAAACGAGCAGAGATCCTTTGTATTTTCTACTCCACAGCTAGGAGATCGATATACATTAATCAGTCTAATGGCCGAGAAAGCAAACGAGAAAGATGTGTTAGGATAAATGTCTATTACTAACCCCTCGCACTGAGCCTTGCTATATTGAACAACTAAAGATGAGGAGATGGCATTATCTACTAGAATGGCTACGCCTCCTCCTCTTTGTGCCAATCTGTCACCTCTGAATACCGTGAAGGGTAAACTATCGGTTAGAATGGAGTCGGGAAGCTCACTGTGCATCCATGTCTCAGATAGTAAGAGAATGTGATATTTACAGCAACGAAGAAGAAAATAAAGATCATATAGCTTATTCATCACTGATCTAGAGTTGAAATACAAGCATTTGATTACTTCTTCTCTAGCTCTTTTATCCGACTTATCCTATGGTGAATAACGAGAGGTTTTCCTAACATTTCTTCTTCTGGAAACAAATTCGTCTGACTTTCTGGGGCATGAGGTAGATTCTTCGGCGTTTCTGGTATTGCGTCTGCTTCTGACTTGTTGCGGCTTCACGGAGCTTTCCGCCAGAGAAGGAAAGTCAGTTGAAGAAGCCTCGAATGTAGATGTCGACCGGGCCCCAGAGTTCACCAGCGAAGACGATGGCATTTGGGAGTGTTGAGTTGAACTGGCTAAGGGGGATAGTGACGAAGAGGCGGGAGGAGGGGGAATTGGTCGATAGGGTACTCGTTTGTAAGACTGGGCAAAACGAGGAAAGGCAGGGATTAGGTGAGCGTCGACCACTTTGGCAGAGAGAAAAGATGGGTTAGTGGATATTCGGATGCAGTCTCTCTCGGCTTGAAGCTCTGCCGGCGAGAGGTCAGCTCGGGAGTAACATCCTTTAGGAAAAGGGTGTTTCGCCTTTCTGCAAAGTTCCAGAAAAAGGTTACGCTTTCCAAGCGAAGAGAACTCAATTTTCATGGGACGGCCATGAGGAGCAGAGAGACGTGGGCGATCAATTGGATGACGATGATGATTGATATTACCCTTCTCTAGGTCGTCAATAAGGTCCGCTGAATTGAGTCTGATGATAAGACGTGAGATAAGATCTTTGTCTTTGCAACACGTATCATCCTCTGACTTGCCTTCTGGAAGTCCGATAATAACAGCTCGTTTACCTTTTCCTATGAGCATATCCTTGTCTCGATAAGTGGATTCGACGATAGCTGAATACAAGTGGGGTCTAAGTGTGGCCGGAGAGACAGATGACTTTATGGATTGCATTTCTTCACTAATCCGTAGAAGTTGCTGTGACTGGTCCAGAATTACTTTGTTCATGTCAGAAATCTGTTGGGACTGAGCAAGTATCATCTGTTGAAGCGGCTGCATAACTTTTGTCAGCGTTTCTCGGACAAGACTATCGATGAACGGAAGAGAGACTGTGGGAATGGGGAGGTTGCAAAGATTAGGAGGAGATTTGCCATCAATTGGCAGAGCTCGGGAAGGGTCACCACTCATAGAGAACGGAGATCATTCAATGTTTAAATTACAAAAAGTGTCACGAAAAAATTACAAAAAGTGTCACGCTTTCAGTGTAGCTGCAATTGTGCTATATATTTGTTTTTTCGTCATCAAAATTCTGAATGCGATAAACTATCATTATTATAACATGAGCTTTCGCCATCAAAGAGAGTATCATTTCACATAATGTACTTTTTCAAATACTTTCCTCAATTTTCAAGAGAGTCTTTTCAGTCTCAAGAACGCTTCATTTGTACTACGAACTCGCGAGTTTTTTTATGAGCAATTGAAAAATTGTGAGACCTCTGCTTTCTGGACTCTACATTGAGAACACAATCTCGCTCATTGTGGTAGTATGTAGCAGATAGGCACTGGAATGCGTATCGGCTCGAAACCCTGTGAAGATGGTTTTTGACTGCAGGCCTCGATTAGGACTCGAAATATTATGCCTTCATATTCAAAACTTGAAAGACGATGCTTGCAAGTATACCTAGTATTTAAAAATTTTTTCGTAAATCTTGCTCTTCAATTTCGCCTTTCATTACAAGGATCTCCCTATCAAGATGACCTAATCATGTAGATTTTTGTTCATCTACCAATCAGCAACCTCTTTTCAATAAGTTTTGATAATAGCTAACAAGTTTTTTGTTTCACTCGAAAAAAGGACGTAAGTTCTTGTAAGTGTCATTGATATCTAACAAATGGCACTGTGCTCTAGTGAATCCTCAGGTGATGGCACTGAATAACATTCAAGTCTAGTAAGTTTTGGAACGATTACATTGAGTTTCTATCTGAAAAAATGAGCAAGTGACACTGAATCGTGGTAACTGACATTGAGTTAGCGCATAGACACTTGCATTCTTCCATGGAGACGTCATGCTCGAGTCCGCCAGCAGTGGAGGTCATCAAATAGTCGAAGAGTTCCTCGAAGCAGTCATCCTTCTTCTTCCTCCCATTGCGCACTCTTCTCAAATAGATATATGGATTATGGAAAAGTAGCGCACTCTTCTACTATTTCACTCGATGCTTCTAGGATATTCTGATTATCATTTTTTCGTATTTTAAATTATTCATTTATTCTGTTACGAATAATATATGACGCTGCCGTTTTGATTTTTTGCCATAAATTTACTTTCCGATGATTTTTGTTTGTTCTTTGGCAGATTCTAGCAAATAGATCAAAAATCAATTATTTTATGGCGCTGCCATCAAAATAATTGATTTTATGGTGAATGGCACAATTTCTTTGAAAAGTTATTTCATCAGTACACTCCCACTACACTAAAAGATCCCACTACACTATTTCGTCTATTTCGTGGCTATTCACCAAATTCAATAACATAATCATATACCAACAAAGCGAGCAACCAATACGGACCGGGTTTGCAAACCCGGTCCGTATTGGTTGCTCGCTTTGTGCATATATGATTCTGTTATTAAATTTGGTGAATAGCCACGGAATAGTGTAGTGGGATCGTCTATTTCGTGGCTATTCACCAAATTCAATAACATAATCATATACCAACAAAGCGAGCAACCAATACGGACCGGGTTTGCAAACCCGGTCCGTATTGGTTGCTCGCTTTGTGCATATATGATTCTGTTATTAAATTTGGTGAATAGCCACGGAATAGTGTAGTGGGATCTTTTAGTGTAGTGGGATTGGACTGATGAAGGAACTTTTCAATGAAATTGTGCCATTCACCATAAAATCAATTATTTTGATGGCAGCGCCATAAAATAATTGATTTTTGATGTCAGCGCCATAAAATAAGGCTATTTTGCTAGAATCTGCCATAGAACAAACAAAAATCATCGGAAAGTAAATTTATGGCAAAAAATCAAAGCGGCAGCGTCATATATGTATTTTATTGACCCTGCTTTGTTTTATAATCAGAGTCCGCTCTTCCTTTTTTTACAGAGTGGTTTAAGTCCATGAAATTTTTCTATGTCAATTTATTCGTCAGATTATTATCCAAATCAAGGTTTTGATCTTCTAAAACAGACTTCGAAATTATGTGAATTACGCAATTCCTAAGCAACAATACTGATTTTTTAAAAACAATACATATTGTACGGATTGGCATTGTGTCTTTGGTAATGCATTCCCAAAGCGTGTTTTTTAGTTCCAAGCACCAGGCTGATTTCGTTTCCCCATCTTTTAAGTTAGCATTTGTCGTTCCGAAATTTTAGTTTTTTGTTGTAGTTCATGAAAAATGAAGACTCTTTAGTATAAAATTAACAATGATTTTTGATTCCTTTTGTTTTCAACGTCAGTTCGCAACCCAAAAACACGCTTTAACCTCGTAGTAGTGGTCATCTCCTTTTTCTCCTCATTGGCCTCGGATCTTGAGGTTTTCTGGAAACAATTGTCTTGTTACCGAATCAGTTCGAAAATTCTGGGGGAAATGTTAGTGGGCGTAGCATAGTGTGCAATTGGTCACAAGTTCGAATGCCCCTTCGGGCAAATGCACCCAAACTAAGCGTTAAGAAACGTTGGCATTTCTTGCAATGATCATACCCTGCTCCGTGATGTACGAACCAGCCCTAAGCCAAAAAGCAAGTACTGGTTCTACTATGTTAATTCTGTATCCGAGTTTAGGGAGAGGTCACTCTGTAACGAGTTAAAAATAAAAGCAGACTTTTTTATTCAATCATTCATTCATGTATTCTTTATTTCTTGCATATATTTACATATAGTTCATTGGATGGTTTCCACTTATGTGATTTCAGGAATCAAAAAGAGAAACAAATAGGTAAGTAGTGAAGTTATAGGCGATGTATTTTGAAATTTGACACAATAATTTCTTGCGGAAGTAGTGATAGGGCACTTTTGAAATGCAAAGAAGATAACGAAACGATGTGAGATGGTAATGAATTCCATATAATGATGGACCGGGAAACACATGTACTATGAAAATGAGGAAGTTTGAGAGGGGGAATGATTCTTAGTCAGTGAGAAATACGATGTGAGTAAGGAGAAAGGAAAATCTTAAGTAAGTACGAATGATCGAGAGATATGTTACCATGAATAATCTTGTGTACAAAACGAAGATCGATAATTTGACGGCGATATTCAAGAGTTGAAAGAGACAGCGTATTCAAACGGGAGAGGTAGTCGGTAACCGGGAGACCAGCACGGGCGAAAATAAGTCTAGTAAAATTTCTCTGAACTCGTTCGAGATTGTTTGTATGACCAGTGGCTAATGGGGACCAGATTTCGCTACCATATTCAAGAAGAGGGAGAATATAAGTTTTATAGGCATGTACGAGTACTGGGATAAAAGAGGTTTTGAACGAACGAAGAATAACATTAATAGCTCTAGTGGCTTTGAGTACAGTAGAATCTATATGACAAGAAAAGGAAAGAGATCAATCAAATACAATACCAAGATCTTTTGCAGTGCCAACAGAAGGAAGAGGTGAATTGCTTATATAGAATGAGTTGAGAGAATTGCTGGGACCACAATGCATTACGGCACATTTAGAAACATAGATTTGAGAGACCAA
Organism: Allodiplogaster pararmata; assembly: GCA_964056735.1. Taxonomy (NCBI): domain Eukaryota; kingdom Metazoa; phylum Nematoda; class Chromadorea; order Rhabditida; family Diplogasteridae; genus Allodiplogaster; species Allodiplogaster pararmata. The sequence goes on along the minus strand of OZ057408.1, from coordinate 9,526,151 downwards.
GTTTGGTCGAAGTCGTGTACAATATCAATGGCAGTTTGAAGAAGAATAGGAGAGTCAGAAAACAACTTGACATCGTCAGCGTATAAAAAACAGTGAACATTAGGAGGAAGATAGTCAACGAGGTCATTTATAAAAACAGAGAAGAAAAGAGGGCCTAAACAACTGCCTTGTGGAACACCAACACCTATTCGTTTGGGATCAGACAAACAATCATCTACCTGGACACGAAATGACCTGTTGAATAAAAACGATTCAATGAGAGCGAGAAGGTTAGAGCTGACACCTCAGCATTCGAGTTTGTACAAAAGAAACCTATGATCAACCGTATCGAACGCTTTCGAAAAGTCAATTAGACAGATATGGAAAGGTGTTTTTTTTAAAGAAAAGAAAGATATAGTGAGTAGGAGTGAACGAGTCTAGTGAGTAGGAGTGAACGAGAGATGAGACAGTGGATCTTTTTCGTCTAAAACCAGCTTTATTGGAACGGAGAATATGATTTTTTTTTCTAGATGAGTATAAAGCAGATTAAAAACATGTTTTTCAAGAATTTTCGAGGAAGAACATCATAAGGTAATCGGGCGAAAGTTGTTAGGATCTGTTTTCTTGCCCTTCTTATGAATCGGTCTAACAATACCACATTTCCATGAAGCAGAATAGTAACCTAGTAGTGTGAAGCAATTGGAAAAATAATAGACAGAGGAACAGAATCAGTACAATGATCAAAAATTTCCACCACTTCTCTCTTGGTTTACAAAAAAATATACTCTTTTTCTTTAATGAATTTTTTTTGCGAAGTTTTAGAATTAAAAGAAGTTCTTCTATACGTAAAACAAGATTATTTAAAAGGAAAACACTCTCGTTCAAAAAAACTAAATTTAAAAATCACGGCAATCCGATATGAGACGAATCAGTGCACTTCTTTTTTCAGACATTCTTTTTGAATTCGAAAAAAAAAACGAAAACGAAAAAACTGACCGACGACTCTTTTCTCTCATGTTTTTGTTCAGTAGTCACCAGTCTTATGGATGCAGTCGTTACTTCAGTGAAGGGAGTCGTTGTTGGTGATGTCGCTGTAGGTGTCATGAGTTCAGCGAACGGTGTTGCCGTTGCAGTTGCCACTTCGGTCACTGGTTCTACGGTTTTGATAGTAGACGTAATTGGTGCTGTCATTTGCTCGATGTCGATAGGACTCATTGTTGTCACTTCTCTCTCACTCTTAGTTGTTCTCATTATTCCAGTTGTGATTTGGAAGGTAGAGCTCTCGAATGAACCAGGAGTGCGGCTGTTTTTTGCCTCAATTTCTTCCTCTTCAATATTTTTCTTCCGGTTCAGTTCCGCCTCATCCTCTCTGAATTTGAACGCGTTTTGAAAAGATTTCTAATGTATTAATAAACAAATGTGTAAATAACTGAAATTTTTTCTGTTCTGTCCCTGGTTTCTCCTAACAGAGAAAAAAAAATAAAGAAAGAGGAAGAGAGAGAAGAAAAGAAAAATAAATAAAAACACGGAGGAGTTATTCTCCGATAAAGGTATGAATGAACGACTGGACAGTAGAGGAAACTATGCTCAAGGAAGTGATTAATCATAAACTCGGGTTGTTCTTTTACTGTGTTTTATTGCTTTGTCATGCCACATCATAAGTGAGGATTCATGAAAGAATTTGTAAAAGAAAAGAAGTGGATAAGAAGTTATGTATGAGTAATAAGTAGATAAATAATGCCACACCCGTGCGGATCTTCTCCGCTTCCCTCGTTCAGAGAATGCCGCCCGTTCTCTCTATAACTGTAGTATTTCTCAGCTGAGTTCGTGGTTGAATGTGCTTCCGTGGATTCTTCTGAATTGTTTTGCATATTGAAGTTTTGAAAGGAGTTATTTATCGAGTACAACTATAATTATAACAATATCACTCCTGAATAAACAACTAAATATGTAACCATATACATCTAACCATATTTCATATGTAACCATATACATATAACCATATTTTCTAGTTTTAAATATATTAGAGTTCAATCACAAAGAAGTGAAAAATTTCAGAAGATATTTTTCAAATGTTATAACGAGAAGTTCTTATAACAGAACAAAGAAGACTTTAACTGTAACTTTCAATAGTACATAGATTTCTTGAAAAAACTAAGATATTAAGCGGGAATTTATGAATGCAGAATGAAGGTTCCACTGTTTCAGTTTGAGAAACTAACTCCAAATCGAATGAAAGACGGTAGTTTTCTCTTCGTGTTCTAAATCCTTCTTGTCGCACACTATATCAGCGATCCCGAGCAGAACTAAAAACGCTTTTTCTTTATTTATTTCGTATGAAAAATTTACTACGAGCGCAAAACTTATAATAGTGATGATTTCTCCCGACAAAAAATGAACGAAGAACTTTTTTTTAATTTCTTTCAATACTTTTTCGCTCGGAGTTTTATTGAACAAAGCCATTACCAATTACTAAAAGACTCTTCATACTCTGGTAGCGGAGAGTTATCAACTTACCTCTAAGGAACAGTATCTTTTCAATTTGACACAGAAAACTTCTATTAGCATTTTTTAAATGATATTTGTGAAGTGGAACAAACTTGTGATATCGCAAGAGACGAATTGGTAGGTCGCAGTGGCATCGTCTATCAGATCGTATCTACCGTAGTGGCTGCCACCGTTCAGTACACACATTCCGTTTGCGTAGTAGGTGAGACTGGCACACTTGATTCCATCGCGCCAAGCATTGGCGCATTCACATCTGACATGGTTTCACACCCACAGTAGATTTTCAAGAACAAACGCTTACTAAACCTAGAAAATAGATAGCTTGTCTATTCACCGTATATCTATACGATCAGCTCGTATATTCATCGAAATTAATAGAGTTGATGAATGATATATTTTTGCCTGAATGTAATGTGCATTGTTTTACCTATTTATGTAAATTAAACAATTCAATTGTTTAATCTATCGTACCACGTGATTAAATGTGTGCGTTGCTTCATGTAATGTTTTCACGTAAAAAATTGAACTTTAAAACACCTACACTATTGTACATCTATTCGATTCCACCCGGTGGACTAGCTTTTTTCTGAGCGATGGTTTAATCACTTATCATCTGAACTAGGCATTACCCTTTAAACTTTGTAACTTAGATTTTGAAGAGTCTTTGTTTTCTCATGTGTTGAGGCACAAATCGCTTCGGGAGTCCTGAATTTTAAAAAAATGAAAGAATATTTTTGAAGTCAAGATGAAGATCTGATAAAGTCGTTACTGATATGTAAAAGCTACCGAGGTTCTCCGTTCGTAATGAGTCCCAACCTGCAGTGTTGTATTGTTGTATAATAAATCCGCTTGAAAGATCCTCCAAGAAGGAACCGACGTTTTTTAGTCCGGAAGCAGACTGGTGATTCTCCTAAAAACATACACATTATTCTAAAATTTCCTTCTACGAGTTTTTAAATTTTTCTTTTTCAAATCTGAAATTTTATGCACGACGTGTGTGAAAATGTATAAAAGTTAGAAAACAAATTAGTAAAAACTATAATTTCTACTACAAATATGTCTAGCTCATAATGTTCAAGGGGGGGGGGGGGGGCGTAACGACTTGAAACGTATCAGATCATTCATTATATCTCTAATTTTTCTCTTTTGCTTTCAGTTCCATTTTCTCCTCTTTCGCTCCCTGTCTCTCTCATTTCTCTAATTTTTTAACCACTTTCTTTTTATTTTTCTCCTCTAGGAATTTGAATTACTCTCTGTTCTCTCAATGCACTTGCTTTTTCTTCGATCTCTACCTAATATGGCTGAAGTTGTTCAACAAAGCATCGCGGCATTACGGTTCCATAAATCCAATCCAAGCTGTCTTGATGTCCCCTTTTTAGGCTGTGATTTTCAAATGACAAAAACTTATCTTGAACTTCTCTCTAGCTGTTTCTCTTTAACACTTCTTGTCTTTCTTTCTCTCTCTCTCTCTCTCTCTCTCTCTCTCTCTCTCTCTCTCTCTCTCTCTCTCTACCTCTATCTCTATCTCTATCTCACTTTCGCTGTCTTCTACTGCTACCCTTTCTACCAAGCTCTTTCCTTTTTTTCCTTTGCTCATCCGTTTCACTTTTTCTGTGCCTTCTGATCCCAGTCTCTTTCACTCTCTTTCTCTTGCTTTCTCTCTCTTTACTTCATTGCTCAGACTGTCTCCATTCAAGTTATATATCTACCCTTTCCCGCTCCTTGATTTCTTTCTTGGAGTCTCTAATTTCTCTAAAATGATATTGGAGTGGATCATTGTCCCGGAAAGGCACCCAACCGAGTAGGAGATGAAAAAGAGCCATCTTTTCTCCAGTTACTTCGTAGTATGTTTTATTCTAGCCTCAACTTTATTTGTCCCTTTTTTCATGTTAATCGGTTCTTGTTAGTTTGGTTAATTCTTGGGTGAATTCGTGATGGGCTTGGGTGAATTCGTGATTCTGAGGAACGAGAGAGAGAAAGAGAAACGGAGAAAAAGAGAGAGAAGCAAGTGAAAGAGGGATAAAAGGAAAGAGTGCTCGAGAGATAGATAAAAAGGAAAAAATTTATTTCAGGCAATGAGTCTATCAGACTGCTGCTGATTCAAAAGAAAGAGTAAAATTAGTTAAGAACATGTTTAGCGGACCGTTTCTCATGTCGGTTCTTTAAATTATTTTCAAATTCAATTGGAGTTAAGAAAAAAAACTTTTCTTGATGCTTTATAGCGTATTCAAAAACATCTTACAATAAGTTTTTTTAGCTGAGGTTTCTCCTTATTTTCTAGTACTGTTTTTCAACCTCCACATATTCACTCGGTCAAACCTTCCTTCTTTTTTTCAACCGTGATAAGTTCATTTAGTGAAAGCTCTTTCTCATGGTTTCCCGAGTATTCGAATCTTAGCTTCTTGCACATAGTCCATTAACTCCTAGTTCATATCTTTTTGTGTGGTTCTCTCATTTTTTTGAATTTTTGAAATGTTTTTTTCGGACCTCGGCTTTCCAACGTGAACTTCTAGCATACAACGCCCCATTCACTAGCTTTCTTCTCCCGCTTCGAGTCCTGCCTTCTAGCATACACCGCCCCATTCACTAGCCTGTCTTCTCCCGCTTCGAGTCCTGCCTTCTAGCATACACCGCCCCATTCACTAGCCTGTCTTCTCCCGCTTCGAGTCCTGCCTTCTAGCATACACCGCCCCATTCACTAGCCTGTCTTCTCCCGCTTCGAGTCCTGCCTTCTAGCATACACCGCCCCATTCACTAGCCTGTCTTCTCCCGCTTCGAGTCCTGCCTTCTAGCATACACCGCCCCATTCACTAGCCTGTCTTCTCCCGCTTCGAGTCCTGCCTTTGCACACTCTCCTTTTTTTCGGCAGAAGTCGCACTGCTGATGTTCATAAGAATGATGCGGGTTGTATGAGAGAGCTGAGTGACGGTCTCGAGGTCTTTCTGGGGATTTACTGGAGAAGTCGGAGAGGTTTCTTTGGTTGTATTCGACGATGCCACCGAGGAATTGGGTGCCTAAATCAAAAAGAATTCGCATCGCCAGAGTTCCATTTTTCAAAAATTTGTTTTTACTTACCATACATTCTTTATCTATTAAGTTATCAAAACATGATGTATGAAAATGCTTTTTGTATTTAGCTCTTCTGAAACAAAAAAGAGCTCTATCAGCAGACTGTGTTTCACTAAAAAAGTTTTACTAAATTTTTCCAAAAAAACTGAAGCGATGAAAAATCCTTTTTGAAATCAAATTGAAGCGATGAAAAGTACTAAATAGCATTATATGATATTTAAACTTCGCCTTGCAAACTCTCAACCCTCTCAATACTGAAAGTTTTTTTAAAAAACTCACATCACCAGGATTATGTAGGCTAAATGAATACATATTTCATATGTACATAACTAAGTCTGCTCAATTGTTTATTTGTTCATGAAAAATACCTCAACTGCCTCAGTTGCGGTAACTCCTGTGACTATTCGTGGTAGGATGCTGCCAAGAGGATTCGCCGACTTTCTGAGGAAAGCTTGCTGCCGTTTGGACACATAACTAGTCTTCACTTCTTGTTCCTGTAATTCGTAGATTTAAAATCATCCTTTGAGCCTGTCTTTGGGTCATTTTTTTCCAGAGAACTCTTGAAGAACTTTATCAAAGTTTTTATGAATTCATTCCTAATCGAAGTTCATGATCGTTTCGTCCAAAAAGATTTATGCGGATTTGAATTGTGGCGAAATATTTTCGAGAGCTGGCTTTTTATGGAAAATAATAAAACTTTTGAGCTGTACTACATCAGCTATTATCATTGAACTATGAGCATCATAATTTGATATTATCAAACACTCCTAAACCCCGTGTTTTCACTGAGTCCTGACAAAAAGTGTTGCATGTGGCTTCCTGAAAAAAATTGAAAAAGAAAAAGAGAGACTAATAAATAAATGTTTTTTTCTGAGCGATTCTTGGACAATATGCAACCATAGAAACCCAGTACAATAGGTAAATTAGAACTTCCTCTGCCGAAGGATCAGAGTTCTTCAAGAAACATTCAACGTTCATGGTGGATGCACCTCAATTATGGACTGCTGACTGTTGTCGACCTCTTCCTGTAGCTCTGCTTCTGCCGAGAGAATCTGCAGGCCAGTGTTGGGATAGAGGACTTGAGATGACGGCGATCGCCTTATTTCATCTGGAAGAGGAACATTTTATTTCATCTGGAAGAGGAACATCAGGGAATAAAGTCGCAAAAGAGAGAAAAATAGTGACACCATCAACAAAGAGGAAACGAAAAAAGAAAGTTATAGAGAAAGGATTTTTAAAAAAGAGAAAGAGTAAAGGATGTAGAAAAAAATAATTGTCGTAACGCTGAAGTTTCCATGAGAGCTTGTAAAATATCAAGCATGTTTTGAGGAGATAAAAAAATAAAAAAATAATCGTATCACTCGACGCTCAAGATGCTTTTTTTTTTGCTATCTGAGGTTCGAGCTCAACAAAGCTTCACCTAACCCGAATTTTCCTTTATCAAAAAATTTTGGAGAAAAATTTTTTGTTTTTGAGCACACCGCGGTTCTTTTTTTGTTTCTCGGTTATGATCTTTTTCATTTCAGTTGATGATTATCTCACAATCAGTATTTGGTGAAGCAAAAACAGTAAAATTAACAAATAATTTCGAAGTGGAAAATTTTTTTAATGAAATGGGAGCATAAATTTTTATCTTATCATATCAAAAAAACTCGAGTCACCTTGTTGGAAAAACAGCGAAGCATACTTAATAATTTGAGCAAAAAGCTGTTAATTTTTATACAATGAACCGTAAAAGTCACGCGTGTTTAGTTACACAGTTCGAGGACGCCTGCAGTTAAGCAACGTTCACAAAGCATCATTGAAGCCTTTGAACCTATCATAATGCATCATCACATGAATTAGCACTGTGTCATTCGTGTGAATAGTATCACTCTCTAATTCCCAATCAGAGAATAAGAGGTGGCTGAGTTCGATCCACGTAGCCTAGCATTAGTCTTAAGGTAATTTTTCAAATTTCATTCTTGACAAATAGAAAGTTTTAGATCACTAGAAAAGGCGACTTTCGAGATTCCAAAAACGTACATTCTCGGAAATCCGGACACTTCTGAATGCATGAGATGAGCAGGAGAGCGTGCTGACTGAGTCTGGGGACGGACTTGAAGCGGCGTTTCATCGCACTCCAATCAAAACTTATTCTTCATGCAATTAATACTGTTTTAATCAACTTTTTTATAGATCAATTGGATACGTAAAAATGAGAAAAAAATTAGGTTCTCATCTTTCCTCTAAATTAGGTTCTCATCTTTCCTCTACCATTCCTAGCTGACAAGATAGTTTCTGATATTTTGTAAATCTTCCCTTTTCTCATTCTCCTGAGCGGCCGTCATGTAACAACTCTCTCCAATTCTCGTAATTTTCCCTTCTGCGTCTTTCTGAGCGGCTGGCATTCCATTATTCTTTCCATTCTTGAGTTCCTAACTCGGATCCCTCTGAAGTGACTTCCATCGGTAAACAACTCTGAATTCTAAAATTCTCTTCTCCCCTATGCCCCAAAAACCTCCTATCCTCCCTCTGACTTTTATGCATTTTACACTTGATGTTTCAAAATACTTTGCGTAATAAAACTTCAAACTTCAATTGTCCCACCTTACGTACAATATACATACATCAACTCATCGTAGAAAATAAAATGATAATAGCTCATCATCTTATAAATTTTCTTTTAGTAAATCGTATAACAGCTCATCGAAATGGGCAGTATACAGGGTGTACAGAAAGTCCAGGTGCCCGACTTTGTCACTTTGCATCTTTTTTGTTTGGCGTAGCGGTCGTGTGATTTTTCGCTTGTATCTTGTTCACAATGTTGAATTGAATTAGCTTTATCATCAAAGGATAGCTTGTTATGGCTATCGCTGACATGGATGATGGGGAACTTGAGAGGGAATTTTGGAACTGGGGTTTTCTTGGACGCTTTCTCGAAATGTCAAGTCAAAAAGGAAGGTAGGCTTATGTATTGGGTCAGCGGGGAGTCTTCTAGGATCTTGACGAAGGCTTCGACTTCTTTGATCTCGGAATTATCATCGGCAATTGTGGTAGAAGAAAAATTGATTGTGTTTGTAGTTCTCTTCATTTAGTAGGCGCAGTGAGCTCGATCTGGCAGAGGTTCTGAGATTAGCACATGTCCTGAATGATACTTGACGCCTGCATACTTCACAATCTAAAGCACCAAAAATTAATCTGAACAAGAAATATAGGTCATACCTTGCTCTTCTTACAATTAAGGATTCTAAATCGAAAAGTCTAAGTCTTTCCGGATAGTTCAATGTGGAGCCTCTACATCTTTTTAAGGCTTTTTTAAGGAAAATTCTCTGGGGATATTCTAATCTTCTGGCCAATTCGCTACAGGGAGGAGGAGAGAAAATTATGGTGGCATATTCTAATAGGGGTCTTATATAAGTTAAATAAACAGATCTGAAGCCTTGTAAATCTAGATATTTAAATACTTTGAAAATTTGAGAAACCTTAGTTAAACTTTTTGCTCGGACCACTTCTATATGCCTATCGAATTTTAGAGAAGAGTCTATGTATATCCCTAGATCTTTAACTAAACTACGTGAACATATTTCGTCTTTGTCTATAAAATACTTGAGTTTTAGGTTTTTTGAACCCAGGTTTAATCAGAATATTTTGTTTTTTGCGAGAGGTAATTCCCATTTTAAAGACCAGTTGAATATATTGTCAATGCTTCTCTGTAAGGAGTTTGAATCAGGGCTGTAGATTTTCAAATCATCTGCATAGAGGGAAAATTTAACATTGGAGGTTATTTCATGTTCTATGTCGTTAATGAAAAATAAAAAAAGAAGTGGACCAAGTACGGTGCCTTGAGGGACGCCACTGATCACAGGTAATGGTTTTGAAAACTCCTTGTCAACTCGAACTTTATAAGTTCTGCTAGTTAGAAAATTTGAGACCCATCTAACAATGTTGGCAGCTATTCCTAGTTTTTGAAGTTTTTGAATCAGTTTGAGATGAGAAATCGAAAGCTCGAGAAAAATCGAAGTAAACATCTATTTGCCTTTTGTTTTTCAATTCTACCTCCCAATCACTTATTGTTTTGAGTAATGTAGTTCGCAGCTCCTTTTCGATAGAAAGCCATATTGACCCCGAGAAATAATGCTACTGTAGTTGATTCTAAGATGATTGGCAAGTATTCTTTCGAAAACACGACAAATCACAGATGTGACCGTTATTGGTCGATAATTTTCTGCTAATGATTTGTCCCCATTGCGTTTATAAACTGGTACAACTTCGCCCATTTTCCATTCGTTAGGAAATTGACCGGTCAGAAATGAATGCTGAAATAGTAGAGAGGATGGTAGAGCAAGAGATATTGCACAGTGTTTTAGAACGAATTGATTGATATTTTCAGTAAATTGTGTAAACTTAGGGGGCAATTTTTTAAGAACGTTATACAAGATATGAGGGGAGAAGTCGATATCTACATTTTCGTCGTATGTCGAACTTGAACTTACAAATTCAGACTCCAACATAGATTCGATGTGACCAGAAAAATTCTTCGCAAATTCTTTCGCAAAGATGTTGGCTTTTTTGGAAGACTTGCGAATAGTCGAGCCATCTTCTTTAATATCCGGAATAGCTTGGTGAGGTTTGAGAATAGTCTTAATGTATCTATGGATTCCCTCGGGCTTATCTATAGCTTGAGACTCACGTTTTCTTAAAAGTTCAGAATTAGCTTTTCGAACATTTTTCTTGATTGTTTTATATTGATAATCAAAGTCGATAATTGTAAACCTTTTACGCCAAATCTTTTTTTTTCTGTTCAAGAGCTTGCGGATACTAAGAGAAGTGAGTTTTTTAAGCTTGTTCGGGGTCGGCTTTAAGGGAAAAAATAATTCGATAGCCTTGTGTATATTTGAGATTATAAAGCCGTTTTTAGACTGTGTATCTATTAAACTATCTAAAATGAGTGACCAAGAAATATTAGCTAAGTAAATGTTCATTGAATTGAAATCCCCATTACGGTAATCAACGAAAAATTTATATGAGTCATTTACTATGTTTTTCTTAATTTTTTTGAAATTTTAGCTCGAATGAGATAGTTATGTGATCAGAATTGGAAAGAGGGGCGAGGTCTCGAACGTTTGTAATTAAATCGACTTTGTCAGTAAGAATAATGTCTAGGAGTGAGCCGTTATAATTATTATCGTATCTTGTAGGAAAAGGTACCATTTGAGTTTGACAATGAGTGATTACCAAATCTGATAATGCTTTAGCTTTGACGTTCTTAGTTAAACAGGGTTGATTCAAAATTCCAATCTATATCAGGTAGATTTGTATCTCCCAATATAAAATTATTAGAAGACAGGAGATTGTTTTTGATAATAGTTATAGTGGATTCAAAAGTTGTGAAAGACATATTAGGAGGACAATATAATAAGAAAAACCTAGCAATTTTCTGTTTTTCCAAATGCACATCTATGGAGAGCAATTCAATGTCTAAGTTAATGGAAAGATCAATATTGACACGACTAACTATTAATTCATTCTTATATAAAATTAGAAGACCTCCGCCTCTTTTACTATTCCGCCTGTCTTGGCGGTGCATACAATACATAGGATGGGAGAAGAAAGAATCAGGCGTACTATCGTTAGTCCAACTCTCTACTATAAAACATATGTCGATCTCCTCGTTTTCGAGAAATTGGTAAACTTCATTTATTTTAGAAAGATCATTGATACTGCGTATATTACTTAAAACACATTTGAAAGGAGAAGATTCTATTGAAGTTGAATTCGATTTAAACACGTTTTGTCTTTTAACTCCAGAAAGACTCGGAAAATTTACGAGTCTTTCGGATGATATTAATACACGTTGAGGCAAAATTGCTTGCCTCTCATAACTCGAAAGAACTTCTGAGTGGAAGTCATTACTTAAGAAAGTTGCTAACATTCACAAGCGACTCCGCGCCTGTGTCAAGGAGAAAGGAGGGATGTTTGAAATTTGAAAACGCAGTTATATCACAAACTATTTGAATAAACTTTGATGGAAATTTTGTTTGATTTGCTGAATCCGTTAAGTTTTTATCGAAAAAATACTGTACACCTGGACTTTCTGTACACCCTGTACATACGAAAGATTTACTATTGAAAAAAATTGATGGGAAATACCCCATCTAGAACAAAAAAACTGATAATTTTTGTATTTATTTTAGTGCTCTTAGGTTTCTCTCCGCTGTGCTTTCTCAAAATTTTCGTGACTTCCTGATTTCCTGAAGAAGAGACTACTTGACTAGAAAAGTCCTCTAGAGTTTTCCCTTAAGAGTTCCATCTTTCTAAGAAGAGTTCCGAAAAATGAGAGAAAAATCTTGTCCTGAATGTCTGCGTAATAATATGGAGTAGAGCAAGTATGGTTCACTCTGAGAGGTTCACATTCAATGAAAGGCTCATTCAATTCAGTTATAATTTAAAAGGCTCGGTTATGCTGCTTTCACTGACATAGGAACAAGTTTTTTACCATTGACCCCTCAGTTTTTAGCAGAGAAGGAAATAAATAGTAACGAGTAAGTGCATTTCTCGTATTAGTTCCGATGGTCTCTGACTAGAAATGAGAATGGCAATGGACATATTAATCTGTAATCATCGTGCTATCCGTTCCAACTCAAAGTTTCCTAAAGAGAAGAAGGGCATTATATTATTCAGAGATAAAAAATTATAATATGTTTGTGTTATGGAGAAATTTTTCATGTAATTTTTTTAGCATCAAAAAGTTACTCATGAATAATTGAGTTTTGGCTCGGAAATTACTTAGGCTGCCATAATAACAAAAATGGTTTATTTTCAAAATTATGTAGTTCATAAAGTTTTCAGGTTTGCATTAAGAGTACTAAATGGTAGTTTTTTCAGACTGCTAAATAAGTATTCAAATCTTTAAAAACAAAATAATGGATCACCAAAACACTATTCTGCAGCTAAAAAATCAAATTCATGTTTATTGTACCTAATTGTAAGAACAATTAGGTACAATTCATGTTTATTGTACCTAATTGTAAGAACAATTAGGTACAATTCATGTTTATTGTACCTAATTGTAAGAACAATTAGGTACAATTCATGTTTATTGTACCTAATTGTAAGAACAATTTGTCAAGAATGAAGCATCTGGAAAAAAAAAGAGAAAGAGAGAGATTAGGAGAATGTGAAAAAGGTTTCGGTCAATTACGAGAAAAAAATATGGACAGGCATTAAGCAAGTATTTCTATATGAGGTGAAAAAAACAAAATAGAGAAAGAGAAAGTGAAACAGATACGAGGAAGACCGAGTCTTTCTCCATTTACTCTCAACCTGTTTGTAACGTAAGCGGCTCGTTGGACTTGCAGTTTTGGACCCCCTCCTTCCCAACCCCCCCCCCTCCCACCCCTCTTCCCCTCTCGTCCCACTCTCCAATAGTCCCCCAATTCTGGAATGGAGTGAAAAGAGAACCGAAGATTAACTCCGTGAGGAACAAAAAGAAATTGACCGGACAGATAAGTCGTGGGAGATGGTTGAAAACAGATAGAGAGAAATGAGGTATAAGCGCACAGATAGAGACATAGAGAAAATGAAAGGGAGACAGAAACATACCTTTAGACAGAACACGAAGAAAAATGAGGATAAGAAGAGAAAATGAACGCTTATGCACATGGCAACGCATTTCTTCGTGATTTTACTCGTTCAACTATTTTTCCGGTTCCTTATCAAATACGTCATACATATAGTCAGAAAACTAAACTAACTATTCGATAGATTGATCACCGATGAGCTAACAAACATTGAAAAAAATCTTGAAGACATCTCGCACAAACATACATAAATCTTCAAATTCTAAGTTTTACAGTTTAAAGGCAGTTACGCCTGGTTAAGATGAAAATTGATTGAACTATCCCACAGAAAAAAACTAGTCCACCGGTCGGTCGATCCCGCTATTTTTTCTGTGCGATTGTTCAATCATACATATGTATGTACATATATGATTGAAAGAAGATGAGGAAGTGAATAAAGACGTGCGTCTCTATATCAGAAATAGAATCGCCTTCTGTTCTCAAAAGAGGAAAAAATTTCTAAAGAAAATTTCTAAATGATGAGCGTAAATACTCGGGTTTTTTTTCAAAAAAAAACTTTAGTTAGCTCTCTTAATCTTTCCTCTTTTGAACGCTATGACAGATTTAGTTTTATTTTCGCTCAATGCTCAATAATTAACTAATACAAAGACCACTTCTGCCCTGTTGCGATCACTTCGATTTTTGCAGAAAGTAGGGAGTTATACATAGTTATACATTTATACATTTCAATTTATACATTTCATAGTTATACATTTACAATCATATATAGTTACACATTTCAACACTTTCACTCATACACTCCGAGACCTTGAAGTCTGCATAAAACCAAAATCACCGACGCTATTCAGGGTTTTGATCAAATTCTTATGACCCCTTTTCAAGCGTATCACGACACTTTGTACCGCGTCACTTTGTATACGACACTTTGTACCCCGTCACTTTGTACCGCGACACTTTGTACCGCGACACTTTGTACCGCGACTTGAGTGAGGCCGCGCGTTTTATTTTTACATTAAAACATATTTTTACATTAAAAAACGCTTAGGCTTAGTAAAAGTTTACGATAACGAGGCCGTACGGCTTAGCTAACGAGGCCGTACGGCTTAGCTAACGAGGCCGTACGGCTTAGCTAACGAGGCCGTACGCGGTACAAAGTGTCGCGGTACAAAGTGTCGCGGTACAAAGTGTCGCGGTACAAAGTGACGGGGTACAAAGTGTCGGGTACAAAGTGTCGTATACAAAGTGACGCGGTACAAAGTGTCGGTAATTCCTTTTCAAGAGAATTTAAAGAAAAGTAACCGGCAGTTCTCGGTTTCCTCGTATGAAATGGAGCAGGTGCCCCTTAGATTGTTGTAGATGGCAGACTTGCAGAAGCGCCGCTCCGCACAGAACAGTGCACATTCCTCCGCTCTGTACACGCGTCCTCTGAGAAGAGAAAGTTCTGCTTGTACCGGTTTATTAGGGTAGAATTGACTAGCGGTTTTAGGGTGAAATGTTTTTTATTATATAATTTGAAAAGATTCATAGAGAGGAGAAAACAGAGTTATCCAATGATTGAACTATCGCACAGCCAAAAAAAAAACTATTCCACTGGGCGGGATCGAACCCAGCTTTGAGCGATTGCTCAATAAGCATGCGTGACTAAGAGAACAAGGCATATAAGCCTTTCAAAAAAGACTATCGCACGGAATAGCATTGTTTCCCCATGGTGTAATGGTAACAAGCGCTCCCGGTTTGAGTCGAGATGGCTGGGTTCGATCCCGCCCGGTGGACTAGCTTTTTTCTGTGCGATAGTTCAATCATTTGTCATCTTAACCAGGCATCACTGCCTTTACACTTTGTAACTTAGAACTTGAAGAATCATCTAACTTCAGCAGAAGTTGAATCACACAGTAATACATACGTCGGCAGATCAAATTGGGCTAGAAATTTGTTTGTTTCGTCCAAACAAAAACTACTTAAACTGAAAGTGGTGAAGGAATACGGCTAATTCTGAAAGTGGTGAAGGAGTACGGCTAATTCTGAAAGTGGTGAAGGAGTACGGCTAATTCTGAAAGTGGTGAAGGAGTACGGCTAATTCTGAAAGTGGTGAAGGAGTACGGCTAATTCTGAAAGTGGTGAAGGAGTACGGCTAATTCTGAAAGTGGTGAAGGAGTACGGCTAATTCTGAAAGTGGTGAAGGAGTACGGCTAATTCTGAAAGTGGTGAAGGAGTACGGCTAATTCTGAAAGTGGTGAAGGAGTACGGCTAATTCTGAAAGTGGTGAAGGAGTACGGCTAATTCTGAAAGTGGTGAAGGAGTACGGCTAATTCTGAAAGTGGTGAAGGAGTACGGCTAATTCTGAAAGTGGTGAAGGAGTACGGCTAATTCTGAAAGTGGTGAAGGAGTACGGCTAATTCTGAAAGTGGTGAAGGAGTACGGCTAATTCTGAAAGTGGTGAAGGAGTACGGCTAATTCTGAAAGTGGTGAAGGAGTACGGCTAATTCTCAGATCATATAGATTTGTTCTGAGACACTAGAAACTCTAATAAAAATACAAACAAAGTTTACAAAAAAGCGGTACTTTGAGAAAAGAGGAATAGTTTTGGAACGAGAATGATCCATTTCAGAATTGCCTCAGTGAAGTAAAAAAAATTTACGCCGTGAAGTAGAAGTCGATTTGATTCGCTTCGGAGTCTGTAAGTTGCCGCGCGAAGAACGTCGTCGCGCAAACATCAGAAGCAGAGGTTACTCAAAACAAGTCATTGAACTTTAATTGAACAATGTGACTTTAATTAAGCGTTAGAATTTAAAAAAGAGCTGCAAGATTCATTCACCAAAACACGTGTGCTCTGATTTGTCTCACTGCGAGTTGAAATTGAGTAATTCGGAAGTTTGCAACCTGTTGCATTCAGAAATTCCCTCAACAGCAACAGCAACGACAACAGTGAAAAATATAGTCTACAATGTCTGTTCTCACGGAAGATCGTTCTGAGACAAATCAGCGCATAATTGCTAGAAAAGATTTCACTACAAAGTACTTTCCTTGAATATGAAATTTGAAAGCTGAAAGCAAGTATTGCTAATGAGCGGCCGTGTCCTCTTGCATAATTCGAAGTCGTAAAAGTGTCTGCTTTGGCATCAGAAAACGCATCTAGCTAATCCGTAGAATCTACGGAATCCTTTTTCTTTTTTTTATTAAACGAATTCATAATACAAAGTAAGAAGATGGCTCTTTGAATCAAAATGGAATGAATACTACAAAAATGTTAATATCTTCAAAGGCCCTTAGAAAATGATAGCAGTACTCTCCCTTCTCTTTTTTTCTTCAAAATCTGTTCATTCATTATAGCTCTCTGTTTGTCTTTTTTCATTCTCTCTCTTTACTTCTATACCTTTTTTACCAGCCTTCTCTCCTTATAAGTTGTTGTCTCAATGAAGATTGAATACCTGGAACAGTTGATAGAAGAGCGGTTGTAAGTAGCGCCAGAAGAGTGAGAAGAGAGTTTTTCCTCACAAGCAAGAATATCCATGAGAACGGCATCATTGCCGTGACCTGACGAAAAGACTCTCAATCGAGCCCGTGGCCTTTCTGAAATCTCCTACTATCGAGTGGAAAGACCTGCTTCTGGAAGCCATGATACGTACACCCGTATCTGGTTGTTCAATCACTGTTTTTTTAAACTGATTTTGTAAGTTATCAAAAAACATATCTTTTGAATTGGGTGTAGATAATGAGTCTTAAAGTCCGATTTTTCAGTAAACGATAAAATTTAAAGAGTCCTCCTTTTTGAATCAGAAAAAGAAAATAAAAACAAAATGAGTTTGTGTTTGCGAAAGAAAGGGAGAGATGGAGAGAGGGAGCGGGATAGTGAGAGAGAGAGAGAGAGAGAGAGAGAGAGAGAGAGAGAGAGAGAGAGAGAGAGAGAGAGAGAGAGAGAGAGAGAGAGAGAGAGAGAGAGAGAGAGAGAGAGAGAGAGAGAGAGAGAGAGAGATAGATAGAGAGAGAGAGAGAGAACTGTGATAGCAAAAAGCAGAAAAAGAGGCGAAAACGGATACTCATAGAAGAGCCAAAACATCTCAAGCGTAGTTTGATGCAAACACGGTCAAGTATGTACACTAGAAGATATTGCTCGAGATGAAGGGACTGTATTTATGAAAGTAGAAAAAGACAGCAAAAAGTGAGTGAGAAGACAAAATCTCAAATAGAAGAAGGAAACATAAGACAAGGAAACATAAGCAGTAACTGTGAGGGTGAGAGGTTAATGTTTAACTGTGAGGGTGAGAGGTTAATGTTTAACTGTGAGGGTGAGAGGTTAATGTTTAACTGTGAGGGTGAGAGGTTAATGCAGTAACTGTGAGGGTGAGAGGTTAATGTTTCAAGAAGTGAAATTGTGCAAGAAAAGTAACGGGGCAGTTGAATTCAGGTAATAAGTTTGAATTCAGGTAATAAGTTTGAATTCAGGTAATAAGTTTGAATTCAGGTAATAAGTTTGAATTCAGGTAATAAGTTTGAATTCAGGTAATAAGTTTTGACGAAGTTAGTGCAGTTTCAAGCATTACTCAAACTATGTATGCGAATCAACCCCTATCATCACTGTGTTTAATAGGCTCTTTTCTCTTAAAATTCCTGAATATGAATTTGTTTTTACTAACTGAATCAATATAAGTTAATCGAGAAAAAACTTAGTTAAAAGCTGTCTTCATCCTTAGAGAGATATTTTGGACTGGAAGGTTAAGCTTTTCGTGCTTTCTCTGAAGAATATACACAATGAAAAAGTCATAGAGAGATATGCGAGAGAGTTAGGCAAAAAGTGAGAGTTAAGGAGAAAAAACCTTCAAAAAAGGGAGAAAGAGTAAGAGAAAGATAGATTGATAAACGAAAGATAAGGTATGTCTAGAGAAGGAGATAGCGATGGAATAAAAGGAAGATCTTGAAGGAATTGAATGATCACCCACTCGATTGACAAACATTATCTTCCCAGTTTAAGCATATCATGGTTCAGAGGAATGTTTTCAGTCGAGGACAGTAAAGTTTTTCTCGCGTGGGTGAACAATCGAATTCCTTTCACCAAAAAAAACATTCAGCGAAGACCGGATAGAACGTGTAAAAATAGAGCTGCAAGTGACCAGAAGGGAGTAGAATTCAGCGCATGAAAGCATCGAAATATTGCCAGATGAGGTGGATAAGAACAAAGAAGTGGCTGAAATGATTTCTACTTCGTTATTTTTCTAAATTTCACCTCCAGTGAAGGTTCGCGTATTCATTTTCTCATCCTTCTGCTCTACAAGTTGGAAAATCTTGAAAGGTAGTGAATGCAAACGGAAGTTAGACTTGAACACGTTTTCAGATGTTAGTGCGATCGAACAATGAATGAGGTTTTACAGTTGTCAAAATGCATGGCTAACCGTGTTTAAGATGGAAAATGTTTGTACAAAATTTCAAAACAATTGAACACGTTGTCATTTGGCAATAAAGATATGATAATAATAATAGATCGTGCCATTCAGCAAGACAGACGCTTAAAATTTATTGAAGAAAAGGAAGAGCGACTGTCTGGGTCGACTTTTCAAAGTCGACCCAGTTTATACGTGGAAACTGAATTCGTTCCGCGTATTCAAAAGCGAAAAAGATGTGTATCCCCCGAAAACTCATGTAGATGTTAGTGAAACTAGGAGAGAAGATCGAAATCTGCTATATGTAGATACAAAGTATTATAACGGAACAAGCATACTGAGGTTGCAGAGTAAATTGAGAGAAAACATTTCAGACGTTGCACACCAAAAGCATGAGAAAGAAGAAGAGAAAGAAGAAGAGAGAGAAAAAGATAGATAGTAGAAAACTAGATAATAGAAGCGAAAGACAAGAGAAACAGAGAAGAAAGAATAACAGATAGAAAGCCACCTGATTAAGGATTGGAAACTAAGGAGCAGCTTATAAGGAAAAATTTGAAAGAGTTGAAAGAGGTCAGCCAGAAAATAATATGAAGGAGTTAAGGAGGCTTTTGGAAATGATTTTGAAGAAGCAATAACAATTTGAAGAGGAAAGTGAAAGAACGCAAAAGTACAGACAAAAGAGAAAAGGGCGAGATATTAAGAAAGGATAAAGTTGAAGGATAGAGATGAAAACATTATTATGTATTATGAAAAGGATTAGAGGATTATAAATATAAATAAGAGAGAACAAGTAAGTAGACCGAAAATGAATGACAAGGAAAATTAGGACAAAAAAGTATTAAGAGAAACAGAGAAAAGGGAAATTAGAAGGAAGAAAGTTAGGATAATCGTATGGAGAGGGGATATGTTGCAAGTTGCATGCAATACATTCCGGCCTTCTGCTGCTCACTCTTTAGCACAAGTGAAGAAAAGAGACTAGGTAGAAAATCTTTGGAGGGAGAAAATGAAGAGGTCTGAAAGAAAACGGAGAAATATATCCAGAGAGTGAGGGAAAAAAGGAGAAAACATAAATGGTGAGAGAGCTTAAGTTATAGAAAGAGAGAGGGAGTTAAAAAGAAAGAAATAGAGAGGGAGAAAGAGGAAGAGCCGAAGATGGTAAGAAAAAGTTGGGAAAGTGTATTGAAAAGATTTCACTTGAGGGATAGGATTAGAAAAAGATTTGAACACCACAGGCCATGAAGATATAGATACGCGAGAGCGAGTAAAAGGATGCAAGTAACATCAGGAACACGTACTATATGTTTTACAAGAGGAGACGAACTGCCCAAACCACAGGCTCAGTTTGTTCAGTTGCACAAGAGTATTAATGGTAAACAGCTTCATGGACATTCTTTTTACTGAACATATCCCGAATTGTTTTTTCTTCTTCTTGCAACTTGCTCTTCTTTACTGTCTTCGTTTGTCTTTTTTTATTCTCTGTCTCTCCTTTTCTTTGAAGGTTTGATTCTCTCTCTCTCTCTCTCTCTCTCTCTCTTTTTCTCTCTCTATCTTTCTGTGATTCTTTGTCTCTATATGTCTTCTGCTTCTTTTTATCCTTCTCGCCATTTTATTCTCTGAGCATCTTTCATTCTTCTCTCTGTGTCTCTGCGGACCAAGTGGATTGTTAAATGCGGACTCAATATCCTTCAATTTTCTCGCCAAATGCCCGCTGAGCAAGTTTCTGTCTCGCTGAAAGGCGAACTCAGCGACTCTTCAACCCGTGCCAGTTCTACATCGACACATGCGAATTAGGAGATCTTAGATTAGATGAATAGTGCATGTGCATCATAGAAAAAGAGGTTTGTGGAGAAAAAGAAGAAATAGGGGGGAGAGAGAGAGAGAGAGAGAAAGAGAGAGAGAGAGAAAGAGAGATAGAGATAGAGAGAGAGAAAGGAGGAATAGAGAGGCTGAATAATTATTTTAGAGAGTGAGAAAAAGACGAGAAAAAAGAACGAGAGAGTGCTAGGAGCGTAGATCAGTTATATGAAAAAATACGGATTGTAGATAGTTGAGAGTGGAAGCAAATAATGATACATGAATCGTAATTGTATGACAACTTCGAGATATCTTCAATCAAATAAACCTCAATACACTTTGTTAATTAGTAACCTTTTTTTACTTTGTTAATTAGAAACAATGGAAAAGCTGCCGTTTTGTTGCATCAAGCAACGCTCTGAAAGTTTCTCACTCAATAGTTTCCACTGCCTGCCATTTTTGTACAGGCACTCTTTTTTTAACTCTTCTCCCCCCCCTATTCCCCATAATCCCCCCTCCTCCTCCTCTCTGTATTCACTTTATGTATCACATATGAGAGAAGCGTAAAAAATGCGCTTAAAGTCGTAAACTGTAAACTATTTGGAAATTGGAAATTGAATTTTTTCCACGCGCTGATTACCCCGATGGCGTATGTGGGGCCTCTCCCGCAGGCGGATGGGAGACTTGGTGGCTTTGCCATAGCTTACCAAAGAGGGGCTTAGGCTAGTTAGCGTCGCGGGAGGGTGTGGGAACTGGGCAGCCCCCAAACAATTTCTGAAAAAATAGTCAAGTACGCGATAAACAAAAAGCAAATATCGGAAGAGAACTTCATCGAAAACAAACGAAAAAACAATACAGAATGTGCTTGCTCGCTAGTCATAATCAAACAACGCTGGCATATGAAATCTCTGCTACTCCAACTTTAAGTGATATTTTTCGAAGATTGAATGGTTTTTTCACCTTTTTCTATCTCTATTTATTGTACTTAACCACCTAGCCATTGATCTACTCTTCTACTCTCATTAGGTTAGGGTTAAGGCAGCGCAATCTGCCACCAAGTTCATGCATTAAGGAATATATTATTTTGAAATTGTATCACCTTTTTTTTACTGAGCATGGAATAAAGAAATTAAATGAAATTGTACTTTCGACGCCAATATTCCCATGACTATATTTTTTCTGTTTCAGACAGACAATTTTTCGGTAAACGTAAAACTGACATAGACTTGACAAATATTGCCAGACATTGACGTTTCATCTGCTTTGTACGCACTCTAAACGTTTTACATAGATACATTTCCTTCTATTTTCGCTTTTCTATCTTTCTTCTCCACTAAAACTCGTCTTTTTCTCTTCGAACTTTTTTGTTGTATTGTAAAGGTTATTTTAAATGTCATTCTTGATCATGAAAACTCTTTTTTTTTTCCTCAAAGCTTTAAACGTCTAAAACCATTACGAAAAACACCTGAAATTTCTAAAATAACTGAGAAACTCATTTTTTTTAAACTAAGATTTTTTCAAACTCGTGAAACCCTTCAATTCTAATCTATTTTTAAAGTTTTGGGCTTGGAAACTTTATTCAATTTTCTTCCGAGTGATTCCTGTTAAGCTCAAATTGTCTGATAATTAATTTTATAAGTTTTTTCAAATTAAACGATCTTGAAAAATTTCTACTTTCGATTTTCCTAGAATTTTCCGAACCACGAAACTTTTGTTTTTGCTTTTCCCTTGTTCTGGAATCTTTTATGTTTATTTTTTTCTCCCAAATATGTTTTCTCTGTGAATATACTTGAGTCAATATTTCAGTTGATTTCAAGGAGACTAATTGTATTTTGGTGATCTTCTGGGCATCTGATGAGGCAAAATGCCCCATTCTCCTTTCTTATTTTTTCCAACTCCCCTCCCCGTCCCCTATCCCCTAACCTTCCCCCCCCATTTTTCCCGCCTTCCCCTTCTTCCCTATGGACAACAGGGTATAATGTGGCTTCATGGTCAGGCATCCTGCAAGGTAATATATAAATATATACAGGGTGCTGGTAAAGTTCACATGGACAGTATTTTTCCGATAAAAACTCAACGTATTGAGCAAATCAAACAAAAATTTCATAATCGTTTATTCAAATAGTTTGAGATATAACTGCTTTTTTAAATTTCGAACAGCCCTCCCTTCTCTTTGACACAGGCGCGGAGTCGCACCAGTTTTGCACCACTTTAGCTCCTTGAGTGGGCGCAGAGTCCTGCTGGAACGTCCAGTTGCGTCCCGCGAAGTGAGCCTGGCTCCAGGGAAGTACTTTCTCTGTGAGAATGTTGTTCAGGTAGTTATTGGCAGTCACTTTGACTCCCTGCTCGACTAAAACGAGGGGAGTCTTGCCAGTCCCGCAAATCCCAGTCCAGACCATGACAGAAGTGAGATGGCCCTTTCTCGAGACGTAGCGACCACTCTTATTGGCCTCGTTGATTGATTTCGACCTAATCCTATGGTTCTGGTGGTTGAAGGACTGCTCAATTTTGAACAACTTCTCCTCGGTGAACAGAATATCCAAGCAGTCCATTGGCCTGAACCGCTTTTACACTTCACGACATCTCCGAGGACGGGTCGCCTTCATCTGGTCCGCTAATGCGTGAGTATTCTGCCACTTGATGAAGCGAAGTCCCATGCGAGATTTGACGATACTACGAACAGATCTATCCGAGATATTCATCTCCTTTGCGACTTTTCTGAGACTCCACTTGGGGTTTCATCGAATCTTGTCTCGGATGCTTCTCACGTTGAAGGAAGTGGTCGCGGTCACATGTCTGCCGCTCCTAAGACGGTCATTCGTCGTACCAATCTCACGAAAGGGACGTAGTGTGTTTTCAATGGTTCTGCGGGAGAATCCAGTGGTTCTGGTTATGTGCATTTGAGTGTGCCCGGACTGGCTCAGGCGCAGAATGTAGCCTCGGTCCATATCAGAGAGCATAACCGGAAAACGAGAAGAGTTATCATTCTGATTTTTTCAGGGTATGTTAGCAACATTGTGAATGAAATACAGTTGAAAAATCACACGACAGCTACACCAAAAACAGATTGCAGACAAGAAAGCCTTAGATTCAGCTCAAATAGCCCACGATTCAGGCATCATTCATATCTACTCAACGCTGATCTTCCGGTCGCAGGAGTCGCTCACTACCGCATGGGAATCGAAAGAATGATTCAAACGATGCACATGTTCTGAAGATCACCTTCCTAAAACGCATCAGAGACAGTTTCTCGCTAAATCGAGCTCTCTCCGCCAGAACCCACTCCTGAGGAATATATTTGTCCGCCCGAGCTTAACGAAGTTTCAACGCGAACAGAAATATCAACTTCGTCAGGAGAAAAGAAAGCTGGTAGCTGCTGGTCAAGATGTCGTTATTTACAATAGCCGACTTATGCCCCGTCGCGAGGTCGACGCTATTCGTCAATCATATACCAATCGACCCTCTTCCCATCAAAGAAAATTCCAAGGAAGTCAGAACATCACTGTGAGATCAACGAAATGGACTGAGTCATCTGCAAGCAACATCCAAGGCCTCCACTCGTCAGAAGTCGCCGTTCCTCGACAATCTATTGCTCCAACAGTCCACGCAGCCTTGCCGTCAAACTAGCGAAATTTCCAGGTCCTGTTTCATCACACCGTTCTATAAATTGGAATCCTAGTTCTGTCCATACTCGTAATTTTCACCCCACTGATCTTTTCTTGAAATTATCGTATTAGATTATCATATCGTATATTTTCACCCCACTGATCTTTTCTTGAAAATTATCGTATATTTTCACCCCACTGATCTTTTCTTGAAATTATCTTTTCTTGAAATTATCGTATCTCGTGATCTTTATAGACATATTTCATCTCTCACTAAACCGAAGCCAAGACCACCGAGATTTTTAACTGATATCACTGGTACGATGGTAACGGATACAACTAAAAAGTGTGATATGCTTGCAAGTGAATTCGCCTCTTTTCACAACGGCTGAAACAGTTAATCCTTCTTTCCCCGATAGGTCTTTCCCTCCTCTTTCAAATTTAGAAGTTTTCATACCGCATGTTGTTCTTAGGCAACTTATGAAACTTAAATCTACTGGTACTACAGGAAGTGATGATATTCCTCGGATAATGTTTAAGAAATGTGCCTAATCTCTGTTTCTCCCCTGATGCACATTTATAACATGTGCTCCAATCTACTCCCAAAATATGACAGCATTCCTTCATTTCTGCAATACCGAAACCTGATAAAGATCCTAGCTTTTCTTCATCTTATCTTCCCATTTCCATTCTTTCCCCAGCCCCTAAAACTATGTTTAAAAAAACTATCTAGTTCAAGACATTCTTGTTGATCATTGCACGAAAAACAACATAATGTCTAGTAACCAACATGGATTCAGTGTAGGTGCATCTGTTGTCACTAATCGCTTAGTTTGTGATGATGATTGGACTAATGCTTTATCAATCGGCCAGTGCACGCACGGGTGTTATTTATTTAGAATTTTCTAGGGCATTCGATTCCATTAGTATTCCAAAACTCCCCCACAAATGCAAATATTACGGCATTAACGATCCCTTGCTTTCCTGGTTACCATCATTTCTGACGGAGCGTAGTTTTTCAGTTCGATAGGTAGATCGTTTTCGAATTCACGGTCAGTGACCTCCGGAGTCTTTCAAGGCACTGTACGAGGGAGGTCCTTTTCTGTTTACTTTATATACTATCGCCGACATTAATGATGTTCTCGATTCTTTTCCGAATATTAAGTACATACCAGGCTTATGCCGATGATATTAAATTATATGTCTCTTATAACAAGCGAGATATCAACGAGAGAAAAGTAGAACTACAAGAAGCTATTGACTGTGTTCATAACTGGTGCTTTTTCAATCAGTTGACTCTTTCACTGTCCATGTCCATTCACATATTGGTTCCAGTAATCCATCTACTAGATATGTCATCAATCAGATATTGATTGACAGATTACCACAAGAACGTTATTGGGGCATCCAATTGGCCGCATCACTACGTCGTAATGACAATGTACTTGATAGGGTGGCCAAAGCTCGAAAGGCTATGTTCTCACTTCTTAGAGCCATCCCTTTCCAAGATCCATCTACATTGGTCAAATGTTTAAAAATTTATGTAATGCCTCGTCTGGACTTTGCTCCGACGCTTTGGAATCCTCACTACTCAAAAGATTTGATAACGGTAAAAAATGTTCAAAGAATTTTTACACGCATTTCACAGGGTGCAGCGAAAGTTCATGTGGACAGTATTTTTTCCGATAAAAACTTAACGGATTGAGTAAATCAAACAAAATTTTCATCAATGTTTATTCAAAAAGTTTGGGATATAACTGCGTTTTCAAATTTCGAACAGCCCTCCTTTCTCCTTGACACAGGCGCGGAGTCGCTTGTGGAAGGCACCCACCGTGGTGGACAGGTAAGTGACGTTAAGATCATCCCACGCCTTCTGTAGGGCGCGCTTCAAACTTTCCAAATTTTTGTGTGGGGAAGCACAGGCCTTGCTCTAAAGGACCGACCACACAGAGAAGTCCAGAGGATTCAAATCAGGTGAGTACGGAGGCCATTCGGCGGATGTAATCATGGAGGGAAAATTGGTCTTGCACCAGTCTTGCACAACTTTAGCCTTGTGGGCGGGCGCAGAGTCCTGCTGGAACGTCCATTTGCGTCCCGCGAATTGAGCCTGGCTACAGGGAAGTACTTCCTTTGTGTGAATGTCGTTCAGGTAGTTATTGGCATTCATGTTGACTCCCTGCTCGACGAATCTTGCCAGTCGCGCAAATCCCGGCCCAGACCATGACAGAAGCGGGATGGCCCTTTCTCTCTCTGTGTGGTCGGTCCTTGAGAGCAAGGCCTGTGCTTCCCCGGAAAGTTTGAAGCGCGCCCTACATAAGGCGTGGGATGATCTTGACGTCGCTTACCTGTCCACCACGGTGGGTGCCTTCCACAAACGACTCCGCGCCTGTGTCAATGAGAAAGGAGAGCTGTTCGAAATTTGAAAACGCAGTTATATCCCAAACTATTCGAATAAAATTTTATAAAAATTTTGTTTATTTGCTCAATCTGTTAATTTTTTATCGGAAAAAATACTGTCCACATGAACTTTCGCCGCACTCTGTATATTATCGTTGTTTTCCGAACAAAAAGTACCCTCAGGCTCTTCCGTCTTATGAAACTAGGTTCAATTGTCTAGGCCTAACAAACTTGGCCGATATCGAACCGACCTTGTCATGGGTTGGAAGATTATGCAGAACCAGTCCATAATTGATAGAAACCGCATATTTAAAGAAGGATGTTGTACAATAACTAATCCTACTGTTATTCAAGTTGAGAAAACTCGCAACACTGCTAGGTACAACAACTTCTCTTTGCGAGTCTCTCGAATATTTAGCAAGTTACCTATTGATCTTCTTAGGGAAAAAATCTCTCAAAGCTTCCCGTAAAAACTGTCTGAAAACAGAATAGCGTTTCGAATTTAATGAAGTATCTAGCCTTCATACCGATGTTTTTGTTTTAACTATTTTAACTATTTTAAACACATTTCCAATGCCATAGCTCTCAATTGCCTTTTTTTTCAAACGAGTTTATTGTCTTCGATATTTGATTAAAATTCGCATTCTCGGATGCAGATAAAATATATGAAAAATCTCTACTTGTATAGTTTAGTTTGTCTATATGTGTTCGTATAGCTGCTTTCTCTTGAGTGGTTTGTCTAGATATTGAGATCTAAACACAATAGAACGAGGCAATTGAGCCTTTAATAAGCACTATCGCACGGAATAGCAATGTGTCACCGTGGTGTAATGGTTAACACGCTCGCTCCCGGATAGAGGAGAGATGGTTGCATGGGTTCGAGTCCCCCCGGTGACTAGCTTTTTTCCGTGCGGTGGTTTGATCAATATGTAGCTCATAATGCCGTACATTTACGTTTTTTTAGAACAGTTTTTTTTATTTGATGACAAAAAGTGCGAAAGACCTTCACTTTGAAAAACATGGCAAGATGGCGACAGTGAAAACTAATACATATTATAATTCATGCCAGTGAACTCTCCGAGAAAGAGAGAAAACTTCGAAGACGAAAAACTAACAGGGTATTGATGAAGCGATCTAAGACAGAACAATAGGCAAAAAATTCTCGGAGAGGTTTTCAAGAGAGAATCTCTTATTAATAAATTGAAATACAGAAGATAAAGCAAAAAAAGTCATTCTGATCACTCTTTTCTAATCTTTTTTCTTTTCAAAATGATCAAAAAAAGTCAAAAAAAGTCGTGGCCTCCTCTTTTAAATTCTGATCACATCTCGATAATGTTTGTATTGAACACTTTAGGAATTCTTCAAAAGAGTCGCAAAACTGATACGAACGACTCCGAAGTATATGTAGACTTTCGTAATAATAAATTCGAGGGTATGAATCTACACTTGGACAGCTTGCCTTGGGAACAGATTCTCTCATCATTGGGAGATACTCAGGCTAAAAATGATTTCATCATACAAGCGATTCATGAAGCTATCCGCAAATTCTGCCCAACCAAGAATCGCCGGAACCAGAAGAAAAATTGTCCAGAAAGCCTTCGTAGGTTATTCATTCAGAAGAAAAAACTGTGGCAAACAAAGAGCTTCAACCCATTATTTCGTTCAGAATATAAATCTGTTCAAAAGCTTATAAAAGCGAGACAATCTGAACAGCTACGGAAGAATGAGATGAAGGCTCTGGAGTCTGCTGGTGGCATCCATCGCTGGGTAAAACTCACGTTGAAGCCATCGAACGGCCTTCCTCTAATGAAATACGGAGAAGACTACATTTCAGATAACAAAAAAAGCCCTTCTTTTTGCTAAAGAATTCTCCAGAAATTACTCCCACGAATGCAGTGCTGAAATAATTTCTTCGAGCTTCTCTGATACCGCAACTGAACCGTGCATAGATTTCTCACCGCATATTATTTACTATGTTCCCAAGAACTTACCTAATAAGTTCACCAAGTTTTCAGAAGGCATCAAGCAATTTCTTTTGAAGAAATGTGCCCTGGCTCTTGCTTTCCCACTTTCCCTACTATTCGAAGACTCTTTCAGGCGATGCTCAATTCCTATTCAATGGAAATCCGGAGAAGTCATCCCAGTCTACAAACGTAAAGGTGATCGAGCGAATTTCAGCAATTATCGCCCTATCACTGTGACTTCCGCGGTCTGTCGAGTCTTCGAGAGCATTTTATCTAATAACGTCAGACTTAACCACAGAAACTTCTTCTCCAAGTCCCAATATGGCTTCATATCCAGAAGAAGTTGTGAGTTGGAACTTTTAAAATCTATCAGTGAGTGGGAAATATCTCTTCAGAAACATCAAGCATTAGATGTTGTATATTTTGATTTTGCGAGAGCTTTCGACAAGGTCTCACACTCAGAGTTGATCAAAAAGCTTCATTGCATGGGACTTCATGTTACTCTAATAGACTGGATTACTTTATTTCTGCAAAACCGTTCATTTATGTAAGGTTCGCATAGAAAATGTCTACTCTGATTCTTTCCCAGTACTCAGCGGGGTACCCCAAGGGACAGTTCTCGGGCCCCTCTTGTTCCTCTGCTTCATCAATGACATTGAGAGCTGTATTCCCTCGACTGTAAAGTTTGCCTTGTTTGCCGATGACCTTAAAATTTATAGTGAGGACTCTGATTCTCTTCAACTATGTATAAACAATATCTCAAATTAGTCACGTGAATTCAAACTTCCCTTAGCTGTCGAGAAAATCAGCTGTCTCCGTCTTGGGAAATCTCAAAACGATTACTTCATTCATAGCTCGCCGATAAAAGTTGTTAATTTAGTCAGAGACTTAGGTATTTTTGTGGACTCTAAGCTCAAATTCAAGCAACACGTAGAAATCATACGTGCTAGGACTCTGTGTAGAATTTCACAAGTTTTCAAAGTGTTTAGATGTTTGGACTTGAACGGTTACAAAACCACTTACATCAGACCACTACTTGAATATGGTACAATTATTTTCTCTCCGAAAGTCCGCAGTAATAATTCGAAAAGGTTGGAATACCCTCAAAGACTTTTCACAAAAAAAGCTTATTCTCGTTGTGGAAGTATTAGGTTGAGCTATCCCCAACGTCTCGCTGAATTCAATTTGGATTCACTAATCATTCGACGACTCCGTTCTGATTTATTGGTAGTTTTTCGTCTACTTTCTGATAGATCAGATTGTCAGACGTGCAAAAAAGAGCTGAAGTTAAGAACTGAAACCAATCTCCGCACTTCAGACCGAACCTCCAAATTAACTCTGATGAACTTTAAACGATACAATGATCCACATTCTTTCTTTTCTAGAGCAATTGCTTTATGGAAAAAAGTTACAGATAATTTCAAAGAGTTTCAAGATATCGAGGCATTCGGCAAGGCTCTAGAAGAAATCGACCTCTCGAATGTCATAGCTTTACCGAACTTTCTGTTGTCAACAGCAAGAGTGGACACCAACGAAAATTGACCGTCTTATTCCTCATTATTCCCCTTCCTATTTCATGATTCCATATAAGCGATGGCCTTACAAGCTATCCTATGGTAATAAAGAACTACAAACTAGAGAAAATAAAATTCAAATTTTTTTTTAGTTTTGATGCTAACAAACGTGTGTTTTGTTTCCGCTATTTCGCTCTTAAACTGTTTTTGGAGTAAGGGTAATCCTTTGAGCGCAAAGTGTTCGCCCGGAGTTTTAATTGGGTATTTATAGTGAAGCACAAATAACTAGACACAATGAGAGAGCGAGAGTGAGAGAGCTAGAGTGTGAGAGAGAGAGAGAGAGAGAGAGAGAGAGAGAGAGAGAGAGAGAGAGAGAGAGAGAGAAAGAGAGAGAGAGAGGAAGAGTTAGAGAGCAGGGAGTAAGAGTACGAGCGAGTGAACAAGCGAGAGAGAGAGAGAGAAATTAAGAAAAAGACAAAAAAGAGGAGAAAGAGAGATAGAGAAAAAGGTATCGAAATAAAGAGAAAGATAGAGAGATAGAGGTATTAAGAGTAAGAGAGTGCTAGAGTTGGACTACGGGAAAATTATCCAGAGACGAAAGAATCGTTCGGCTTCTGAGCGAATCCTTCGTCTCCTGTCCAAAGACCCAGCTCGCTTCCGCTCTCCGAATAGTTTAGCAACTAATACTCTTTGTTCACAGGAAAGAAAAATCATCCTTCTCCGAAGGCTCAGAAGCTCACCGCCGCCGAAAGAGCGTTCCCTAGTCTTAGAATGCCCGTAGATCTGTCTGCTTGTCACTTTTTTGATTTTTCGAAAATATTTTTCTATTGATTCATTTGCTTCATAATCAATGTCATAGACAGGAATTTTAAAGAACTAAAACAAATATATGTATTTCTCAAACGTGATATATAATTGACGGAATTCAGGCGATTGGAGTTGGTCAGCATAAAAACCAAACCCTTCACTTTAAAGCTCTAAATGTCTGATCGGCACCCTTTTTGCATAAACATGAAGCGCATATATGCTAGTGCTTCACTCATTGAGCCATAGGGGGGGCGCATATATGCTAGTGCTTCACTCATTGAGCCATAGGGGGGGCGCATATATGCTAGTGCTTCACTCATTGAGCCATAGGGGGGGCGCATATATGCTAGTGCTTCACTCATTGAGCCATAGGGGGGGCGCATATATGCTAGTGCTTCACTCATTGAGCCATAGGGGGGGCGCATATATGCTAGTGCTTCACTCATTGAGCCATAGGGGGGGGGCGCATATATGCTAGTGCTTCACTCATTGAGCCATAGGGGGGGGGGGCGCATATATGCTAGTGCTTCACTCATTGAGCCATAGGGGGGGCGCATATATGCTAGTGCTTCACTCATTGAGCCATAGGGGGGCGCATATATGCTAGTGCTTCACTCATTGAGCCATAGGGGGGGGCGCATATATGCTAGTGCTTCACTCATTGAGCCGTAGGGGGGGGGCGCATATATGCTAGTGCTTCACTCATTGAGCCATAGGGGGGGGGCGCATATATGCTAGTGCTTCACTCATTGAGCCATAGCGGGCTTTTTTTCCTCATAAATTAATTTTAATAACACTTTTTGTTTATGTAAAAACAAAAAAAAAACTTTCTAAGTGAAAGCAAAAATGTTTAACAATACCATTCAAAATGTTCTTTTTCAACATGATATGAACTGACAGAGCTTCTCTCAGGGAAATTCAGTCGTCTTAGTTTTGAAAGACGAGGTTTTTCTTAGATATGTAAGAAGTCCCGTTGATGAGCGTGAGAGTCATTTTCTACATTCTCTTTTTTCTAAGTTCAACGTTCTCGATCGTACTTCATAAGGAACAATATTTAGTATAACTGTGCTGAATAGTACGAATTATGGGACTTCATGTTATTACATTGATTATAAAGCGAATAACTAAATACATATTGTTTTTAGCAGTTTTCTGAAGTAGTTAAGTTCAATTCCTCCATTCATCCTTCATTTTGAAGAGGGTGGATTCGTGAGCGACACGGAATCCCAATTTCATGTCGAAAAACCATTGTAATACATTGCAACGTTCATGATCTGCGACGCGTCTGATTGTTGAGTACTCGCCATCGTTACATCGTGTTTTTTTGTGCCGCATTTTATTTGAATTCACGTTCTCTTGAACCAAATTATGGGGATGTTCAATAGCAAAAGAACGATACAGGCATGCTCTCATTTTCAGTTTAAGGGAATGCTGCGTGTTCCAGAAACGGCTTGTTTCAACCGATATCGTTATATCATTCTCGCCCTGGGGGTACGGTATCATTTTCAAGATTTGGTTCGGTGGGTTTATCTACATGTTTGTCAAATACGATTCAAATATGTCATATACTTACCCCGTGTTTTCCTTGTGGTGATTTAATATAAAACTGAAGTTTTTTTTCTTCTGAACTGTGTAACTGAGCATTCGTAAATTAAACTTTCTTGGCACCAAAGAACTCCCAAGGAAAAATAATAGCGGTGCTCCTGTTGTATTGATTACTTTCAAAAAAGTGATTTCCTACAAGATTGGAATTATGATAGATAAAAACCTGCGTAACCTTGAACACTTTTCTAACATGTCTTCAAATGAAATGGATTATGAGAGAACGAAGCAAAAACTTATAGACAGTGAAAGAGCTTCGTGTTTACGATCTTTGAGTGTGTTGATTTATTTTAGTTGCTCAAAAGCATATTTGTTTTTTTTTCATTCACTAACCGCTGGTCTCGGTTCAAAAGCATAAAAAGAACTCAATAACTTGAAGTAACCTCAAGAAGTGAATGTGCACTACCTTGGTGTAATATATAGTTTTTTTTTAAAAATTGAAACTACTGCTAATCAAGCTAAGATTTTTGAGGTTTGTTGCCTAGCATCCATTTGCTCCAACTACATAATCATCAACTTCACCTTCATCTGCATGACAGATGATGCGGAAGATGTCATAGAAATAGGCAACGTACGTCTCTTGAGTTTTGCTTCAATTTTGTTCCTGCTTGCTAGCTTATTGAACTTTTTGCCTTTGTTTTTCACAAAAATGCTCCGAACTCTTCAGCGTAAAACCTCGGCTGATACTTAGTTTTAATTTTTGAGTGTGTATTCTTTTTTTAAGTCTAAGTCTGAAGCCTCGCATCCAAGATGTTTATCTCAGACCACCCGACAACGCTACGACTACACTCCGACCGATAAAAGTTACATAATATGGGCGATCGCAGTCGGAACAATAATAGGAACTTTTCCAATCAACTATGGCTATGTGCGCTTCGGGGCAAGGTTAGTGCTCGTTGTACACAATTTGATGAAAACTAAGTACTGATTAAAGTAACTCTAAAAAGTAGATTTGGAAAATTTTTATGAATAAGTTTAGTGTTACACTTTATCCTTTAAACTCTGCAAATTTTCTGATACTGAACGATCATAGAGATTAAAGGTTTCTACACCCAGAAGGCTCATCAATGTTACCCCCAATGTTCGTAATAGTAGTACTTTTAACGACAAAAAAGTGTTCGATCAGTCAATGATACCATCTGAACCTTTCAGAGTGTCATGTTATCTTTTACATTTTTACTATGCGTTCAGACATTTAGGCTACATTAACAAGAATTGAAAAAAATTCAATAAAAATATTTAGCCTGTTACTTTTTGAATGATCTCAGAGTTCCCTTCTTCATTGCGGGAATTACGAGTGCCTTGGCCACTTCCCTTATTCCCTGGGCAGCTCATCTCGGTCTTGTCTACCTCGTGCTGCTTCGAGTTTTGCAGGTCCTAATTCGTGTTGCAGCCATCACTTTGTGAAAGCACGGATTTCTCTTCTGTTAAGAAAAGCAGTAATCATTATCGAGGCTATGCTTTCAACAGTTTTTAGGGACTCGCGTATGCTGCTGACTTTGCAGCGATCGGAATTCTGTGTGTTCGTTGGGCACCACTATCTCAGATCGCACTCTTCATTGGATTCTTGACGTCTTTCTCACCTATCGCCACTGCGATCACCAATCCCATCACAGGCTTCGTTACTAGTTTTGATTGCGCTAAATTTTCATTCAAATTGAAAAACTTGAGACTCTCTTTTTTGAATTTTGAGTACTGAGTGACGCGCATCGTGGAGGTTAATTAAACAGTTAAAGTCTTTGTCGTGCCAGTGAAGAGATGCGGTGTGGTTTCGTGCAAAGAGTTCTTTCATGTGAATTATGCTTTTTCGCTTTGTTTTTACCAATTTCGTTCTGCTTTAGGGTAATTGCATATCGCTGATGATGCTTTAAATAAAGCGAAACGTCCGAACTCTTTGCACGAAACCACATTGCATCTCTTCACTGGCACGACAAAGACTTTAACTGTCTAATTACTCTCTTTTTTCTCTCTGTTTCTCTATATCTCTCTTTCTTTCTCTCTTTCTCTATCCCTTTCTCTCTTCTCTGTCTTTCGCTCTCTAACAATAACTCGCTCATCTTTTGCTTTTCTGGATCTTCTTCTTAGCTTCTTGCAGCTTTTTCAACAAAAAAAACACGCTTTCTTCCTTCAAGTTGAATGAGTATTCTTCTGTGTCCAGTTCTGCAAGTCTTCCCTGGGGTGGAGGTGGGCTTTCTACTCCCACTCGCTTTTCTGCCTGGCTATCTTCGTTCTCTGGCTCCTTCTCTACTCCGATGATCCCCAGACGCATGAAAGTGTCTCCGGCAAGGAGCTAACTTACATTCAGAAGAACAAGACCAAGGAGCACATTGAGAGAGACTCGTTTGTTCCTTATCGGGTAAGAAAATTTTTTGAAGTTCCTTTCCAAGGTTCATGATTGAACTTTCCAGATTAGTTATTCATTCATTGTGTTATCTAATTTTTTTCTCAGCCTCTCATTTCTATAACTTACTGAGAAAAAAAAAACTATTTTTCTTCAACCCATTTTTGGAATTTTTTATGCTCATTTTTGAGTTCAAATGCAGAAATACTACTGAGCTCATTTGATTTTTGTTCCCTTGCTTGTTTGGTTAGGCATTTATGTATGCGGTGACATCCAATAACTACATTGTAGAAAATTTTGACCAACAAGACGATCTTGGTGGTGTGGATGAACGCTTTCACCGAGTTGGTCACGCTGATCATCTTCTTCACTTACGCACCCATCTACATCAACAAGGTATGGTCTTCATCTCCTCATTCTTGTATGTACGTAACAACTTCTGCTAATTGCTTCTGTACTAGGATTCGGTTAACACAAAAGGCTGAGAGACTATGAAGTTCTCTAACTCTAGTGGTGTTAAATCATGTTGCTCATAACGTAACTCATAACGTCAAGAAATCCATCAGGTCTTTCGAAACCGTCGAGAGCGTTCGAAAACTGTTGAAAATTCAATAAATTTCTAAAGAGCTTCAAAAAATTCCTGGAAAGCAAAACCCTGATAAGGTGCTGCGTTACTCCGTCTCGGCCACTTCTTTTCTTGCATCTATCGGCTCAGTCATCCATGTTCCCATCAAGTTGATCTCTGCATTCCTCTCCGATAATATTACGTGAAGTTATTTTCTAACTTTGTCTTCCATCTGGTTCAAAGCAAAATGTTATAACACAGTTTGAAGGCAGTGATGCCAGACTATCACTTAATGTGTCCAAGGTGATGTGGAAGTCCCGTGTTAACACTTGCTTGAATAGACTGTTTCGAGGGATAGGAAGGGTACAGGAAGGGGACAGGAAGGGGACAGGGGACCTGAAGGGGACAGGAAGGGGACAGGGAGGGGACAGGGAGGGGACAGGAAAGGGACAGGAAGGGGACAGGAAGGGGACAGGAAGGGGACAGGAAGGGGACAGGAAGGGGACAGGAAGGGGACAGGAAGGGGACAGGAAGGGGACAGGAAGGGGACAGGAAGGGGAGAGGAAGGGGACAGGAAGGGGACAGGAAGGGGACAGGAAGGGGACAGGAAGGGGACAGGAAGGGGACAGGAAGGGGACAGGAAGGGGACAGGAAGGGGACAGGAAGGGGACAGGAAGGGACAGGAAGGGGACAGGGAGGGGACAGGGATGGCTTGTGCTAAGTTGATTAGCTATCGAAGCTTATTTAGAGCGTCTACCTGTTTCGCCATGACTTGTTAATCAATGAGAAACTGATACAAAGTTCTTTTTTAAATATTAATCGATGAAGTAGAATATGGAGAAAGCGATTGATTTCCAAAGGTTTTTAACTTTTAGGACTTTGTGTCATTAGAAACACGTCTAGAAGTTGTGATATTCAGAAGCGGAGCTATCTTTGAAAGAAGGAGACGTTTGAAACGGAACACTCGAGGTTCTGAAGAAGTTAAAATTAAATCAATATTTAGTATACATACATACATATTTACATATGTATGTACAAGATCTCTAGCATTCAAATTTCGGGTGTATGATTAGTATACCTTTAGAGCTATGTACTAATGCATTTTTTTATTTCAGAATTTTCTCAGAAAAGCGGAAAATGATTTTTTTCAACACAGTGGCAGTGGGATTCACTGGTTAGTATAACAAAGCAAGTAACTTTTACTCACTCGAATAGAAGTTTCTGTACATTAACAACTTTTTTGTTGTTTATTATCCATTAGAAAGAAAAATAGTTGAAAACGGGTAGATAACTGCAGTAGAAAAGTACATGGGCAGGCACTTTAATTGCCTGATTGGAAAAAAATTTGTGGGAGTTAAAATGAACTAAGTGAGAAGGTGCTCAAACTCATATGGACAGGTTTGACCTGTGGACTCGTCGGGGTGATGCCAGAGAGTTGGATGGCGGTCTTCATGCTCACGTTCTCGGCCTCAATATGCGCTTTCAACTGCGGTGGTTTTTACAAATGCGGAACTCTCACCTCAAGGTATCAGTTCATAC
Organism: Allodiplogaster pararmata; assembly: GCA_964056735.1. Taxonomy (NCBI): domain Eukaryota; kingdom Metazoa; phylum Nematoda; class Chromadorea; order Rhabditida; family Diplogasteridae; genus Allodiplogaster; species Allodiplogaster pararmata. The sequence goes on along the minus strand of OZ057408.1, from coordinate 9,489,530 downwards.
ATGCATTCATACTCGTATACGCTTTCGGATGTCGCATCATTAAGAAGTTTTCTCTTTTTTCGACGCTCAATGTCGTTTTCTCTCTCCAACTTTGAGATCTACGCTGATTCCTAATTGCTGCCTTAAGCTACAAATTTCTATTTTCGAGATATATCCAACGCGTCGTACTTCACGAAAGTCGTTTAGAACATACTGTTCGAATTACATTTATTAACATTCAGAGCCTCACAGCTCTGATATATTCCATAGGGATCGTTAGAATACAAAAAAAAAGATTTTTTAAGTGTAATGGAGCGCTAAAATTCCAAAAAGGACATTTCTGGTGAAAGATAAACGCAGTGCTAATTTCGTACCTTATTTAGTCTCACGACGATTTGCCTCTCAACGTCAAAAAACTACGGTGTTTTTTTGGCTGATTTTGCATTTGCTTCGTTTAATTTCCAATCAGAAGTAGTACAATAAAATGAAAAAAACCGTATTAATTGACATTCACGGCAATTCGTGGTGAGAATAAAAAAGGTACGAAATTAGCGCTGTGTTCATCTTTAACCATGAAAGCACCTTTTTTAAAATGTTAACGCTCCACATATAAGATTTTCATGAGTGAAAAATATGCGGTAACTTGGTGTCACGGTAACTTGGTCTTTTAAAATTCAAATGGAATAGGGTATTTTTCAAAGCTTCTTCGTGTTTCAAAATAACGTCGAGACCCCACCCCCCCCCCCCGTCAGTCAATGGAGATAGGAGGAATTAGGTTTGGACGAATTTGTATTATTTCAAGCGGTCCCGCCTGAATGTGGCAAACATTAAGAGTGATTTGGGAATAATTATATATGGATATGATAGATAACAATTTATATATGTATGTAATAGATATGCATATATATATGTAGAATAGCAATGTGTCCCCGTGGTGTAATGGTAACACGCGCTCCCGGTTTGAGTCGAGATGGTCTGGGTTCGATACCGCCCGGTGGACTAGCTTTTTCTGTGCGATAGTTCAATCATTTGTCATCTCAACCAGGCGTCCCTGCCTTTAAACTTTGTAACTTAGAATTTAAAATGTATGTAATAGATATATAAGAAATAACAAATAGATAACAAAACATAACACAAAAAGCACTCATGTCGAAGAAAATACCAATTCAACGCTTTCAAACAAAAATGACATTGGTCATTATGTTATTAGCAAGAGATTCTACAAGAGAGGAGGTCGTTAAGTGATGTCTAAACACTGCAAATGATGGATTCTGTAGTACATCTATGGGCAATTGGTGGAACATCCGAGTAATTCTAACCACAAAAGAATTAAAACGAGAATATTTCTCTGTACATTAAATGAAAATGCCGTTATGGTTTATATATATATAAATCTTTATCTCCACAGGATGACTTGTTGAGGTCATCACTTACGTGCTATGACAATAGAGCTTTACAATCAAAAGCAATCAACAACAAAAAAACGAATCGAATACTTAATGGAAGGAATAATATGGACACAAAAAAAGGAAAAAAATTGGGGAGGGGGCTAAATGGGCAACTCTCGATTCATAGTCAGAAAACGTGGCAAGTCGACGATGGTTTGCAGGTCTATGCTCTGTAAAATATATGAGAATTCTTCAATAGTCGTCACATTAGGATGATTCTCGGCGACCTTATTCCATAAAGTGATCGACCTCAAAAAGAAGAAATTTGAGTACTTGTACTTTTTAACCGAGGAGATTCTCAAACGAGATGTTCTTAGTGAGGTTCGTAGCTTGAGGTTACTTCTGTACACAACTAGACTTCTGCATGTTATACAATCGAGTCTTCCGTTGAATATTCTGAGTAAGAAAAGAAGATCTAGTCGATTTCTTCTTACAATTAATGAATCTAACTCAAAGATCTCTAGTCGTCGAGGAAAACTAAGCTTAGAGTAGCCACATCGGCTGAGTGCTCTGGTGGTATAGAGTCTCTGGGGAAATTCCAGTCATTTAGATAAGTTACCTATGACTTTTGGTGCAAAAACCGTCGTTGCATATTCAAGGAGCGGACGTATGTAGGTGAGGTAGACAATACGATATTTCTTCATGTCCAGGTGTCGAAATGCTTTGAACACTTGAGAAATCTTATTAAGGGCTCTTGATTTTATGATCTATATGTGTTTATCAAATTTCAAACCAGAATCTTTGAAAACACCTAGATCTTTCACTACATTTTCTACCATCCTTGCTACGTTATCTATGAAAAATCTACTTCTGATAGATTTTCTACCTAAGTGTAGGCAGAAGATTTTGTTTTTCGTGAGTGGAAGCTCACATTTGCAAGACCACTCTGAAACTGAATTTATACACGCCTTCTTTTTTTATACAATTTGTATACAAACTGAATTTATTCACGAATTTATACACATTTTCACTATACACTTTCAAGTCATCGGCAAACAGAGAAAAATTTACGTTAACTGGCATGCAACTCTGTATATCGTTTATTAAGCAGCGAAAAAGCAAAGGTCCTAAGACCGAACCTTGTGGTACTCAAAACTGGAAAGTAATCTGATAAACTCTCACCGACATGTACGCGAAAAGATCTGAAATTCAGAAATTCTTCGACACATCTCACAATACACGTGTTGATACCAAAAGCAATAAGCTTATCTAATAATTTTCCATGAGGCACTTTATCGAATGCTCAGGAAAAGTCGAAATAAACGATATCTAGCGCGTGCTGTTTAGTCAAGGAAACTTCCCACTCACTTATTCTTTCCAGAAGTTGTAACTCGCAACTTCTTCTCCAGAGAAAACCATATTGAGACTTGCAAAAGACATTCATATAGCTCAGCCGTATATGGTTACTCAAAATGCTTTCGAATACCCTAAAAATCGCGGAGGTTATTGTTATCGGATGGTAATTACTGGGAGATGACCGGTGCCCCTTATTCTTGTAGACTGGAACTATTTCTCCAGTTTTCCATTGACTCGGGATCGAATTGAGACGGAATGATTCTTCAAAGTTGATAGAAAATGGAAATGCTAAAGAAATATCACTTTTTTTGAGAATAAATTGGCTGATTTCTTCCGAGAATTCGGTGAATTTGTTCAGATATTTGCCTTGTTTAGGAATGGCGGTCACCAGTGCTTCCAAATAGTAGGCGTCGAACCGATATCCATGCATATATTGAAAATTTGAGATAATGGAAGAGCTAGTGAAGAAAAAAATTTCTTAAAGATAAGTTGCGGAATATTATCAGCTTCAGTGCTACCAGAATATTTAATTCTAGAAAGTGAACGCTCGACTGTTGATAGAAGAGACAAAGAAGGACATATCTGTGGACTGACTCAATTTCAATTTTCAATTTAAACGCTTTATCAAGATCAGCAAGCCATATCGGATATAACATCATCAATTATGGGATCTGTTGCGACATGTGACGACTCCACTCCTCAGCGTTCTCTGTCTTCCTTAGGACGTGGGGACCAACCCTTCATCTTCTGTCGCTCATGATGGCTCTACGATCCCGAAGCGCCAAATCTTCTCGGGAAAGGATTCTCACAGACGAGGGAAGAGACGGTGCGGGGAGCAACCGTTCACGGAGGGAGACGAATGAAAGAATGGACTGACTGGTGGTACATAAATAGGTGGATTCAGTCCGTTTTCGTGTGTAAACGATAATGAGAATTCGGATGCAAGTAGGTCACACTTGTTATCAGACTCAATCGTGACACGGCCTAATTGATCAGTTAATTGGTGAGGTGGAGACGGTTTAGGTCTAGTCAAGGAGGCAATATGTACATATGTTGATAGAGATTCTTTGAATGAGACAGTTTCACTTTCTGACAATGTCTATTCCACTTATTCATTTGTTCAAAGAGATCACAACTGGCTTTCTCATAGCTAAGGCGAACAGCAGAAATGCGTATATTAAGCATTCTTTCCTTATTTAAGCATTCTTTCCTTATTTAAGCAAGAATGTCGGTCGCGTCCACGTCTTTTCATCTTGACTTGTCTATTTTCGACTACTAACAAAGCTACTGTTATTCTACTCCAACTCCGATTCAGAGGACTCTTTGGAAATATGAGGTTGAAAAGGTGAACGGTCCTATTGGGACTCTTCAGCGCAACGCCACAGTTGCTTATTCCTTCTCCCAAGTTTACTCGAAACCCTCTCTGTCCACCATGTTAGTGATAACATTGAACAAGTTATCCTTTGGCGATGAAGATATAAATAAATAAATGAATAGAGGTAAAGAGCATCAAGTTAATTGATAAGCTTAAGGATATGCGGTGTAGATATCATTATCGAAGAACGAGGCAAACAAATAGGAACGTGTATGGCAAGAGCGTTTCTGACACTGAAAAGGAAACGATAGTAAAGGTCATCTACAGAATCATAAAGATCGAAAGCGTGTCGAGACAAATGAAAAAAGTTTCGGAAATTAGCGCAGTTAGTACGGCTATTCGTGGTGAGACGAATACGCGCACAGTTTTACTCTACAGAAAACGAAAATCTACAGATTTTTTTTTTATTCTAACACTCCATTAGTTGTGATTTTGTTCAATCAATAGTATTAGAAATGAAAAATGTTAAAGTCAATAAGTTCATTTACAAGCGGTTCCTCTACAGACAGTATGCTCACTTCGTGCTTGCAACCATCCAGTTCTCCAAGTGCGTAGCCCTATTCGTCGGCCCGGGACTGGTCGCTCTCCTCACAAGCAGCGATTCAGATGCTGCAGGATGGAGGAACATATTCTTCGTGAATTGCTTCTTCATGGTCATTGTAGGTTTTCTCTTCCTCTCTCTTTCTCTCTCTCTCTCTCCCTCTCTCTTTCTCTCTCTCATTTCCGGTTACCGTATTTCAACTCATGACCACGAGCGATCTACCGTATGGCCTGAGTACATTTCAGGCCAACTGCCTCTTCTATTTTGTCGTCTCAGATGAGCCCGCCCCGTTCACATTCATTACACGTAACAACAAAGAGGTTTCATCCCTTAAGGCTTCTGAACCCAGAGATTCCGCTTTTTAGCCTTTTAACCTTGCTTTGCGATATTGATAAGAACTTCGAAACAAATATTTTTCTCAGATTTTTTTTGTTATCATCAGCATTATGCTATTTTGTTTTGAAGTGGAGTTTCTGTGTGTTTTTGCTTCTCTTAAAACTCTTAAAATGATTCAAACTGGTTCAAGCGACAAATTTACAACTCTGAGCTGGAACTTAAATTACTTAGAATTAGTTTAAACTGATGTTTTATACGTGTGAGCATTAGTGTATATATTACTCTTTACTGAATAAACATCCTCGAAGTTTCGAAAAAGAAGTCTCTAAGCATTTTTCTCTCTCACCAAATTATATTTACACGGAGGGTGATTAGTTCATGCTGAGTTTTTTTTAAGTGAATTTAAAATTTTGTTTTAACAAAAATTTTGCTTGTCCATCAGACAATATTCAACATTGCTAGCACTTTATTCATTTACTTCATTGATACATAGACAATTTCACCCATAGAATGTGAATTCGCGCTTCGATAGTGAAATCGAAGGAGAAGTCGCTTCCAAATCACACTAAAAAGTGCGTTATGGAGAATGAATATGTTTGATTCAACTGTATCTGCCTTATGAATGATTTTTGAAAGAACAGCAACGTAGAACACTCGAAACAAGACAAAAGAAAGCATTTCGCCACATTTGAACGGTTTGTTTGACTTTTTTAAGTAGCATTTTTTTTTAATTTAGTGGTTAGTCCTGATTAAAGAAACAAGCATTACCCCCCTAGTTAAGTCAGAAGAAAAGATAGTATAAACGGTTCCGTGACTTTTCGCATCACGACATATCGCACCGCGATATTTCGCACTTCGATTTCGCAAGATTTTTTCCCCGAAGATGTAATAATGTCGCTTGTCGTTGTATACGGTCTCGTAATAAGCCTTACGGTCTTGTTACCTGAGCCTAAGCACAAATTTCAATGAAAAACATAGAAATACTTCGACTGTGGAATTTAGGGTGTGAGTTGTCATGATGCGAAATTTCGTTGTGCAAAATTTCGTGACACCAGTATAAACTCTAAACATTTTTTGTTGCATTAGCCAGTCCGTATATGGATCTCGTCTGCATATTGTTGATGTGCGCTGATGTTTTGCCGACCCCTTCTTCGTACCGATCGTATTGAAATGCTTGCGCGAAACTTACTTTGCTTGCTGAAGACAATCGTAGTAACCCAGGAATCAGGAATTGGTTCAACTACTTCATGTTCGCATATATCATCTCACAAAAGTGCGTATTCTGCCACGAGACGAAATTTTAAAGCAAGAAAGATTGTTATAACCAGATTGTATTCCTAAGTAATGGAGCATTAGAATTCAAAAATCATTTTTATAGTAGAAGATTTTCTCAAAAGAAAACTAGTCTTATCACGAATTGCCGTTAAAAATGGCATACGGTTCGTTGCACCGTTTTCTGTTGATATTTTTCAATGCATAATCTTTAAGTACTTTGTTGTTTTTCAAAAGTTTGGCAACTACCTCACGGCTATCCATGGTGAGACAAATCAGCGCGGGAAATTCTCCTCAGAAAATCTTTCACTAACTAAATACTTTTGGAATTCTAATGCTCGATGACTTTTTTTCGCTCGAAATAGTTATCCCAAAAACCAGACAAAAAAATTGAGAACTTTTTTACGCGGTACATCTCATCTTTAAAAGCGTGATAAGAACGTTGAAGTAATAAGAGAAAGAACATAGTGAGTTTTTATACGGTTATTGTATCGGACTAGAGGCGCAAAACCGGTTTAATCAGTGCGAAATTGATTCAAAAGATACTCTTCTCATCCTCATATGTCTGCAAAATATGATGCTCTTTTCTAGGAGATTGACTGAGTATTCTGTGAATTTTGGATTAATCAACTTATCCAAACGCGTCAATGAGAATCATTAACACAGTCTCCTACCTAGTCCATTTTAAAATTGGATAGATAAACTACCAAACGGATAGAAGCTATTATCTCGAGCAGAATCGAACCTAAACATTTTTATTGCATCAGGATGAGCCCGTTACCAATACAACATCGAACTAACATCGCTAATTTTTTCTATTGAACAATATTGATAATTTTTTTTGATTTGGTTCACTTCTTTCTTAATAGATTGGTTCTTCTCTTATGAAAAACTAATTCTGTCTAATATTTCTTTCTTTGTTTAATTTCACGTTTTTTTTTCGTCTTGATTTGCTATTCTATCTGTGGCTCCCAGTATTTTTTATCGTACACTTTCATTCTAAAAATGATCATTACTATTTTAATAGACTTTATCATCTTCTCAATTGAACAATAAAAATGATCATTACTATTTTAATAGACTTTATCATCTTCTCAATTGAACAATAAAAATGATCATTACTATTTTAATAGACTTTATCATCTTCTCAATTGAACAATAAAAATGATCATTACTATTTTAATAGACTTTATCATCTTCTCAATTGAACAATAAAAATGATCATTACTATTTTAATAGACTTTATCATCTTCTCAATTGAACAATAAAAATGATCATTACTATTTTAATAGACTTTATCATCTTCTCAATTGAACAATGTGATAGCATCTTTTGTGATAGCATGTTTTTCTTCAGAAAAAGTTTGCTCATTCAATATATTCGTTCAAAAGTTCTCTCTTCATAGCTTCTCAAACTGAGTTTTAGCTTCTTTTTTTTACAAAATCATTTTCACGCCAACAAATTCCCAAAAATTCAAAAGCGGTCAAAGTTTATTATGATTCATATAGCAATCATCTTGAAAGCATTCAAAAGCATGTCACGGATCAACACTTTACACTCATAAGCGACCGTTTCTCTCACAACGACTCATATAACCTTTTTTTAAGGAAAAAAGTGATTTTCTATATTTATGTCGGAAAAACGTACAAGACTTTTCGTTTTCTGATTATCACTTTCGTTCCGATTCCATCCTACATCTGCTCCCAAATCATGCTAACTTTTCCCAGTTTTTCCCAAATAACTCAAGGTTTGACTTTGAATGTATTCACTATAACTATAACTTTCACTATAACTATAACTATTCACTATAACTTGCTAAAGGAAATTAAAAGAAAACCTTTCCGGTAGTCTGGTTAAGTCACATTTTTTTAACTTCTCATGTTTCCTTCTGAATAAAAGTTTCCTTCAAACAGTGTTTTTCTACAACTAGAAGCTACAATGTTATTTTCTCCCAGCTCTTCTTTTTTATCCTTGTTTCCCTCAGAAGCTTCCTTGCAGTGCCTGACATGAAGTGCAATGACTTCAAGTGTCGTACAGAACCCATGCGTTGTTAAGTTGGCGTTACGACGTGAATAATATACATACATTCAGAACTTGGACGAAAATGCCTTGAAGTGTATGATTCCTGCTACATTCCTAGTTATTCTACGCTGTTTTCCGAAGAGCTTTTGATTTAATAAACAGTAATTTGCTTGAAAGAAGGAAGAAATGCCCCTTTTCCGTGATGTGTTCAACGGAAAATGATAATACATATAATACATTCATTCATTATTTATTCCTTGCGTATAAAATTAAGATGAAATCACACACATAGGAGACCTGTCGCGGGCGCGAGTTCAGTGTGAGTAAGTAAAGATTCACAATGAAAATGAGGCATACGAAATGTTAAATTATAGAGATTAGGGTAAACAAAGTTAATCATAATCACAGGCGAAGTTTCGAGCAGGCAATAATTGCAGTAGGGGGAAGTTTAAAGAGAGCTTCTTTGAATAGTTTAGTGGATGATATTGAAACAATGTGAGAAGCTAAAGAGTTCCAAGAATCAATACAGCGGGAAGAACATGTGCTATAGGAAGCGGTAAGTCTGAATGGGAGAATAATTCTTAACGAATGACACTTTCGTTTGCTATATGGTGAGGGAAGAAACTGGAACAGAGATGAGTGATCAAATTGGAAATGGCTATAAATCGCTTTGTGGAGAAAACATAGGTCAATTATAGCACGTCTATACTCAAGAGAATCTAGAGATAGAAGCTTCAACCTAGCGGAATATTCAAGCTTGCAGATACCAGCTCTAACAAGTACTCTTCTAGTGAAATTTCTTTGTATACGCTCTATGTCATTGATTTGTCCGATCGAGGTAGGGCACCAGATTTCGGAACCGTATTCGAGAAGTGGAAGAATATACGTTTTATATGCACGGAGTAGAACAGAAATGGAGGAGGTTCTGAGAGAGCGGAAGATGATGTTCATACATTTGTACGCTTTGGAAACGGTAATGTTAATATGATTAGAAAAAGTGAGTGAGGATGTAAAATGAATACCCAGATCGCGAGCTTCATGTTCGCTAGGAAGAACATTGTTGTTCAGGAGGAATATCTTTCTAGGATTGTTTAAACCACAATGTATAACAAGACATTTGGGAACAGAGATGGTTAAGGCCCATTTCACAGCATAATCGGCAATGTAATCTATGGCTAATTGGAGGAGATAGGGGTCTTTGGAGAAAATTTTTACATCGTCAGCGTAGAGAAAACAATGTACATCAGGTGGTATCAATTAGATGATGTCGTTAATAAAAACGGAAAAAGAAGCGGTCCTAGACAGCTACCTTGGGGGACACCTATATGTATCTGTTAATTTCACATCGGAAAATTTATTGTTAATGCTGACCCTAGCAGAGCGATGTGACAAGAAAGAGGTCACGAGAGATAACAACGAAGAGTGAATACCACAACATTGTAATTTATGAACAAGAAATCTGTGGTCGACAAGGTCGAAAGCTTTGGAAAAGTCTATGAGGCAGATGTCAAACGATTGCTTTCTGGCAAGGAGCGAGAGATAAAGCGAATAGGACTCAACAAGGGAAGATACAGTGGAGCGCTTACGACGAAATCCTGATTGATTGTGATGTAGAACATGATTAAATTCTAAATGGTTGTATATAATGTTGTGAATGTGTTTCTCAAAAAGTTTGGAAAGAGAATTGACAAGGGTGATGGGGCGAAAGTTGTTAACATCGGATTTGCTGCCTTTCATATGAATTGGTTTGATGATACCAGTTTTCCAGGCGTTCGGAAAGTATCCTAAGGTTAATGAATTAGAGAATATGATTGAGATTGGAACTGAGAGAGCTTCTCTGCATTTTTTGATGAGAAGGTTCGGTAAAGAGTCAGGAGAGGTATTAATTCTGGGCCTCAAACGATTGATCAGGTTACAAACATCAAAAGGGGTCACAATGGTATCATATTGGATCGGGTGGGGGACTGAAATGGAGGGAAGTGGACCAGATAGGGGTGGAGAGGAGATGGAGGCGAAAAAGTTAGAGAAGCAATTGACAATTTCACTAGTTGATGTAATGGGGACATTGTTAACAATCAAGGAAGAAATAGCGTTGCTGGACTTCGTACGATTGTTTATGGTACGGTAGAAGAGTTTGAAGTTAGTAGGTAATTCAAAGCATTCTTCGCGTTGACATTCAAATTTTAAAACTTCTCTATGCAGTTTTTTACAAACTTTCATAATCATTGGACGAGATAGAGCATGCTTCTTGGATCTATGTAGGAAACTATACATTCTTCTGATCTTACGAGGATACTTGAGATGTGGTTTCTTAGGAGTTGAATGGGGTACATGCATAGTCACGAGAGAGCATAAAGTGTTAGTGAGAAAAGAAACGCATTGATCAATGGTCAAAGTCGAGAAAGCAAGGGTCCAGTCAATTGAGATAAGTGATTCATTCATGGCTTTACAGTTAGCTTTCCTCCACTGAGGAAGTAAATGCGTAGAAGGACGAGATGAAGGAATATGTATAACAGTCGGTGATAGAGAAGTTTACAGACATGTGATCACTAGTAGAGAAAGGGTACGAGGTTAAACAATCGGCAATCACATTATGGTTACAAAAAACGTAATCAAGTAAGTTATCATTTCGAGTAGAAGATTTGACGTATTGCGTGAGATGATAATCATTAGTAAATTGCAAAAAGGCATTTGATGAGTGACACTGAGAGAGGGCGCATGAATTGATCCAGTCTACATTCGGAAAATTCAAATCACCACAAATAACGGCGGGAAAAGGAAGTGAGCAGTGAGGGATGAGGTAGTTAATGAATTCTTCAATGCTAGTAAGAACTGAGTTAGGAGATCGGTAACATGCGATGAGTCGAATAGTGGGAAATGGGAGTGAGCACATATCGCTGGTGAAAACATCAATCGCAATACATTCAATAGACTCATGGGAAAAAGAAGAAACAAGTACTGGAGAAAGATGAGGCTTAATGAGTATGGCAGATCCTCCACCACGGTTACAATCTGGTCGATCTGCTCTGAAGACAATGTAAGGAAGAGAATCAATGAGAAGAGAATCAGGTTCATTAGAACTCAGCCAGGTCTCACAGATGAATAGGATATCAGGGGAAGAAATTCGAAGAAAATGATGAAGATCATACAATTTATTTTTAATCGAACGAGCGTTAAATGAAACACATTTAAGCCTAACGGAACTCACGCCCTTTAACCGCTATTTCGATCCTGAGTTCTTTTTCTTGTTGCTTGCAGTCTTCTGCTGAGTTCGGGCACTTCTCTTGAGAACTGGCGGAGACGCAGACAAAAGTGCAATGGCTGGCGGAGGAAGAGAATCATTCATAGCAGCAGAGGGAATTGAATGAGAACATAAATGTGGTGGTTGAGGGAATAATGATGAAGGGACTGGAGGAGTAAGGACACTGCGTCTCTTGGGAGGGTGAAAGGTCATGGGCTCCAAATGAGAGTCGGTGACTTTGAGCGGTGGTAGTGAACAGTCCGAGGCGATAAGCTTGCAGTCTCTCTCAGCCAGTAACTCAGCTGGAAAGAGATCTGCACGTATGTAGCATCCTCTAGGAACGACCTGTGTTGCACTTCTTATCGATTTGAGAAAAGCATCTCTGGTAGAAGGTTGATCAAATTGTATTTTGATAGGTCGACCTTTAGAGGAGTAGGCCCTTGGTGACCCGAGAGGGTGACGATGATGAGAGACATTTCCCTTTTGGAATGCTTCGAGTAGCACTGGAGATTCCAATTTAGAGAAAATTTCGAGGAGAGTCTTGTTATCGGAGGCGAGTGTTTCTTCAGGGGATTTCTTTTCCGGAAGCTTGAGTAAGACCGCTCTCTTTGACTTGGAGATTAGCATCTCCTTGTCTCTGAAAGAGGCCTCAACCATAGCAGAGTAAATGTGTGGCCGGAGAGAAGCTGGCGAAACAGACTTTTGAACTTGGGAGATGGTTTGTCGCAACTTGTTCATTTCGGCAGTTTGAGCTGAGAGAGCTTGGTGTAGAGGAAACAGAGCTTCCTTGATGACATCTTTCAGAAGAGACTGTACGAAAGAGAGAGGGACGTATTGAATGTCCAGGTCAAGTAGAGAAGGTATCGGTTTTATCGAAGGAGCCATGGAGAGGCCGGCCCGGATGTACGTAATGAAAGTTTTTTTTCTCCAGAATAATTCGAGTTCACTGTTATCGAATATCCGATTAGAGAAAAGAAAGCAGACGCCGAAAAGAACTTCTTATCGATTTCTTCTCCAGAAGCCTTGAGAATCCTCGTGTGTTTGCTGTGGGAGGACCAGAGAGCGGTTACCGTATAACTTGACCAGAGAGCGGTTACCGTATAACTTGAAAACATAGGATTATTTAGATTTGTATGTCTACCGTTAGCTACAAGATGACTCGTAAACTAATGTTTGTGTTAGGAAAAAATATATATTGTTCAATGATTTGGAAAACTTATTGTTTTTTATCATCATAGCTTTATTTTGCTTTGAGTGACTTTCAAATTTTCAGATTTTGTTTATAGGAAATAGACATAGTTTAATGGCTGAACCTACATAGTTTTTACAAGAACACTTAATGTTCAAGAAAAGGTTTGATTCAAACACTTATAAAACTAAAATATGACTATGCTCAAGATTTCAATTTCAATTTCTTTATCCATGTAACATTCATGAGAAAAAACACAAAGGTAACATACATACAACATCTGACTTTAAAACATGCTCATTGTAAGATATATGAAATCAATTGATGCATTCAGCCAACAATTGAAAATGATTGAGTACTTTGTGACGAAGCCACGTGAGTGAATTACCTCTTGACATCGTCGTTTGAAGTGTTTCCTTACAAGTGACATCGAACTGGAGGAATTTTTTTGTCGATACTGGAGGCTTGGGTCTTCAAGTTAAATTCTTCTCAGCTCATTTTAAAGCAGTTCGATGACTTTGAGGTCAGGAGACTAGCAACTTTAACTCTACTTCGAACAAACTCCTCCTTGACAAGTCGACTAATTGTCCTGTTGATGAATGAATGAATGGTCCACAGAACACAGTGGACCAGGGCGCTTTGTGTTTCACAGATTATCTCGATACTTTTATGTGTTGCTTCAACTCGTCGTATCTGAGAGCGATCGAATCACTTCTCAGTCTTCATTTATATCGCCAAGAATGAAAGATTCCGGTCTCTAGCAGGATTTGGACACCTTGAGCACGTAATGTCCTAACCATGATCGACACTCCAGTCAACATTCTCATTCTTGTGTACTGTCCAGAGAATCAGAAGGAGCTGTTCGATATAATGGCGCTTAATGTCCCATGAAATCGGAAAAAAGCGTTTGAATTGAATTGGAATTGAAGTACCTTGTATGCAAATGATAGGAACAGGGCCGTGAGGCCAAAAGCATCCCTAGACAAAGACAGATCCACCCTCGTGCTTCACGGTCGGAGTCAGGTACTCCGGATTGAATCTTGTGCCGATAAAACGTTTCACATAGATTATACCATCGTTTCCTAGCAGCATATACTTTAACTCATCTGACCAAACTACTCTACGCCACATCTGAGGCGTCCAGCTAAGGTGCTTATGTGCTGATATCAAGTCGGTCCCGTCTTATCTTCGCAGAGATAAATGGATTTTTCACAGGCCTTCGTTCATGTAGTCCCACACGCTATAATAGACGTCTGATAATCCTCATGGATGGCGAGAATTCCGATGGAGACGATACAAGAAGGAGATTATCCGTAGCAGTGCGTCGATGGTCTTTTCCGGATAAGAGTAAAACGTTGCGGTAAACAACTTGAGTGGTGCAGCGATCTCTGTCTGGTTGTTTCTTTTTCACCACAACTTTTACAGTACGATAACGTTTCATGAGCTGTGTTATAATATTATTTGCATTCGAAAACTGACTGGAGAGTTTGGCTAGAGAACTTAAGTATCTGTGTCTATTTAAGATTGCCCCTAGAAAAGTTTCGGTGAAATTTCATTCACGAAGCCTAGCATGCAAAACCTTTGCGAAATTCATCATGAAAATCAAACTGTCCACTGTTTTACGATAAAAGATTTTCAAAGAACTCTTAAAAACCGTAAAATTTGTGAGTGAGCTACCTGCTTCTTAAATTTGAAGTAGATTGCTCTATGGTAAAGAAAGATATGACACAAACATTGATTTATACAAATCATTGGCCAATATTGGGATAAGTGAATCAATAGAACTGACTCACGTGTTTTGTAGTTTGATCTTTTAAAACTCAGAGCTTTATCCGTCTATGCTATGAACTCGAAAAGTGATTTTTGAGTTATTTATCTTCTCAGTTGGATTCCAGCTATACTTGAACAAGTGGGAGGATGCTTCACCTTCCGGAGAATGCTTGCTGCAATCGATATCGTTATATTATTCTTGCCTTGGGAGTTAGTAAATTTTTATTATGTAAGTTGAAAATGGTTTTTATATTGATTTGTAGACCTTCGACAAAATAAAGAACTCGAGTTCTCACGAATGTAGTTCGTAGAAACAAATGAATACTTCGTCGAGGGGATGTTCAATTCTTCATCCGACAATGAGATGTTCATTTCTTCATCCGACAAGCTTTGAAATTCTGAGGAAAAATAATCAACTAGCTGAGATGAGGCCTATTGTAACGAAGCATCTTCTAGTTAGGATGAACTGGAAAAAGCTCGACTACTACATATTTATTAGAATAGGAACCAGAGTGGGCTATATGGGTTACCCTGAGCAAACAGACAATATTTTAGGCCTAAAGTTCATAGAAAAACCGGAAATTTTTTGTCGGGCGAAACTAAAAAAAAAGAATGGGAATCAGCGATCAAAATCAAAGAGTGAAAAAGATAACTTTTGATTTTTTTTGTCTTCGCTTTTCTCCTCTACTTTGAATTTTCGCTGAATTTTTAGAAAAATCGAAAAAAGGGCGAAAATTTGCCCAAAAAAGATGCTCCCTCCAAAAAACTTGACGGAGGCGGAAAACAATTCATTTCTACAAATACTAAGATGCCCTGGTCTGAGACTATAAAATATAAGGATTTAACTGAGAAAATGCATTTTCTACGCTGGGGTTGCTACTGGACCGCAAATAACACCTTGTAACTCTCCAAACCCTTGAAAGATGAGTCTTGACAACTCGTCCTTTGGTGGATAAAGTACTTGTAATTAAAAAATCAATCCTTGGGCTAGACGCATCCACTCAGGGACCGCTCTCTTAATCCTTGGGCTAGACGCATCCACTCAGGGACCGGTCTCTTAATCCTTGGGCTAGACGCATCCACTCAGGGACCGGTCTCTTAATCCTTGGGCTAGACGCATCCACTCAGGGACCGGTCTCTTAATCCTTGGGCTAGACGCATCCACTCAGGGACCGGTCTCTTAATCCTTGGGCTAGACGCATCCACTCAGGGACCGGTCTCTTAATCCTTGGGCTAGACGCATCCACTCAGGGACCGCTCTCTTAATCCTTGGGCTAGACGCATCCACTCAGGGACCGGTCTCTTAATCCTTGGGCTAGACGCATCCACTCAGGGACCGGTCTCTTAATCCTTGGGCTAGACGCATCCACTCAGGGACCGGTCTCTTAATCCTTGGGCTAGACGCATCCACTCAGGGACCGGTCTCTTAATCCTTGGGCTAGACGCATCCACTCAGGGACCGCTCTCTTAATCCTTGGGCTAGACGCATCCACTCAGGGACCGCTCTCTTAATCTTTACTGGGGAACGTTTTTGCTCTTCTCTCTTACACACTTTTTACACACCTGATTTTTTTTTCTCAAACAGATCTGCTGCTCAACTTGAAATTTTCGATTTCAGGTATGCTGTCTAGCTTCAATTTGCTCTAACTACAGCATAATCAACTTCACTTTCATTTGTATGACGGAAGATGCCGCTGATGTCATCAGAATTGACAATGTATCTTATCTTACTATTGAAACATTTACCTACTTAGTTCAAATTATGTTCTTCAGCAAAAACAATGATTTTTTAATCTTCAAAAGAGTCACGTAATAACTCATGTAGATTACTTCTATTCAGAAGACTCGACAACGGTATGATTACACTCCAACCGAGAAGAGTTACATCATTTGGGCAGTAGGAATCGGGACAATCATTGGAACGTTTCCCATCAACTATGCATACGTGCGCTTTGGCGCTAGGTGAGCATTCATTTTTTCTGAACAATTGACTTTTAATAATTGAAGTACAACGGCAGAGCTATCAAAATTAGAATCAAAGAACTTTTTCATTTAAAAAGTGAAGGTAACTAGTTCTTATTCTGAAATGGAGTTCACAGACGAATATTGTTTTTAGATGAAAAGGTTTGTGAAGGTGAAACACGTTGTCTTCTTGCGCATTGTTTCGAAATTGTTCTTGCAGTGTTTTAAAAGTTTTACCGATGTTTTCATAAAATGAGAAAGTCTTTTAATCAGAAATCCTTTTAACCTCTATCGGTCAACCATTGAATTAGTGAATTCACCATATCATACCAAAAAAATTTCAAAAATTTTAGTATTTGAGTTCTCAAAATGCTTTCGGATCTTCAAAATTAACAGACTGCCATTCTTCATTGCGGGAGTGACGAGTGTAATTTCAACTTCGCTCATTCCGTGGGCAGCTCATCTTGGTCTCGTTTACCTTGTACTCCTGCGTCTTCTACAGGTCTAGTTCTTGGAGAGTCACCACATATCAAGTAGGTCAAAGTCAAAAAGCGTCCAGATAGAGGTCATCATTTCGAATGGAAAAGGTTTAAAAGCTCATAAGCCGGATAGTGTGCGCAATCATTGTGCGAAGGGTCCGGAGTTCGACCTTCACTCCGGACAGATTCACCGGAACCAAAAAATTTCAACAGACTTTTGTAGTGTTTTTGCACGAATCTTAATACTTCGCTGCTGCAGCACAAACTAGCAGTTATCTAGCGGACAGCCCCTGGTTCTAGCAGTATAGGTCTATCCTGCATCTCAGAGGAGCGCATATCCTGCCACGAGGTGGTAACAAGTGCGCGAAAGATTATTATAGCTTGTAGTGATAAACCGTGATACTAAGAGTTAGACGACGGAGTTCGATACCGCTTCGAGTATTAGCTGCTGCATATATGTGTGCATCACATAGCTCTACTCGGTTTTCGACTTTTTGGCATTTCTGAAAAACACTTCTATGAAGTCCGAAGAAAAAAAACATGGATGTCGAATCTTTGCCGCAGAAAATTATGTTTTCCTCGAAACGTCGATTTTCAAACGGAAGAAATTGCTTCGTATATATCGTAAAAAGACTGCAAAAAGACTTGAGTATTATCACAAGTAAGAAACTGTTCTGATTAGATCATACTTCCAGGGAATCGCTTACGCGGCGGACTTCGCGGCTATCGGCATTCTGTGCGTTCGATGGGCGCCACTCTCTCAGATTGCTCTTTTCATCGGCTTCCTGACATCTTTTACCTCTTTGGCGACTGGAATCACCAATCCAATCGCTGGCTTTGTGACTTTTTTCACAAAAAAATCACTAACCGACCTATTTTCTTTACTTTACTTTGCTTCCCAAATGAAACAGAATCAATATGCTAGTTTCTAGTTAACACAAAAAAACAGAGGTTTCGTCTTAGTTTTGCACGTCTGCTCTTGGATGGAGATGGGCGTTCTACTTCAACTCGGCTCTCTGTCTGGTGCTGTTCCTTCTCTGGCTGGTCTTCTATTCCGATGATCCACAGACTCATCCGAGTGTTTCTGACAAAGAGCTGAACTTCATCCAAGAAAACAAGACCAAGGAACACATTGAGAGGGACTCATTCGTACCTTATTGGGTAGGTCAGAGGTCCCGGAAACTTGAATACAACTGAATTTAACACTCAATCAAGATGGAGATGAGAAGCATTTTTATAAGTTGATTTGTTGTTTTTTTTAAACAGGTGACCTTTATTTTAAAAAAAATTATTCATCGGAGGTTCAGCAAATCTGCACGAACAAGACGATTTTGGTTGTATGGTTGAACGCGTTGACGGAATTGGTCTCTATGGTAATCATCTTCACCTACGCCCCCATCTACATAAACAAAGTAAGCAGGGATTTGTTTTGCGTTTTTTTCGAAGCTACTGTTACAAACCTGATAAAAAAAATTGAGGGGAAAGCTATATCGAAAGACCGGACCGGATTAAAAATTCTCCAAAAATCGACTTTTTTTCGAGTTTTTTCAACAATAGGGTTATTTTTGTTAAAAATTTCAACAACAGGGTTACTTTTTTTAATTGAGTTTTTTAACAACAGGTTATCAAATCTCGGTTACGAAAAACATATCATTGATATAACCGAACAACAAGATAATCTTGGTATTCTATTTGAATATACATTCAACATCAATGAAGAAAAAAAACCATTTCCTACTGCTTTATTTTATTTTGCTTTAAGTAAATCGGTGAAAAAATTTATCTCAATTTCGCTTTTACCAGACATTCGGTCCCAGAGTTGAAATTTGTAAAGGTTCTTGGATACTCCATAACCACCAAACTTGTAAAGGTTCTTGGATACTCCATAACCACCAAATTTGTAAAGGTTCTCGGATACTCCATAACCACCAAATTTGTAAAGGTTCTTGGATACTCCATAACCACCAAATTTGTAAAGGTTCTTGGATACTCCATAACCACCAAATTTTTAAAGGTTCTTGGATACTCCATAACCACCAAGTTTGTAAAGGTTCTTGGATACTCCATAACCACCAAATTTGTAAAGGTTCTTGGATACTCCATAACCACCAAATTTTTAAAGGTTCTTGGATACTCCATAACCACCAAATTTGTAAAGGTTCTTGGATACTCCATAACCACCACGGCATTTCTCGCTTCGATAGGCTCTGTCATTCGTGTTCCAATAAAATTGAGTTCTGCCTTTCTTTCGGATTATATCAAGTGAGTTTAAAATTTTTAAACTTGAATGTTGATAAAAATTCATGATACAATTACACATTTTTCGCGAATGTATATAAATTGTTATCTTAAATGTATTATAACTCTACTCTCTGGGTCCTCACTGATGAGCTCCACCCAGAGAGCACGAAAATCTGTCTGAGCAGGGGCGAAACTTACTTTTGTGAATTTACGTTTTTTAAAAGTAATTGCTTCGATTTGAATCGTGCTGATTCCCTTGTAATTCTTGTTTTTCAGTCATAATACAGCAAAACCTCTTTCAGGCGGTTTTCCGAAGTTAAAAAAATGATGTTTTTCAACACGCTAGCTGTGGGAGTATGTGGTTTGTCAAAGTGTTTTTAGTTTTGATATTATCTAAGTATAATACTTTTAGTTTATATGTATAATTATGAAAAATAATTGCAAACTTTGTAGAGGAAATTAGAAAATATCTAGTGAAGAGCTGTTTTGAAGTGTAATTAGCGAAGTTTGCGAACTCCGACAAAAAGGAATTCGCCAACATTCATGCGTCAACAAATGATTTAGTCTTGCTAAATTACGCAAAAAGGAAATATTCGCAAAAAAAGTTATTAGCAAGTTTAAAGGTAACTTAAGAAAACTTTTTTGTGATGACAGGTTTATCTTGCGGACTGATTGGACTGATGCCAGAAAAATGGATGGCTGTGTCCATGATGACCTTGTCAGCCGTGATATGTGCCTTCAACTGCGGGGGTTTCTACAAATGCGGCACCCTTACTTCGAGGTAAATTCGCTCACGAATTCATATTATACATTATCACTTTGATTTATGCATTATTTCATACATTTTAGGTTTTTATGTAAATGTATAAATTCGTAGTGGACTTCTTTTCAGACAGTATGCCCACTTCGTGCTTGCAACTGTCCAGTTTTCTAAGTGTGTCGCGCTATTCGCCGGCCCCGGCCTGGTCGCTCTTTTAACCACGACTGATTCAGATGCTATAGGATGGAGGAACATATTCCTTGTTAACTGCTTCTTCATGCTTATAGTCGGTTTTCTTTATAATTAACTGTTTTTTTCCCAAGCTACAGTATGTTGAATACTGTAACTCATTGCAGTCAAACTTCCTCTTCTACTTCGTCGTGTCGGACCAGCCCGCGCCGTTCACATTTATAACAAGGCAGAATAAGGAGGTCTCATCCCGAGAAGCTCCTGATACTAAAGATTCCGATTTGTGATGCTTCAGTCGTTTATCCATTGAAACCTTGCGAGCAGATGCTTAGTAATCAGCTTCTATGAACAATTTCTAATTTTCTTTACTCCCCCTTTTCTTTAAAGCTCTCCATCGTTTCCGATCTGGTCCTTTAATAACATGTATTTATCAAACATCAAAAACGGTTTTCAAGACCTCTGCTATGATTTCGGTAAAGGATTTTTCTCTCTGAACAGTAGTCAACTTGCGAGGTGACAACACAGGGTTGGTAAACAATAGTACTAGTTCATCCTCATGCAATGTCACACAGTGAGCTATCAAATGACGGGTTCGTATTCGGAAGTATGTGATTGCTCGATGTCTTGTTTGAGGCGGTCCCTAACAAATATAACCTGCATTTCCTTCTTAACATATATGCTTTCCCACCTTTCTTCTAATTCAAATGAATGATGTTTTAGCTTTTTTTGCTCTTCTCTATTTCATCCAAAGACTATATTCTAAAATCAAAAAAACATTTTTTCACTACTGGAATAAAAACCTAATAATCAAACGCACTTGTTCTGAAGGCGATTCCATTGAACAGATTCTTCTGAACGACAAAAAACCTGTCGTAAATAGTATGAAAAGGTATTTTAAAAATCATTTTTGTTAACTCTTAATGCAGTTTCTCTGTCCATCTTCAAAAAATATCAAAGCGTGATTCTCAAAACTAATCGATATATGTACAGGTGGACAAAAAAGCATATTCGTTATGAAATTCATTACTCATCTTATAACAGACAAGAGCAAGAAATAATTTTTATGGAATAAGCTTTTGACATTGGTTTGTTTTGCAAGTAGCAGGACAAGGTATAACGAGGTATGGAAGTTCACAAAGTCTGCAGAAGCAAGACGATTTTTGTTGTGTGGCTGCTGGTAAGCGTGATAAATATCATCACTCCTATCTGCATCAACATGGTATGATGGATGAACTTTTGAAATAGCTCGACTTTTTAGATAGGTTCGCTGCCAAAAGGTGGTTTTTAAATGAAAAGTTTCATAATAATCTTGAATTCGATAACATATATGTATGTTGGGTTCTTATATACTCACGGGCATACCCTGCGTCTTGTCTTACAGACATTGTTTTTTTCTCAATTTAAACGCTTTATCAAGATCAACAAGCCACATCGGAGATATAACATCATCGATTATGGGATCTGTAGCGACATGATACGACTCCACTCCTCAGCGTTCTCTGCCTTCCTTAGGAATTGGGGACCAACGGCTTTGACAAAGTCGTCCCTCCATCTCATAGCAGGGCGACCTTTCGTTCGCTTTGGCCCACGCGGGTGCCACTCTAGCACAGCCCGCGCCCACCGACTGGGGTCGAGCCTCGCAATTCGGCCTACCCAACGCAACCTTCTTTCACGGCAGATTCTGACCACGTCCTTTATGCCCGTCTGACCGCGCACCCACTCGTTAGTCCGCCTGTCGAGTAACGAGCACCCCAGCATAGAGCGCTCCCATCTACGCTGCGCCAAAGCCAATTTGTTCTCAAGTCTTTTTGAAAGGGTCCAGGTCTCCGAGGCATAGATTAGAACGGGCAAGACAGCACCTTCGAAAAGGCGCCTCTTGAGAGACATTGGGACCATTCTTGCCGCGAATAGGCTACGGTATCTATTGAAAGTGAAATTTGCGGACCGGATTCTCCTATCAACTTCAACCGTGAAACGGCTGTCATCGAGGGAGACATCCTGCCCTAAATACACGCATCTGTTCACCACACGAACCTTGATACCCCTTATGGTTACATCTCTACACATAGGGTTTGTCGAGATTGCCACAGTTTTTGAAGGATTGAGTGACAAACCGAGTTTCCCCAGTGCGACAATAAGCTGATCAACCATAGATTGAATCTGCCTACTTTCGTGACTGATGAGAACTGCATCATCAGCGTACAGTAAGTGATTTAAGTACCTCCCATTAACATTGATCCCTTTCCCGCACCAGTTGAGAGACTTGAAAGCTTCTTTAAGAGCAGCAGTGAAAAGACGCGGAGACAGACAGTCCCCTTGTTTAACTCCCCTGCCAATCTCTATCGGAACCTCCTTGCCATTGACCATTAGAGAGTTGAAGCTCTCTTTTCCCAACCGGTACAGGCAGTTCACAAGTTTAGGATGCACCCTTTGGGCTTGAACTATATAAGTCTGAAATCCAGAACTCCAGAACTATATAAGTCTGAAATTCACTTCCAGAAGAACTATGTAGTATCCATCAAAAATGCCTCGCAGTCTACAACGAACTCGAAGAAGCTACCAATAGAAGAAGGGGACTCTTGAAGGGACTCGTACACCACTCTGGAGTGCACACTATCAAACGCTTTTTGAATGTTCAAAAACAACAAGCACAGTGGTAGCCGATACTCCTTGCAGTGGGAAATGATGAGATTTAGCGTGAAGATGCCATCCAGAGTTGAATACTGAGAACGAAAACCCATCTGGTTCGTGCTTCTTTCTGGGTCAAGAATTTGAGCCACTCTCCGGTTAAGAACTCCCGTGAAAGTTTTTTGAACTACCGGCAAAAGAGTGATAGGCCTATAGTTTTTAGTGAGAGTGGAATCTCCTCCTTTTGGCAGAAGTATGATTCGGCCATTCCCAAATCCTGATGGAATTTGTCCCTCCAGACATCTATTAAAGATGCTGGTTAGGGCAGGAGTGAGAATGTCCGCACCACAGCGAAGCATTTCCCCAGTGATTCCGTCCTTCCCTGGCGATTTACCAGAAGTGAGACACCGGAGTGAAGCGAACACCTCATCGTTTTGGATGGGCATCCACTCCTCCTCAGTGTACAACTCGGTATACCCATCACCACTATCACCCCGATAAAGTTCAATGTAAAAGTCCTGGAACACCCTCATGACCTGAGTCTGCTGACAAACAATTTGACCACCCGAATCCTTGATCCGAGTAATCAGCTGCCTGGCCACACTCTGGGATTTGAACGGTTTTTTCCATCCTCGCCCTACCCGCACCGCCTGACCAACCGTCTTGTTGAATCGCTCCACTCTATCATCCCTCCAACTTTGCCGTAAGGCTCGGTTGGTCAGGTCACCCATTGCACTCGCGAGACTCCTATGCCATTTGTTTTTAGTCGGCGTCTTTCTTGTAAGAGTCTTTGGGTACGTTGAGAAAAACGCTGCGCTGTTGGAACAATCTCTCTCGCAATCTCAGCAGCGCGACTAATGGCATTTATTTATTTATTTATTTATTCGTTTACACCATTAGGTGTGACACTAAAATGAGTCGAGAGAACACATAATAATTAGAACGCACTTCCCACAAAGGGAGAGAAGAACAAAAAAAAGACATTACATCACGAGGTCATAGTAAAGAGGCAAGAACAGAATTAAAACATCTAAAAAAGAACAATAACTTAGTGAGAAAGCAAGAGGATGCGAGAGAGGAGGGCTGAAGATGGGACTTCGTTGTCTTCCTTCATAAGCAGTTGAAGGAGAATAGAAGCGGAGGAATACCCAAGGACCACTGTTACATTGTACACTCGGGGGTTGCCAAGCCCCGGCATCGTCTGTATTCTGAGACGGATCACAGTGGAGGAGGAACACTGCAGGTACGCCGTGAACAGGGCCCAAGGGTATGTGCTGCCGATGAAAGTGGAGGTGAAGCTGCCTTGCGATCTCTTCCCGAGTTTTCCAAATATAAGTTAAGGTGGTATGGGAGGGGAATAATCTAAAGAAAGCAACAAAAAAAGAGAAATCAAATAGTCAATGGGGGAAATTTAGATATTGGACACGCTCAATCTTAGAAACTCTAAGTCTGGGAAAGAATACAGACGCTTCTTAAAGATTTTAGAATTAGGGCTGTTCATTAACTCAGGAGGTAGCTTACACATCCAACGGGCTGTTCGAACACAGAAGGAGTGGAAATATTGAGAGCGGTTCGCTTTAGGGATGTGAAAATTGAATGGAGCTACTCTACCATTACAAGGCTTAAACGTGAAAAGGTTACTTATAGTCACAGTCATTTCACAGCGAATGAATTTGAAAGCAAGAACAAGATCATTACATACTCTTCTATAATAGAGACTGTGCAACGAAAAATTAATGAGACGAGCTTCATAAATTGGAAAGGGAGACGAAGAATGGAAATCAACACAACGATAGTGTAACAACTTGGTGAACACATGACTCACTTTTTCAATCTGGACAATGTCTTTTTTAATAAAAGGAGACCACACAGAAGAACAAAACTCACAAATTGGTAAAACATATGTCTTGAAGCATCTAATATAAATCGCAGCTATTTTGGACTTCAAAATGCGAAAAATACAATATACAATATTTAAGGATCTTCTAACAACTGAAGAATAATGATAACGGAAACTGAGATCTGAATCAATCAGAACACCAAGATCTCGAATGAAAGAAGAAGATTTGAATGGGGAAGAAGGAGAAACGAAGTAATTTAGTTGTGGGTTTCTTTTTCCTACATAGAGTACATTGCATTTTTTCTCCGCAATGTCCAACTGCCATTTCTTGCAGTAATCTAACATGTATGAGGAAGCAGAACAGAGTTGGGAATGGGCATCGCTTTGATTTTGCGCGTCAAAAATTGTTGATAGTTTTATGTCATCAGCGAAAAGTTGGATATCAACCAAAGGCAGTGTTCGAAATGCGCTGGGAAGATCGTGAATGTAAAACAGAAAGAGTATGGGTCCGAGAACTGACCCTTGCGGCACTCCGGAAGTCACGTCTTTGGAAGCTCCTAAATGAGAATTAACGCGAACAGAAAAAGAGCGGTTAGCGAGATAAGAATCGAACCAAGACAATAGGTTACCACGAATACCAAGACAATTCAGCCTATGAATTAATTTAGGATGCGAGACTGAATCGAATGCCTTAGTTAAATCATAGTATACAGGATGACCATAAATTACCTGGACAAATGTAAATGTCTGTATTTCCTTTCATAACGAAATTCATATCTTGGTATCATAACATACTTTATCACAATATATAACCAACAGTTATGCACAATCATGTTCGATACGGCCGCCTCTAGCGCGAACGCATGCCTTGAGACGACGATCGTATCCACATGCCAGTGACCGCAGGTAGTCGTTGTCGAGTTCGTCCCATGCCTTCAGAAGGGCGGCACGCAGAGAATCGAGATTGTGGTGGTGGATAGCTCCAACCTTTGCCTGCATGAAGCCTCAGACGCTGAAGTCGAGCGGGTTGAAGTTCGGGAGAATTCGATGGCCATTAGGAAGTGCTTATGAAGTTTGGGGTGTGTGTGCGCAACCACTCTTGTGCGATTTTGGACTTGTGGGCAGGTGCCGAGTCCTGTTGAAAGGTCCAATCAGCTCCATTATAGTGTGTCCTACTCCAACGCTCTACCACGTCTTCGAGGATTTTCTTTACGTAGAAGTTGGCATTTATCTTCACACCAGGGTTGACGAAAAGCAACGGCGTTTTGCCCGTTGCGCAAACACCTCCCCAAACCATGAGGTACTTGGAGTGGCTGCTTCTTCCGACTGTGATTTCATGCTCAGCTGCTCCATTACGATCGTGAGCAAGTATTATGTCGTTTTGAAAATTTACCGACATCTCAATGGTGAATATTTTTTCATCAGTTCACAGCGTACGGAAACGCTCGGCCCGCGTACATCGTTGCAACAGATCTTTGCACCGTTGATGTCGAAGAAGCTTCTGTCGAGCATCCAATCCATGTCGTTTCTGCATCCTGTAGGGGTGCATCCCGAGACGGTGTTTGATTATCATTCGTGTTGATTCAGGGAAGATACCGACCGACGAAGCGAGCTTCCTCATGGATTGTCGAGGATTGCGTGCGATGCGTTTCCGGATAATGCTCCTAATCTGGGGCGTGTCGGATGTCGGTGGACGAGCTCTTCCTGCACGGTCCTTGCCATCGGCTGTCTCCCGAAGACGATTGATGGTGGCGTAAACAGTTGTTCGTGGAGCATTGAGTCGTCGCGCGATGTTCGCTCTCGTGTGACCGGAGTTGTGCAGTGCAATGATCGCAGCACGAAGAGGACTTGATTGCAGCATAACTGTACAAGTAAAGCTAGAGTCATGAAACTTCAAACAAAAAACAACCAGTCTCAGAGCATTATCATGGAGAAAAGAAAACAAAGATCGGTCAACTGTGTCGCGCAATAGAGCACGTTGAAAATTTGTCTAGGTAATTTATGGTCACCCTGTAGACAGTCAACGCATCCATTCGAATCGAGAGCTTTATTCCATTTTTGAGTGGTGACAATCAATTGTGACTGGACAGACTTTCCAGGTACGAACCCATATTGATCTGCAGGAATAATAGAGTGCAAGTCAGACCACCACTGAAGCTTATCTCTAACCAGTCGCTCAAATACTTTGGACGGGCTAGGCGTTATAGCAATGGGACGGAAGTCATCGACACATTTGGGGTTAGCACATTTAGATATCGGAGTGATATATGACACTTTCCAGAGAGAAGGAAAAATCCCTAGCTGAATTGACAAGTTATAAATATAACTAAGAGGCTCTGAAAGAGAATAAGCGCAATACTTATACACGATTTGAGGAATACCATCAACACTTCTTGAAGTAGTTGATTTCAACTTTCGCATCTGGCGGGCGACTTCTTGAGGCATGATGAGGATATCAGTGAGAGAGTCTCCAATCACATTATCAACAGAGGGAAAGTCCCCATTATCAGTACTGAATACGGAAGAAAAGAAGAGAGAAAGAGCTTCAGCTTTCGCTTCATCTGTGTGATGGCTATTACCAGACAAGTCTAAGAAAGAAGGAATAATCGCTTTGCCTTTTAGATGCGAATTCATAAATTTATACAAAGCTTTCGGGTCAAGTAGTTTACGCTTCTCTCTATTTGATTCGAATTTCATTACAGCCTTATCCAAATTATGCGAAATTCTTTTGTATTCTGATAGAACTCTAGAGTGATTAATTTTCTCGAACAAAGATCTTTTGTGACGGTACATAGAACGTATATACTCAGGATACGATTCAAACGGGGTTCCTCGACGTTTAGTAGGCACATATCTAGAAATAGCTTGCGTCAAAACGAGATTGAGCTTATGGACAAGATCATCGACACTAACCCAGTTATTAAACGTAACTGACCAGTCGATGCTTTTGAGGTGGTCATTAAACTCATCATAATTACCCTTATGATAGTCATAGACTTCTTCAAGAGAAATAGGTGGAGAGAGAAAAGAGAGAGTAAAAGATATAGAATTGTGATCAGAAGTGGCCGTAAAGGGTGGGCCAACAATGCAATTGGATACTGTATCCTGTGTAGACAAGACTAAATCAATGATTTTAGACCCATAAGTACAAGTTTTAACGTGCTGAGTCATAGAGAAGTCCAAACTTAGGTCCTTGAGAAAATTTGATGAGAAAGACAGCGTGCTCGAATCAAATTCCAAATTAAAGTCCCCAACTATTACAGATGGTTGGGGAACAGCAACTAATTCTGTGAGCGAATCGAAAAAAGATTCGTTTTGTTGAGAAGATAATGCTGGAGGCCTATAACAGATAATTATCCGGGTTTTAGAGACAGAGATAGAGGAAAACAGGTCGAATGCCAAAATGTTGAATGCAGAATTTCTACGCGTAGATACTTGGCTGAACGGTAAATGATCTCTAATGAGAGCACAAACACCACCACCCCTTCTATTCGATCTGTCATGCCGTAGTACAGTGTAGGGAAGACTACCAGTGAGTTCAGAGTCTCTTATGTCATCATTAAGCCAAGTTTCTGAGCAGAGGAGAAGATCTGGCTTATGAGAAGAAAGTAAATGATGCAAATGCTTCAACTTACTTTTTAAAGAGCGAGCATTAAAGTAAAGAACAGAAAGAGAGTCAAGAGACATAGTTCCTTGATCAATCATTTCCCTGAATGGGAGAAGGCCTGTAGGAGGTTTGTGGAAGAGCCGGCGGTAGTGTACGCCTCGGCCCTCCTATCTCTTGCTTTTGCCATAACTCATCCCGGTATAACACCCAGCCGGAGGCTGGGTTCGCTTCACGTAGTTGTTTTAGCAGGAGTCTTTTTGTGTTCCAGGTCGTCAGTTCATCGGGTGTCATTGATTTACGGATGTAAACGCCCTTCCATTTAGACAGAGAGCGCAGAGAATGAGCAGCACGCAAGGAAGACAGCATGAAAGAACGCGCCGGTAACATCACTTTGAGCAAGCGCCGGTTACCGGTGCCCATTCTGAAGACTGCTTCAGGTCGCACTTGAACATTCAGATCGTCTAATAACTCCCGTACCACTGCCTCATCATGTGATACACGCTCCCCCGCAGAAGGAGAGTCGCTCTCTTTTAAGCCAACAATGACGAGGGAGCGTGCGCGACGGAAAGCTTCCTCATCATGCGACGAATTTGGGGAGGACTGTGACTGAGGCTGTGGAAGAGACGACAGTACTGCGGCAGAGGGTGCTTCAACAGAGCGTGACTTGCAAGAGCAAGTTTGAGTTGCGACCTGTTCCAGAGTTGTCGATAGAAGCATTATCAGACGAGAGTACACCTGCCAGTGGGCGGCAGGGAAACCTGCCGGTGCTTCTGCATTCGCAAGTGCAAGTGCTTCAGCGACCAATCCACTGACTGGAGAAGACAGAACAGCAGGAGAAGAGGCAGACGTATTTGATGCAAAAAAAGATTCCGGATCTTCTACTTTCTTCTTTCTTTGAGTTCTCTTCGGAGGCATGTTTGAAAGTCAAAACTAAAAATTTGAGTTATAAGGAACAATTGGGCAGTCTACAAAATAGAGACAACGGTTGTAGGAGAGAGAAAAAGATTGAAACAAATCACAAGAAAACTGTGATAATCAATCAATTCAAGAGCGCGTAATAAGGTCACCTTCCAATGAGAGTACAGAGAAGGGAAGTGAGTACAGAGAAGGGAAGTTAGCGTGCAATAGGGAGGGTTGGAGCCAACCGCTTCCCTCTCTCTCTCTCTAGTGCATAATGATAGAGTGGACGATTCGTTTTGAAGTTTACACGACCAGTGAACTGGCGGGGCAGTGGATTGGCTGGGATTCTGACCACAGCTATAAGAAGCCTGTGATCAGAGACAAAATCAAAACAATTCGTAACACCGACATTGAGGACTTGAAGCCCTTTTGGGTAGATGAAAAAGTCGATTTCGTTACGAACCGTTCCATTCGGCCCCTCCCATGTGTATTTGCGCCCAGGTCGTTTTTTGAAGAAGGTATTACCAATACTTAAACCATACGTGTCACAGAAATTAACCACCATTTGTCCCTTGGAATTTCTGGCCCCAACGCCATAGTTCCCCACGCTAGTCTCGGAACCCTGTCTTGAGCCGACCTCACTGTTAAAGTCACCCAAAATTACCCTGTGGACTTTTTTGAACAACCTAGACTGCGGCACAGGTTCGACAAAAGCCGCCTCCAAGTCCATGAGGAACTCGTCAAACTCGACCTGCGGGCGAGACGAAGCGGGCGCGTAAACAGAAAACAGACGCAACAGAACGTGGCCCATCTTTAGGTCAAGGTAGGCTATGCGCGGGGAGACCGAAACGAAACGGACCACAGACAATGTACACGCGCTGCCCAGAATGAAACCAACGCCTGCTGTGCGACTATCAGTACGCCCCGTATGATAAAAGGTCCGACCTGTTCTCAGCGTCATGGTTCCCTCCTCCTTACTTCGTACTTCTTGCAGTGCCAATACATCGATTGGCCTTCCGTCGAGTGCCTCCTCCAATTCGTCCAATCTTGCGTCGGTCGTTAACGACTGGAGGTTGAGCGAGGCAAGCAGTAGCGGCCGAAGTGTTAATCTTCTTCTTCTGTCGCTCATGATGGCGCTACGATCCCGGAGCGCCAAATCTTCTCGGGAAAGGACTCTCACAGACGAGGGAAGAGACGGTGCAGGAGCAACCGCTTACGGAGGGAGACGAATGAAAGAGTGTTAGACGCTTACGCTTACGGAGGGAGACGAATGAGACATTGTTATACTAAACGAAACATTGGCTTTAAAAGCTACGGTTTTGAAAATTTTCTTCATAGCTAATCATTTTGAGCATCAGAGACTCCGGTTCTTGAAAAAAACTTTTACAAAGAAAAATTTTTTAAAAAGAAAAATTATTTTTTACATAAAACACGCTTAGGCTTAGGCAAAAGTTTACGCTAACGAGGCCATACGGCTTAGGCTAATGAGACCGTATCACAAAAAAAATGCCACTCTGCACTGTCTGGCGTCTAGTATGCCCGTGAGTATATAAGATCCGTATGTTGTTTTGTTTACAGTACTAATAATCGACTGAATTTCTACCATTTATTCCGCAACTTCAGTCTAATTTCCACTTTTTTATCCGCCAAAGAACGCCGTTCTGAGAATCCACTTAACATATTGATTCATTCTATGAGAGGCACGAAATATGAAAGAGGAAACTTTTTTTATTATTGTTAAAGTTGAAACTTTAATTTTTTTTAAATTGGATAACTATCATCACATACAGGCCTAACTGCATCAACATGGTCTGGATGAATTTTTGAAAAAGCTCAACTTTTTCGATAGGTTCGCTGCCAAAAGGTGGTTTTATGAAAAGTTTCATATACCTTGAAACCAAGGTATTTTTCCAGGTTCACGGTCATTCCCTTTCTACCACGTCGTCTTCCCTTTCATGAGCTCGGTCTTTCATTTTACAGTGAATGTCCACGCTATTTTCTTCACCGACAGCATAGAATCAATGATCATTTAATTTCCTCATCTCCGATTATAAAGACTCTTTAATCAATTCAAGCCATGCAAAAAACTTGTCTCATCGGTCGCATTACAAAATAATGCACATAAGACATATAATAGTTCTCAGGACAGCGCAGAAAAATCAGTCTTCACTCAATTGTATCAGTCTCTACTCAATTAAAGAAAAATATCATTATATAAGACCCCGCTGGGAATAATTTTTCCCGAAATGCTCAAAATGTTATTCCTCAGCCAAAAACCTTATTTTTCCAAAACTTCGAGTATGCGAACTTGGAAGAAGGAAATTCCGATATTAGTTTTTTTTCGCTGCCAAAATAGGGACGAAGAATCGGTTACTATTTTGCAGTGCCAAGAGATAAATTACTCTGTGGACAGGTCCCTGCCAAATCACGGATAATTTTATTTTTCCTTTGTGACATGTTTTGGCACTGTCAAACTCGGCTCTTTTTTTGAACACTTTTTGTCACTGCCAAATCACGGACAATATTGTTTTTCCTCTGTGACATGTTTTGGCACTGCCAAACTCGGCTCTTTTTTGAACACTTTTTGTCACTGCCAAATCACGGACAATTTTGTTTTTCCTTTGTGACATGTTTTGGCACTGTCAAACTCGGCTCTTTTTTTAAAACACTTTTTGTCACTGCCAAATCACGGACAATTTTGTTTTTCCTCTGTGACATGTTTTGGCACTGCTAAACTCGGCTCTTTTTTGAACACTTTTTGTCACTGCCAAATCACGGACAATTTTGTTTTTCCTTTATGACATGTTTTGGCACTGTCAAAATCGGCTCTTTTTTGAACACTTTTTGTCACTGCCAAATCACGGACAATTTTGTTTTTCCTTTGTGACATGTTTTGGCACTGTCAAACTCGGCTCTTTTTTAAAACACTTTTTGTCACTGCCAAATCACGGACAATTTTATTTTTCCTTTGTGACATGTTTTGGCACTGCTAAACTCGGCTCTTTTTTGAACACTTTTTGTCACTGCCAAATCACGGACAATTTTGTTTTTCCTTTATGACATGTTTTGGCACTGTCAAACTCGGCTCTTTTTT
This sequence comes from Allodiplogaster pararmata, assembly GCA_964056735.1. Classification (NCBI taxonomy): domain Eukaryota; kingdom Metazoa; phylum Nematoda; class Chromadorea; order Rhabditida; family Diplogasteridae; genus Allodiplogaster; species Allodiplogaster pararmata. Next base: position 9,457,361 of record OZ057408.1, on the reverse strand, counting down.
TGAACACTTTTGTCACTGCCAAATCACGAACAATTTTGTTTTTCCTTTGTAACATGTTTTGGCCCTGTCAAACTCGGCTCTTTTTTGAACACTTTTTGTCACTGCCAAATCACGGACAATGTTGTTTTTCCATTGTAACATGTTTTGGCCCTGTCAAACTCGGCTCTTTTTTTGAACACTTTTTGTCACTGCCAAATCACGGACAATGTTGTTTTTCCATTGTAACATGTTTTGGCCCTGTCAAACTCGGCTCTTTTTTGAACACTTTTTGTCACTGCCAAATCACGGACCATTTTGTTTTTCCTTTGTGACATGTTTTGGCACTGTCAAACTCGGCTCTTTTTTGAACACTTTTTGTCATTGCGAAATCACGGACAATTTTGTTTTTCCTCTGTGACATGTTTTGGCACTGCTAAACTCGGCTCTTTTTTGAACACTTTTTGTCACTGCCAAATCACGGACAATTTTGTTTTTCCTTTATGACATGTTTTGGCACTGTCAAACTCGGCTCTTTTTTTGAACACTTTTGTCACTGCCAAATCACGAACAATTTTGTTTTTCCTTTGTAACATGTTTTGGCCCTGTCAAACTCGGCTCTTTTTTTGAACACTTTTTGTCACTGCCAAATCACGGACAATGTTGTTTTTCCATTGTAACATGTTTTGGCCCTGTCAAACTCGGCTCTTTTTTGAACACTTTTTGTCACTGCCAAATCACGGACCATTTTGTTTTTCCTTTGTGACATGTTTTGGCACTGTCAAACTCGGCTCTTTTTTGAACACTTTTTGTCATTGCGAAATCACGGACAATTTTGTTTTTCCTCTGTGACATGTTTTGGCACTGCTAAACTCGGCTCTTTTTTGAACACTTTTTGTCACTGCCAAATCACGGACAATTTTGTTTTTCCTTTATGACATGTTTTGGCACTGTCAAACTCGGCTCTTTTTTTGAACACTTTTGTCACTGCCAAATCACGAACAATTTTGTTTTTCCTTTGTAACATGTTTTGGCCCTGTCAAACTCGGCTCTTTTTTTGAACACTTTTTGTCACTGCCAAATCACGGACAATGTTGTTTTTCCATTGTAACATGTTTTGGCCCTGTCAAACTCGGCTCTTTTTTGAACACTTTTTGTCACTGCCAAATCACGGACCATTTTGTTTTTCCTTTGTAACATGTTTTGGCCCTGTCAAACTCGGCTCTTTTTTGAACACTTTTTGTCATTGCCAAATCACGGACAATGTTGTTTTTCCATTGTAACATGTTTTGGCCCTGTCAAACTCGGCTCTTTTTTTGAACACTTTTTGTCACTGCCAAATCACGGACAATGTTGTTTTTCCATTGTAACATGTTTTGGCCCTGTCAAACTCGGCTCTTTTTTGAACACTTTTTGTCATTGCCAAATCACGGACAATGTTGTTTTTCCATTGTAACATGTTTTGGCCCTGTCAAACTCGGCTCTTTTTTGAACACTTTTTGTCACTGCCAAATCACGGACAATTTTGTTTTTCCTTTATGACATGTTTTGGCACTGTCAAACTCGGCTCTTTTTTTGAACACTTTTGTCACTGCCAAATCACGAACAATTTTGTTTTTCCTTTGTAACATGTTTTGGCCCTGTCAAACTCGGCTCTTTTTTTGAACACTTTTTGTCACTGCCAAATCACGGACAATGTTGTTTTTCCATTGTAACATGTTTTGGCCCTGTCAAACTCGGCTCTTTTTTGAACACTTTTTGTCACTGCCAAATCACGGACCATTTTGTTTTTCCTTTGTGACATGTTTTGGCACTGTCAAACTCGGCTCTTTTTTGAACACTTTTTGTCATTGCGAAATCACGGACAATTTTGTTTTTCCTCTGTGACATGTTTTGGCACTGCTAAACTCGGCTCTTTTTTGAACACTTTTTGTCACTGCCAAATCACGGACAATTTTGTTTTTCCTTTATGACATGTTTTGGCACTGTCAAACTCGGCTCTTTTTTTGAACACTTTTGTCACTGCCAAATCACGAACAATTTTGTTTTTCCTTTGTAACATGTTTTGGCCCTGTCAAACTCGGCTCTTTTTTTGAACACTTTTTGTCACTGCCAAATCACGGACAATGTTGTTTTTCCATTGTAACATGTTTTGGCCCTGTCAAACTCGGCTCTTTTTTGAACACTTTTTGTCACTGCCAAATCACGGACCATTTTGTTTTTCCTTTGTAACATGTTTTGGCCCTGTCAAACTCGGCTCTTTTTTGAACACTTTTTGTCATTGCCAAATCACGGACAATGTTGTTTTTCCATTGTAACATGTTTTGGCCCTGTCAAACTCGGCTCTTTTTTTGAACACTTTTTGTCACTGCCAAATCACGGACAATGTTGTTTTTCCATTGTAACATGTTTTGGCCCTGTCAAACTCGGCTCTTTTTTGAACACTTTTTGTCATTGCCAAATCACGGACAATGTTGTTTTTCCATTGTAACATGTTTTGGCCCTGTCAAACTCGGCTCTTTTTTGAACACTTTTTGTCACTGCCAAATCACGGACAATGTTGTTTTTCCATTGTAACATGTTTTGGCCCTGTCAAACTCGGCTCTTTTTTGAACACTTTTTGTCACTGCCAAATCACGGACCATTTTGTTTTTCCTTTGTAACATGTTTTGGCCCTGTCAAACTCGGCTCTTTTTTGAACACTTTTTGTCATTGCCAAATCACGGACAATGTTGTTTTTCCTTTGTAACATGTTTTTTGCACTGCCAAACTTGACTCTTTTTTGAACACTTTTTGTCACTGCCAAATCACGGAAAATTTTGTTTTTCCTTTGTAACATGTTTTTTGCACTGCCAAACTTGACTCTTTTTTGAACACTTTTTGTCATTGCCAAATCACGGACAATGTTGTTTTTCCTTTGTAACATGTTTTGGCCCTGCCAAACTTGACTCTTTTTTTGAACACTTTTTTTCACTGCCAAATCACGGACAATTTTGTTTTTCCTTTGTGACATGTTTTGGCACTGCCAAACTTGACTCTTTTTTTGAACACTTTTTGTCACTGCCAAATCACGGACAATGTTGTTTTTCCATTGTAACATGTTTTGGCCCTGTCAAACTCGGCTCTTTTTTTGAACACTTTTTGTCACTGCCAAATCACGGACAATGTTGTTTTTCCATTGTAACATGTTTTGGCCCTGTCAAACTCGGCTCTTTTTTGAACACTTTTTGTCATTGCCAAATCACGGACAATGTTGTTTTTCCATTGTAACATGTTTTGGCCCTGTCAAACTCGGCTCTTTTTTGAACACTTTTTGTCACTGCCAAATCACGGACAATGTTGTTTTTCCATTGTAACATGTTTTGGCCCTGTCAAACTCGGCTCTTTTTTGAACACTTTTTGTCATTGCCAAATCACGGACAATGTTGTTTTTCCATTGTAACATGTTTTGGCCCTGTCAAACTCGGCTCTTTTTTGAACACTTTTTGTCACTGCCAAATCACGGACAATGTTGTTTTTCCATTGTAACATGTTTTGGCCCTGTCAAACTCGGCTCTTTTTTGAACACTTTTTGTCACTGCCAAATCACGGACCATTTTGTTTTTCCTTTGTAACATGTTTTGGCCCTGTCAAACTCGGCTCTTTTTTGAACACTTTTTGTCATTGCCAAATCACGGACAATGTTGTTTTTCCTTTGTAACATGTTTTTTGCACTGCCAAACTTGACTCTTTTTTGAACACTTTTTGTCACTGCCAAATCACGGAAAATTTTGTTTTTCCTTTGTAACATGTTTTTTGCACTGCCAAACTTGACTCTTTTTTGAACACTTTTTGTCATTGCCAAATCACGGACAATGTTGTTTTTCCTTTGTAACATGTTTTGGCCCTGCCAAACTTGACTCTTTTTTTGAACACTTTTTTTCACTGCCAAATCACGGACAATTTTGTTTTCCCTTTGTAACATGTTTTGGCATTGCCAAACTCGGTTCTTTTTTTCAACACTTTTTGTCCGTTGAACACAGCTCACTGAGTTTAAGTTTTTTAAGTACAAGTCGGGCTAGGAATTGGTAATTCTAAGCGAATTTCGTTGTTAGAATTTTACTGTAGGCAGTGCAAAAGAGAAACGATATCAACAGCTGCGAAGACCACAGACAACCACTTCTAGCGACGCAACCCAACCGAGTTTAGTTTTTTTTATATAAAAGAAATGGTTGGTCTGTGGCCGTTGTAGCAGCTGGTGTTGCTTCTCGGCCTTTTGGCCGACATCAAAGTCTAGAACATATTGGCACTCCCCAAAGAGTTCCTGAGAGCGATCCTCCATCATACCGGTAATGAGGGCTATGGGGTTGCAGGGGCTACAAAAAAGCCCAATTTTGGCAGTGACAAAACAAGGACAAAAACCGGAATTCGGCAGTTAAAAAAGCAGTTAAAAATTTTGTGCCTTCTCTAGCGGTGAAAAAACCGAGAACAAAGCTTGTTAAAAGAGCCTTTCATATAACACTATCGCACGGAATAGCAATGTGTCCCCGTGGTGTAATGGTAACACGCGCTCCCGGTTTGAGTCGAGATGGTCTGGGTTCGATACCGCCCGGTGGACTAGCTTTTTTCTGTGCGATAGTTCAATCATTTGTCATCTTAACCAGGCGTCACTACCTTTAAACTGTGTAACTTAGCATTTGAAGATTTATCATCCATCTTCCATCTCTCTTCTGTCTTAATCGTGAACTCTGGAATTGCGCTCCATTCATGACGCAATCGCTTGATAAGCATGCGTGACTAAGAGAACAAGGCATATGAGCCTTTCATATAACACTATCGCACGGAATAGCAATGTGTCCCCGTCGGGTAATGGTAACACGCTCTCCCGGTTTGAGTCGAGATGATCTGGGTTCGATCCCGCCCGGTGGACTAGGATTTTTCTGTGCGATAGGTCAATCATTTGTCATATAAAGCTTGTTTTTGCACGGTTTTTCTTGGCAGGTCCGTCAAAACGCATGTTATTTGCTGCCATTTATCATGGCTCATTTTCCCGTTTCCTGCCATGGAAAAGATTGGAATTTTAAGCGAAATCTGCCCGAGGAACAACATTTTGAGCATTTTGGCGAAAATTATTCCCAGCATCGTCTTATATAGAGCAATATTCATTTTCAGGCGTTCTTCGAAAACTTTAAAAGGGATATTTTTTATACTTTCGCTGCGGGATTTTGTGGTCAGTTGGATTCGAATGATGTTTTGAGGTGATTGCACTTCAGCTTACATGGCTAGTGAGTGGTACTACTTGAATTTAGACTGAGTGAATTCATAAGGTCGAACAGGTCTCATTTAAGATCGTTTTGATTTCTCGCGGTTTTTTCCAAATATAAGTGACTCGGTTCCATGAAGTTTATGAAACAATGTCCATAACACTTCAAAGAGTAAAAGATAGGTTTGAATTAGAGAAAAAGTAGTACATATGTATATTTTTATTCAGGCAATACGCTCACTTTGTGATTTGACGATCCAATTCTCTAAGCGAGGCGTGTTCTTCGCTGGCCCTGGCTTGGTTTCCTGAGCACAACACATTCTGATGCCACCGGTTGGAAAAACATATTCATTATTTTCTGCATCTCTCAACTCATTGTTGGATTCATTACTTGTATGGGTTTTTTTGTTGTTGTCGTTGATCGCTAACATTTCGATCGCTAATATACATGTAACAAGAACCCTATATGAATTTTAACGCTCAAAGATCGAAAAACTAATGATTCAGAAAAATCCAAAGAAAATTCAGAAAAATAATTAGCTTTTTATGTTTTAAAACAAGAAGGTAACCTCTGAAAAAAGACTCAAATCTAGAGAACATTACGACATAGAAGAATTTCAGAGCGTTGTTTTCTGTTTTGATGAAAGTTCTCCGTTTCGGAGAGAATGCTTACTATAATGCAAAATGAAAACATATCTTCAAAAATTCAAATTATCATCATTTGTTAGCCTTTGTACAGAAATACGTCCGAATTCGTGTTCTTTTTCTATTTGTCTTTTCTCTTACATCCTTTTCACTTTGTTCTACAATTCGAATTGGTTTCCATTCATCAGTTTCTCCTCAAGAAAAGGTTCTGATCGAAAGCAGTAAATATTTAATTAAAATTCGTGCTCTTTTTGTTTGGTAAGGACTAATCGTGAACCTCATAACTTTTTTTTAGTTGTTCTCTCATTTTTCCTTATCATTTAGACGAATAAGGGAAAAATTCCTCTGTCCGGTCTTTCTTTTTTTATAAATTTTTCAAAGCTTATTGCAGCGTTTCTACCGAACGGTCTGTTCTGATTTTCACAAATGTTATATTTTGATGTTCAACGAGTGATGTATAAAATTTTTGTGTTTCAATTTTCGATTAAAATTGAGTTTGAATTTATTAAAGGAATTTCTGTATTTCTCTCGAATCTAGCGATTATTTCCCAACGCTGTTTTGCGGTCGAATTTATTTTTTTACCAAGATCCCTTTAAACCCCAGGCTATCATTCTCCTTAGAACATTGGTAAACCATTTCCACACCTTTGATAGTTTTCGACATTGCGAATCTTATGATACTGAACTTATGAAATATTTTTCAGTATTGACCGAAATTTTCGAGTTTTAAACTGATGTTTTTCAATAATTTTTTTCTCATCTTTTTGATATCCATTCGTGAGCATTTTCAGATATGTTGTTAAGAAATCTTCTATGAACATCTCTCTATGTTCACTTTTTCATTTACTTCAGAATTCAGAAACTTATCATCACTTAAAGTTGAAAAGGTTAATTGTCATCACTACGCTCTGTTTCATGCGTTGCGTGTTCTCTTTCTTCCCTTTTGGCATTAATACTTAGAAAAGAGCAGGCTATCTTGAGCTCTACTTTGGAAATACTCACGATTGATGTTTTTTTCTAAACGATTGTGCTTTTAATATTTTTTCGGAGTTCCCGCGTGTTTATTTTAAATTTACGTTTCGTTAAAACGTAAAATGAAAAATTTTTTCACTGATTTGAGCAGTAAAAAGAAACTCGATTTATGGCACTTTTTTTACTTCGCCGTAGGCTCTTCCCCCTTGCATTTTGCTGCACGATGTTGCTCCTGATCTTTCTCATTTTCCTCCCTTACTAATCAAAAATTGCGCCTTATCTCTTGCGCTACCTCTTTCTATGCTCTTCTCCTATTCCCTGCTTACTAGCGAAATTCCTATTGAATGGAAACGCGGTGAAGTGGTTCCTGTTTACAAAAGATCGGGTGACAAATCTCAAGCCGCGAATTATCGACCCATAACTATAACCTCTGTGTTCTGCCGCATCTTCGAAGGAATCTTATGTAACCATCTAAAGAATGGTTTTCGCAACATTCTCTGTAAGTCTCAGTATGGATTTATCTCTAGACGTAGCTGCGAGCTCCAACTACTTAAAACCATTTGTGAGTGGGAAGTCGACTTGAGAAACAAAAAGGATGTCGACGTAGTTTACTTCGATTTTTCGCGTGCTTTTGATAAGGTCCCTCATGGTAAACTAATAACCAAACTGGAAAGACTCAATTTTCCGATAGACATTGTGAGATGGATAGCAAACTTCCTGACGAATCGGACCAATAAAGTGCGCGTAGACGGGGAATACTCCGATTCATTCCCTGTGCTAAGCGGCGTTCCGCAAGGTACAGTCATCGGACCTCTTCTATTTCTGTTTTTTATTAATGACATCGAAATTTGCATCCCTCCTGATGTCAAATTCTCTCTTTATGCAGATGACCTCAAAGTATATAGTTCGAACGCTCAATCTCTCCAGCAATGTGTAGTCAATATACATAACTGGTCTATAGAATGGTCTCTTCCACTTGCCAAGCATAAAATTAACGTACTACACCTTGGCCGAAACAATGTGAACTCTCTTTACTTTATCGGTGATGAGGTTCTTAGTTCCAAAAGTGTAATAAGGGATCTTGGTGTGTTAATCGATTCAACCCTGAAATTTGACCGGCATATAGAGATGATAAGAGCTAGAGCTTTGAGCAAGATTTCTCAGATTTTTAAAGTCTTTAGATTCCTCGATTTTGAAGGCTACAAACGCGTCTATCTGTCTTACATCCGACCCCTTTTAGAATACGCCACTGTAGTATTCTCACCTAAATCGTGTAGCGAGCTAGCTAGAAGACTAGAATACCCTCAAAGAATTTTTTCGAAAAAGATACTGAGGCGATGCTTAATACCTTCTAGCAATTACCCTGACAGATTGAATAAGTTTGCTATCGAGCCTTTAATAACAAGGCGCGCTAAATACGATCTATTATTTCTGTTCAGGCTACTTTATGGAACTTTAGAGTGCCAGGTCTGCAGATCTCATGTGAAATACAGGGCGAACAGTGATCTGAGAACTTCATCTAGAACAAATCCTCTTCGATTGCTGCAAGAAAGAAATTATCACAACGGCAACTTCTTTTTTACTCGAGCCATTACCCTCTGGAACAAACTCTGCGATCGGTTCCCCGACGTCGTTACGATCGAAGAATTCATTAATATTGTTGAGAATTGTTCTTTAGTCCCGTTCATGACTTTACCTGGATATCTACTCTAGGATACTTTGATTTTCTTTGATACCCACTAGATTGTGTTTTTCTTCTTCTTTCTATTCCTAGTCAGAGCCTGTTGTGTCCCCTTTTTTTTAAAATTTTAATCTTAAATTTTTTTTTCTTCTTGTTTTTTTTGTTGTTTAATGTCTACCTTATAAGTGTATGCGACAACAAGCATACCTTTGGCGAATAAAGTGAATTGAATTGAATTGAATTGAAATACAAGCTATAAAACTCTCACTTGACTTAAATTAACCATTTTGAACCATCCTGTGAGTCGAATAGAAATCTGAACTTTATTGAAGAAATTCTGAGTACTTATTTAACACTTTAAATCCAAGTATTGATTAGAAATAACTCAAATCCGGGGCGGGGCATAGACATGAGTCGATTTCTTCTTAAATCAAGTTTTTTTCTGATAATATCTGTTGGGAATCCTTTCACAGAGCCTTTTTCTATCTTCCTGTTGAATTACTTTTCTATATCGACTGCCCTTTAAATTGAACTTGAAATTCCGGAAAAGGAATTTATTTGCTAACTTACTCTAGCATTTTTTTGTTGATTTTCTATGGTTGTTCATTTGCTTTTCAGCAGTTTTGAGGAGTTGTCAGCAGTTACGCAGCATGGAAGTGGAGGAGCACATGGAAGTGAATGGTTGTGGAGCACATGGAAGTGAATGGTTGTGGAGCACATGGAAGTGAATGGTTTTATGTTGTGGAGGAGCACATGGAAGTGAATGGTTTTACATGTATAAGTCGTATTATCAAATGGAGGAATGGCAGGAACAATGCAATTGATCGATCAAATAATTCTTATGAACTCTAAAGAACTTTGATTGCTCTCTGAACTTCGATTCATCTAACGACTCACTCATGTGTTCAGGTTATTAAGCGTCTTGGGTATTTGACCTTGAAAGACACGACACTTCATTGAGAAGTTTTTCTTTTTTGCAGTAAGAGACTTCCCGTAATAAGTTTAGTACAAAAATGAGATTTAGATCTAAAATTACAACACTGTTCAGTCTTTACCAGTTTAAATCTTTTTTTAAATTGTTTCAAGGAAACGTTCATTAAGGAACTTATCAAAGAGTTTTTTATGACGAATACTCGTTTTGTTCCTGGAATTCCTCTATTGAAAATCTCTTTCGGTTTGTTTTTTTTTAAGTCAATGAAGGCGCGAAACTTAATTGCCCCGAAGAATGAGCGTTTCCATGAATGCTTATTGATTAAAAAATCTTCAAGAATAAGATTTTTATTTCTTCTTATTATTGTTATCATTTCTTTTTTTTTTCTTTTTTTTTCCGAGCACTCTTTTTAATTTTTTAAAATTTACATAAACTTTTTTCATGGTCCTAATGCAGGAATGATCGAAAAATTGCTCGATTCTACGAATCAAGGTACATTTTAAAATGTATGAGGTTAAATAGCAGGAGCTAGTGCCAGTTTGCGAGTGAGGTGAGTAAATGGTTCCTTTAGGCTGTGGACCTAGTGCATTTAAAAATGAAAACCAAAGCTCGCTATTTTGATCAAGGGCGAATTATTTTCTTGTTTTTTTTCTCGCTTTTTCAAAGCTGGGGGGTGGCTAGTGTCATTTCAGCTCGTTTCATTACAGGCAAGAAGCTCGTGTCATTTCAGCTCGTTTCATTACAGGCAAGAAGCTCGTGTCATTTCAGCTCGTTTCATTACAGGCAAGAAGCTCGTGTCATTTCAGCTCGTTTCATTACAGGCAAGAAGCTCGTGTCATTTCAGCTCGTTTCATTACAGGCAAGAAGCTCGTGTCATTTCAGCTCGTTTCATTACAGGCAAGAAGCTCGTGTCATTTCAGCTCGTTTCATTACAGGCAAGAAGCTCGTGTCATTTCAGCTCGTTTCATTACAGGCAAGAAGCTCGTGTCATTTCAGCTCGTTTCATTACAGGCAAGAAGCTCGTGTCATTTCAGCTCGTTTCATTACAGGCAAGAAGCTCGTGTCATTTCAGCTCGTTTCATTACAGGCAAGAAGCTCGTGTCATTTCAGCTCGTTTCATTACAGGCAAGAAGCTCGTGTCATTTCAGCTCGTTTCATTACAGGCAAGAAGCTCGTGTCATTTCAGCTCGTTTCATTACAGGCAAGAAGCTCGTGTCATTTCAGCTCGTTTCATTACAGGCAAGAAGCTCGTGTCATTTCAGCTCGTTTCATTACAGGCAAGAAGCTCGTGTCATTTCAGCTCGTTTCATTACAGGCAAGAAGCTCGTGTCATTTCAGCTCGCTTCATTACAGGCAAGAAGCTCGTGTCATTTCAGCTCGTTTCATTACAGGCAAGAAGCTCGTGTCATTTCAGCTCGTTTCATTACAGGCAAGAAGCTCGTGTCATTTCAGCTCGTTTCATTACAGGCAAGAAGCTCGTGTCATTTCAGCTCGTTTCATTACAGGCAAGAAGCTCGTGTCATTTCAGCTCGTTTCATTACAGGCAAGAAGCTCGTGTCATTTCAGCTCGTTTCATTACAGGCAAGAAGCTCGTGTCATTTCAGCTCGTTTCATTACAGGCAAGAAGCTCGTGTCATTTCAGCTCGTTTCATTACAGGCAAGAAGCTCGTGTCATTTCAGCTCGTTTCATTACAGGCAAGAAGCTCGTGTCATTTCAGCTCGTTTCATTACAGGCAAGAAGCTCGTGTCATTTCAGCTCGTTTCATTACAGGCAAGAAGCTCGTGTCATTTCAGCTCGTTTCATTACAGGCAAGAAGCTCGTGTCATTTCAGCTCGTTTCATTACAGGCAAGAAGCTCGTGTCATTTCAGCTCGTTTCATTACAGGCAAGAAGCTCGTGTCATTTCAGCTCGTTTCATTACAGGCAAGAAGCTCGTGTCATTTCAGCTCGTTTCATTACAGGCAAGAAGCTCGTGTCATTTCAGCTCGTTTCATAACAGGCAAGAAGCTCGTGTCATTTCAGCTCGTTTCATTACAGGCAAGAAGCTCGTGTCATTTCAGCTCGTTTCATTACAGGCAAGAAGCTCGTGTCATTTCAGCTCGTTTCATTACAGGCAAGAAGCTCGTGTCATTTCAGCTCGTTTCATTACAGGCAAGAAGCTCGTGTCATTTCAGCTCGTTTCATTACAGGCAAGAAGCTCGTGTCATTTCAGCTCGTTTCATTACAGGCAAGAAGCTCGTGTCATTTCAGCTCGTTTCATTACAGGCAAGAAGCTCGTGTCATTTCAGCTCGTTTCATTACAGGCAAGAAGCTCGTGTCATTTCAGCTCGTTTCATTACAGGCAAGAAGCTCGTGTCATTTCAGCTCGTTTCATTACAGGCAAGAAGCTCGTGTCATTTCAGCTCGTTTCATTACAGGCAAGAAGCTCGTGTCATTTCAGCTCGTTTCATTACAGGCAAGAAGCTCGTGTCATTTCAGCTCGTTTCATTACAGGCAAGAAGCTCGTGTCATTTCAGCTCGTTTCATTACAGGCAAGAAGCTCGTGTCATTTCAGCTCGTTTCATTACAGGCAAGAAGCTCGTGTCATTTCAGCTCGTTTCATTACAGGCAAGAAGCTCGTGTCATTTCAGCTCGTTTCATTACAGGCAAGAAGCTCGTGTCATTTCAGCTCGTTTCATTAAAGGCAAGAAGCTCGTGTCATTTCAGCTCGTTTCATTACAGGCAAGAAGCTCGTGTCATTTCAGCTCGTTTCATTACAGGCAAGAAGCTCGTGTCATTTCAGCTCGTTTCATTACAGGCAAGAAGCTCGTGTCATTTCAGCTTGTTTCATTACAGGCAAGAAGCTCGTGTCATTTCAGCTCGTTTCATTACAGGCAAGAAGCTCATGTCATTTCAGCTCGTTTCATTACAGGCAAGAAGCTCGTGTCATTTCAGGTAAAAACATAGAGGATATTCCAGGTTTTTCAATCGCTAACTACTTAACATATTATTTTCGTTTCGAGAGTGTCGGAGTGCCTTTTTCAGTGTCGGATATATGTACAATACTTATGCACATCTTTTTCCTGCATCTACTTCCTCTAATCAGCTCATCTTGGACAAAACATTCCCGTAGTAGTCACATTCAAAAATGCCTCATTGTTAGCTAAAGATGGCTATGTGATCACGACAACTGTCCACAATTGTTAAGACTTCGTCACCTTTGAACTCTGAAAACAATGTTCATTTGTGAAATCACAAATAATTCGCGCTTCCGTAAAACTTTTTTGTTTGTTTATAAATATTCATGCGTATTCATGTCGAATTGGTAACCTGCATTCGTTTAAAAAATTTGAGATTTTTGGTTTTTTTAGGCGATTGGTGGCTTATTTTAGGCGGGAAACACAAAGTTATAAAGTCTTCTTTTTTTCTTCGTTTAACTCAATATTAGGACTTCCAGTAAATTAGAAATTTAATCGTTGAGTCTAAAAGACAACCATAGCTCAATTACATGTTTCTAAGCCATTCAAATTTCCGTTTCTTTCAGATGTTGACGTGTTCTGTCGGTTCAAGATGGGCCTTCTACTAAAACTCCCTGTTATGCTTCTTGCGTATACCCTTTACTCTGACGATCCACTGACTCATAGAAGTGTCGCGTATACCCTTTACTCTGACGATCCACTGACTCATAGAAGTGTCGCGTATACCCTTTACTCTGACGATCCACTCACTCATAGAAGTGTCGCGTATACCCTTTAATCTAACGATCCACTGACTCATAGAAGTGTCGCGTATACCCTTTACTCTGACGATCCACTGACTCATAGAAGTGTCGCGTATACCCTTTACTCTGACGATCCACTGACTCATAGAAGTGTCGCGTATACCCTTTACTCTGACGATCCACTGACTTATAGAAGTGTCGCGTATACCCTTTACTCTGACGATCCACTGACTCATAGAAGTGTCGCGTATACCCTTTACTCTGACGATCCACTGACTCATAGAAGTGTCGCGTATACCCTTTACTCTGACGATCCACTGACTCATAGAAGTGTCGCGTATACCCTTTACTCTGACGATCCACTGACTCATAGAAGTGTCGCGTATACCCTTTACTCTGACGATCCACTGACTCATAGAAGTGTCGCGTATACTCTTTACTCTGACGATCCACTGACTCATAGAAGTGTCGCGTATACCCTTTACTCTGACGATCCACTGACTCATAGAAGTTTCGCGTATACCCTTTACTCTGACGATCCACTGACTCATAGAAGTGTCGCAAAAAGTTTGAACACATCCAAGAGAATAATACAAAAGAGCACATCGAGAGAGACTTTTTGGACCATCTTTGGTTGGTCGCGCGGCTTACTTCCTACAGATGTGAGATGTTCTCTTTCCGGAGACATAATAAGCAATGCAGATAGACAGTTTGATTTTCAAAGCCGGTTTTTTTCACTTTCACAATCAATTCATTGAAATGTGTAATTGAAAGTATTGCTAGCTCATTGGGCCAGAAAACCTCCCAAAAAGCGGAGTTGAGACTTCAGTTACCCCAAAATCACCGCTTTTGAAGTGGCTTTTTAAGCTGTATGAAAAGCAAAAAAAACTTACAGCGTAGGAGTGAAACTTCGTTTAAATGCGATGTTGGGACCAGGTACCCAACCATGGTCATCTCGTACTTCCTCAAAGATCTGAAGATGTTTAGAATCGGTATTAATGAACTCATTTGAAAAAAATGACGGTACGTTCTAGAAGTTCACTATGAAACAGTATTTTACCAGGGAAGTGACAAGTGACAACGAACCTTTCAAACAGGGAGGGCCAGCTAGAGTACCATGTCCTCTTTCATGTAATGTTATTAGGCAAGCTATCATAAGACGGATTGGTGATTGCAGTGAAGTGATTGCGGGATTTCTTCTATGAGGGGATTTCTACGGCTATAACTTGCAATTTCCTCCTTTTTCATTCTGACACATGCTTTATCATTCTTGCCTTTATCGATATGATATGTTGAAAATGTTTCCCATTGTGAACAACAAAAACAATACAATACAAAAAACAATGTACTTGCGTGAATTCATTCTAGAAAGGCAACGGCTCTGAAATGAACGATTTCTCTGAAGAAAACGATCAAAACTTCTATTCTACAGCTCAACAAACCCTTTTCGTGATAAAAATTTATCGCATTTCAATGCAGTCTCTACTCAATTTTGAAACATCTTCAACAGAAAAAGTCAGTGCATTCATGTTTTCAGGCTATTGAGTTAGACGAGTGGATGATGAAGCGTCTTAGTAGTTTAGTTCAGTAGTTATAATCTTCCAGGAGAGAAAGAGAAAAGTTTTTCATCAAAACAATTCGGCATTGGTTAACTTTTCAAGCTTTTGAGATCGTCGCGTTGAGCGAAAATTCTCATGAAAGGTTTTTCTCACTGATATTTCTGCTTGGGACGATAGTTTTCGCAAGTGTTTTTTTTTGTGATCCTCTCGACTGTTTACGTGAAGAACATCTATTGTTCTTCTTTTTTGCATGAAGTCGATAAAACTCGCTTTTCTATCTCAACAAACAACGTTTAATGCGGTGAAAGGCGATAAGAGATTATAACACATCTCTTTGTCATGATAGAATTTGATTCAGTGGTATTTTTGTGCAGGAGTATGAAACAATTTCTATTTGATTTTTATATTTTGCTGATTGTTTGTAGTTCAATTTTTTTAACAAATTTTAGTTCGCGAAAAGAAAGCAAAAAGGTTTTATTTAAGTTCAAAACTCTTACGATCTCTAAGAAAAGGTGAAAAAGCCCTGCGACCCTTTTCTTCCACTCTTTCTCTTTCTTCACATATATATTTAGTTTTCTCCTCAAATTATTTTGATCAAAACAGATAAACTTTTGCGCTATCATCAACGTTTTTTTTTCGAGATTGAATTCACTTTTATTTAGCTGACCTACGACACAGTACAATCTGAATTAAGAAAAGAATTCGGCATCGTTTAATTTTTCAAGTTTCCCTGTCTGATTTTGCTCCGATTTATGCACATCCAAGTAGTTGTATTTTTGAAAAATTCGTTCGCTTTTTTTGGATATTTAGAGATATATGTACATATGTTTTTACTTTTTAATTTCATCAAAATTAAATTAAATCATTAAAACTTGCATTTAAACTTTACTCCTACTAAAAGCATTATAATTTCGAGTATTTTTATCGTCGCAAAGATTCATTACACTGAAACGTTATAATCTTTCAACGCATGTGTGTGAATGAATATTGTTGTCTATCTAATTCATGTTTGAGTAAGTTTTGAAGCTAGCCACCATGCATAACGAAATGGTTTAATCATTTGCTCAGTTATCGATCTTTGCGCTCGCTCTTTTAGCTTTACATTAAAGTTCAAATAGATGCCTTATTTACCGGAGACTGCTTGCGGCAATCGATACCGTTACATGATCCTCGCTCTCGGGGTTGGTTCATATCATCATGCGTTTTGAGTTCAAGTATATACCAAAATTAAATGTCTCTGAGCGCAACTTTATGATTGACATCAGAAATTTCAAAAGGTTTCTTCTATTATGAAATTAGTATCTGGTAATATTATATTTGCGTTATATTCTTCTGAAAAAGAAGATTTCTCAATAAAGATTCTGAAAAACGCTTGAATTAATCAAATATAAATACCCAAGAACTTGTGTTTAGAAAATATATGCTGAAAGACAATGGTAGGATGAATTTCTTCCAACATTGTTATTAAAATATGGCTCAAATATACACTTAGGGTCTTCAAACCCAGCAATTTCTTCATAACCGGGAGCAAAGGCATTCACCCTGAACTCTGGGGACATCTTGCTGGGGACATCCGTAAAATATAAGATGCTCAATGAGCTTTCCATTTATCCTGAGAAAGGTTTTGATGATATTTCTACCAAGGTATGCTGTCTAACCTCAATCTGCTCCAACTACAACATAATCAATTTTACCTTCATTTGCATGACTGACGACGCATCAGATGTCATCGAAATAGGCAAAGTACTTTTTTTAACTCTTAGTTTTTTTCAAAGGATTTCTATTGTACAAACAAGTTCAGTTTTCTGCGGGACGCTTCTTTTTTTTTTTGTTTTATTCAGATACATTTTTGAAACAAAACTTTTATGACAATAATTTAAAACAATAATTCTTATTACTTTTATGACAATAATTTAAAACAAAAAATTCTATGTTAATTACAGGGTGGGCCATAAATAGTGTTACAAATGTTCAAGAAGATTTCTTGGGGAAGTGACCGCACGTAGCGGTCACTTTTCGCGTTTTTCCGATTCCCCGTAATTTTTTATACGTGTCAAGTGAGTTGCGATTGAATCCATTCGATGTTTAGGGTAATGACAGCGTCGAATCGCTTGCAAACTGCGATCACTCGCCTACACACTCTTAACGCCCCTGCTCGCATTGCTGAAACGCTTCGCCTGCCTCGCATGACAGTGTATCGAGCGATCAAACGATTCGAGAAGCTTGGCACATCTTTGAACCGTCCAAGGCGAGGTCGTCCTCACACTGTTCGCAAGACACCACTCATCGAAACCGTTCGGAGTCGGATTAACCGAAATGCACGACGAAGCATCAGACAGATGGCGCAGCAGCTCCCGATGAGCCGAACTTCATTGAGACGAATAGTCACGGAGGAGCTGGGACTCAGTTCGTATCGTACACAGAAGGCCGCTTTTCTGTCGGCTCGCAACAAATCGGAAAGAGTCGAAAGATGTCGCGACCTTCTTCGTCGTACGCAGCAAGGCGAACATTTCAATATGGTGTTCTCTGACGAAAAGCTGTTCACCGTGGAAGAAGTCCACAACTCCCAAAACGTCAGAGTGCTTGCGAAGGACGCAGAGCAAGCCGATAGCAAGGGTAGAACTGTCCAACGCAGTGCACATCCAACTCAAGTCATGGTCTGGGCGGGGATCTGCACCACAGGAAAAAACCGCTTGTTTTCGTCGAGAAAGGCGTCAAGATCGACACGGAATACTACCTGAAACATGTTTTGCAAGACGTGCTCCATCCATGGTCTCAATCGCATTTCAATCAGAGGACATGGACCTTTCAACAAGACTCGGCACCAGCCCACAAAGCTAAAAAGTTCCAAACGTGGTGCAAGGAAAAATTTCCCGGCTTCATCACAACAGCAGAATGGTCGGCCTCATCACCCGACCTGAACTCGCTCGATTATTCCGTTTGGGCCTACTTGAAGTCCAAGGTCAACTCTCGCTCCCACCCAAATATTGATTCCCTAAAGAAAGCCCTTCAGGCAGAATGGGACAACATCGGAGTCGAATACCTCCGTACAGTGGTGGAGGCGTTCCCAAAGAGACTTCGAGCTGTAGTTTGAGCAAAGGGGGATCGTTTGAGCTGAACTTCTGCGTGAATGTTGTCATTTATGTTGTTGATAAAATATGTTAATTTCCTTCCCTAGCCCCAATACCTCAAAGTCGGTGGGAAGGTGTAAACTCACTCAGCCCTACTACCGTGATTGCCGGAATCACGACGTTCTGAGTGAGGCTAAAATTGGGCCCCCTTTGGACGAGTCCACTTCCGGCAGTGGTTCTATCCGCCAGTTGGCCAGGCGGAGAGGGGTTAGTCCAGGCCACACGAGTCGAGGCGTCTTTTCGATTAATCTTCTGCTTTTCTACGGTCAAGGATTAGCAGGAACTCCCGACAAACACGTTCCGCGATGCCAGGCTGGATTGACCATCCACTCAACAGGCCGATCGCATGAATACCCTTGTTGTAAACCATGGCTTCAAGTTCTTCAAGATATATCACCAAAGCTAGGGCGTCCCCCGGAAGCGACGCGGTCTTACCTTGTCCGCTAGGACCGTCAAATATGCGAGGACAGGCAGCTACCCATGGGCGGGGTATGTCTGCGCGGCGTACAGCCCAAATTCGCCTCGTCACATTGAATGTTGGAACACTGACGGGACGCAGTAGAGAGCTGGCCGCAATGCTAGAAGCAAGAAGGGTTGACATTGCTGCTGTACAGGAAACGAAATGGAGAGGAAGCAAGTCGAAGCCGATAGGAGACGGATACAAGCTGATATACCATGGCACGTCATCAACAAGAAATGGTGTTGGCATTATCCTCTCCTCGAAAATCGCTGATGATGTAACCGAAGTCATTCGCTCTACAGATCGAGTCATGGCCGTCCGAATTTCTTCGTCCAACAATCACTTCCTTGTCGTCTCAGCATATGCACCTCAACAAGGATGTAGCGACGCTGATAAGGAGGACTTCTACGACTCTCTAGAGGAAGTTATCAAACTCCGAGAGTCTCATGAAGACATCTTAATCGGCGGAGATTTTAACGCTCACATCGGTTCAGATCGACAAGGTCGTGAGAGAGAACATGGAGGACATGGAATCGGAACGATCAATGCTGAGGGTCAACGGCTACTTGACTTCTGTGCTCGATGCGATCTAGCAGTCGTGAACTCCTTTTTCAAAAAGAGACGATCTCACGGACTCACATACGAGAGCGGAAGAAATCAGAGTCAAATTGACTTTTGGTTAATCCTGAGAGCAAAGCTGCGGAACGCGAAAGATGCAAAGGTCATTCCATCAGACCATGTTGCATCTCAGCACCACCCTCTCTTTATGGACTACAGCGTATTGAAGTCGAAGAAACAGCCTTCTCGTAATCCTGAATGCACACGTGTCAAATGGTGGCGCTCGACTGGGAAAGCAGAACGTCTCTCTCTCATGCACATCATCCATCGCAATCTACTCCCTCCTGCACTCTACAAGCAGTTTCCAGAGGACATAAATGAACATTGGAAGCTTCTTGAAGACAGCATCAGAGCACCCGCCGCGAGCATCCTCGGAAAGACGAAACCCGGAAAGCCAAGAATCGAGAAAGACACCTGGTTTTTCACCTCCGAAGTTCAGGATGCGATCAAGGCGAAAAAGAATGCCTACAAGAGATGGAGGACGTCAAATGAGGCTGACGACCGCGCTGCATACAGCTCAGCCAAGAAAGCCGCCAAAAGAGCTGTCGCAGTTTCAAAAGCCTCCTACTTCCGCGATCTCTATGAGAAGATGAACCAACCAGGAGGTGATAAAGCCATCTATCGGCTTGCCAAGGCTCGACACCGCAACACCTTGGACATCCAGAGAGCAGCCACGATAAGGGACAAACAAGGGAAGCTCGTCACTGACCCTTTAAAAGTCAGAAATAGGTGGCGCGAACATTTCGAAGAAATGAGCGGCCAAGAGTTTGAGCACCCTCCCATCCCTACTTCCCACGCCATACAAGGACCCGTGCCAACCATCACGGCCGAGGAAGTGAAGAAGGCACTCTCTAAGATGAAGACTGGGAAAGCGGCTGGACCGGACGACATAGCCACCGAAGCCTGGAAACTTGCGGGTGATGTTGGACTAGCACATCTCGTGCACCTGTTCAACACCATCGTAAAGCAAGGCCAAATTCCACATATCTGGCGCTACTCCACGACCGTTCCAGTCTTCAAAGGAAAAGGCGATGCCAGAGTGTGCAGCAACTACCGTCCAATACGCCTTCTCAACCACACTATGAAGATATTTGAGAGGATACTGGATTCACGCATACGAGATATCGTCGATATTCCAGCTCAGCAATGCGGGTTTGTGAACGGAAGAGGCACAACAGATGCAATATTTGCACTCCGTTTACTCGTCGAGAAGCACGCAGAGAAAAGATCACCTCTCCATCTGACCTACCTCGATTTGGAAAAGGCGTTCGACAGAGTCCCCCATGATCTTATTTCATATGCATTGCGCGATCATCAGGTTCCTGAAGAGTACATTCGATGGACAATGGCGATGTACGATGATTCAAAGAGTACTGTCAGAACTCCGGTCGGCATCACAGAGCCATTCGCAGTAAACGTTGGAGTGCACCAAGGGAGTGCTTTGTCTCCCCTTCCCTTCCTTTTGGTTATGGATACCGTCACGCGTCCTCTACTGACTCTGGCTCCGTCAACCATCGCATACGCCGACGACATTCTCCTTGCTGCTCCTACACGTGCCGAAATCGAGAAACGCACCCAAGAATGGAATGACGCTCTTAGTAGGCATGGCTTACGCCTCAACATCAAGAAGACCGAGTACCAGGAAATCGGAGTGCAAACGACGGGAGCTGTTCACATCAGCGGTGAACCGCTCCCGAAGACCTCCGAATTCAAGTACCTTGGTTCTGTCATCTCCTCAGACACGTCAACAAATGCAGCGGCACGCCAAAGAGTAAATGCAGCTTGGATGAAATGGAGAGAAGCTGCAGGTGTCCTCTGTGATAGGAATATCACAGCTGGCATACGCGGAAAGATGTATAAAACAGCAATCCGTTCCGTGCTTCTCTATTCGACGGAGACCTGGCCTACAACGCGTATAACCGAGAACATTATCCACACGAATGAGATGAAAATGTTACGCTGGACACTAGGACTGACTCGCCTAGATTGTGTGCGTAACACGATTGTGAGAGGGAGACTCGGCGTTGCCCCAATACAAGACAAGATGCGAGAAGGGAGAGTTAGATGGTATGGACACGTGATGCGAAGAGACGCGACCAACATCGCAAGACACGCCCTTGACATGGAAGTACCAGGCAAACGCCCTCGAGGCAAACCGAAGACAAGATATATAGATACGCTCAACCAAGACCTGCGCCTTGCAAGACTCCACTCGGAAGACGCAACGGACAGATGTTTCTGGAGAGCTAGAAGCCGTACAGCGGACCCTACTCCGACCTCGGCCGGCGCGGGACAACGCTAAGAAGAAGAAGAAGAAGAAGAAGAAGAAGAAGAAGAAGATAAAATATGTTAATTTGAGATCATTTTCTCAGTTTTGAAATATGGTATAACAATTCCCATTTGTAACACTTTTTATGGCCCACCCTGTAATATCACATTATATTGTTGCTAATCACCCTTGAGTGATGATTTGATTGATGTCTCAACTTTCAGAAAGTTGAGAAGAAGAAAACTAAGTTTGTCTAGTTTTCAAAAATCATTAATCTTTTTAAGACGACCCGGCAGCGCTACGACTACAAACCAATTGAGAAAAGTTACATCATTTGGGCTGTTGGAATCGGCACTATTATTGGGACTTTCCCGATAAACTATGCATACGTACGCTTTGGGGCAAGGTTGGCTTTTATGATATTTACGTTCATTGAAAAAGATTTAATTTTATGATGATTTTCGAAAGGTTCTGGACTGGAAAAAAGAAATAATTCATGCAAATACACTGCTATGACACTCGCTGAAATGGATTTTTCGTGGCACAAGCTCTAATAGCTTCTAAAATTCCCGTGACCTAAAGTCGATACTTTGCGGACCTTAAGTAAATACTTCCGCGGGACCAAAAATACTATTATCCCTAAAACATATTTTTGTGAGCCTCGGATCATTTTTAGGAACCTTAAATGAAATTGGAAGACTTGAGCTTCAGCCTCTAAATTAAACTTCAAAAATTGAAGCTTCAAAATCATCAAAGCATCACTGAATCGCTCAAGAGATAAAACTCGCGTTGTACATTTATTTACTAAATTACCTTTTTAAAGATTTTTCTTAAACGATAAGAAAAAAATAAACGATGTTTAGAGGAAAAGATCAGAACAACTAAGAAACTATCATAATATTATACCACTTCGAACTCACTAGAGCACATTTGAGTAAGGCCATTTACACGCCTACCTAATTAGATGGAACTTTATCTAATTTCGTAAGAAGTCCACCTAATTTGAAAAATATTCATCCATTTTGAAAGAAACTTCCACCTAATTTCTTGAAACAACAAATATATTTCGTGAAATAGGAAAGAAGTTCCTACAAGGGATGAGAGGGCCATAAAGAGAATGGAGGGAAACACTGCAAAACATAAACACTCATTCTAAAGCGCTGCTTCAAACGCGGATGTTGCCGAATTCACCAACAAGAACCTTTTGTTTACTCTATTCCCTCTTACAGGAGACTTGGTCTAATGGTTCTCTTTCAAACTTATCTGCTGAAAAGCTAGTGCATGGAACAAACTTTTTTAGGTTAACGTGTCACTAAATTAGGATTTTTTTTAAAAATGTATTTCAAATTAGGACTATTTAAAAAAAGCTGGACGTGTTGCTGAAATGAGGTGGACGTTTCACATAATTAGTTAGACTTTTTGAACCTTTTTTATATTTCACATTATTTATTTAATTATAGACTTTTAATCTTTTAGACAATCTCAAAAGCCCTGCCAGACAGTTACTCAAATTTCCCCTTATGGTCCTAATAGCCCAGAGCTTTCATAGATATATATATAAACAGCGTTTCGTTGTCTCAGAGCATTCGAATATGTATAATTTAATGCTTGCGAAAAGCGTCCAGAAGCTTCTTTTTTTCCGGATCCCTTTCTTCATCTCGGGATTGATTAGTGCAATAGCAACCTTCCTCGTTCCTCATGCAGCTCATCTCGGTCTCGTCTACCTCGTTCCCCTGCGACTTCTACAGGTCAAGCATTTGGGTACCTCGAAATATAATGATATAAATAATTACTCAGGTTAATTGCAGTCCGATAAGCGGAAGATTACGTACAGCAAACATTTACAGAAGATAAACTATAAAATCAGTTACGAACAAAAGCTTTTTCAAACTTGATATTGAACATTCGAAAAGAAAATAATAATAAGCTCTTTATCTAACATACATATGTAGTACCTTCTAAGCTGTTTACGTGGAACTTCCAAAACCTAACAGTTAAAATTCGATTTTCAGGTAGTTATTCTAAAGTTACAAGAGTTTCATTTTTTTTTCATTTTTTAAACATTTCATCTTGAGACTTTTCATCTCAGTAACTGTTTCTAGTTGAACAACAATTCATCTCAGTAACTATTTCTAGTTGAACATGATTACAGGGACTCGCCTATGCAGCGGACTTTGCTGCCATAGGCATCTTGTGCGTACGATGGGCTCCCCTCTCTCAAATCGCGCTTTTCATTGGACTTTTGACGTCCTTCTCTGCCTTTGCTAACGCGATCACCAATCCCGTTGCCGGCTTTGTAACTTTACTTCTATTTCTTTTGTCCACTTCTTTATTGGATCTTGATTATCATGCGCCATTACATTTTAAAAGCCACGAAATTCTGGGAAGAAAGACTGGACTGAAACCGCTTATTCACTGTTATTCACAGAACATGATTGAATCATGGGTGCTGAAAAAAAAATTTGCTGAAATTTTAGAACAATCAATCACTCCTTTTCCGGTTACTAAGCTGAAAGCCGCGATAATGTTTTTTTCCCTCTCAGTTCTGCACGTCTTCTTTCGGTTGGAGATGGGCCTTCTACTCACACTCCCTTTTCTGCCTCGCCATCTTCATACTATGGCTCGTCTTCTACTCTGACGATCCACAGACTCATCGAAGTGTTTCCTGCAAGGAGCTTGACTACATTCAAAAGAACAAAACAAAACATCACATTGAGAGAGACTCTTTTGTCCCTTATTTTGTTGGTTAATTTGATGGTTTTAAAGCTATGATATTTTCAATAGCTTTGCTGATGAAACTGAAGTAATACATATATATATTTATCTATATATATATATATATATATATATATATATATATATATATATATATATATATTCTTCAGCAAATCTGCACGAACAAGACGATTTTGGTTGTGTGGTTGAATGCGTTCACGGAGCTGGTCAGCCTAATAATCTTGCACACGTACGGTCCAATCTACATCAACAAGGTATAAATCAGCGTTCACCATTACATCTTGTTCAATGCCAATACTTTTTTTAGACAGGCTTTCATTTATGTCAGAAGCTCAATTTTTAAAGTCATCATTTATTTTTTTTTTAGCTTGGGTGGAGATTTGAATTTTATTCTACATAGGAATCAGCAAACTTGTGATATTTTGCAGTACGCTCTGCGTCCTCTGTCGCGCTTTTCAGATCCCTAAAACACGGCCTGGCTCTATTAAATTCTTTTTTCTTACTTGTTCTCTTTCTTTCTTTTTTCTTTCTCTTTCTTTTCCTTATTTTTTTAAATTATCTTTATAAAATCTGGGGTAAGGAAAGGGGGGAGGGGGAGGGAGGTTTACCTAATTAGGGAAGGGAGGGGGTGCCCTAAAGCGGGAAGGGGGAGGAAGAGGGCCCTACCTAAGCGAAGGGGGGTAGGGGCCCTAGGGGGGAAGTGGGCCCTGAAGGGGGAAAGGGGGGGAAGGGAGTTTTCATGAATAAAATCTCTTTCTGAGAAAAATCTGTGTACGGCTAAAGTAGATTAAAGCCAACTTTTTCCTAAGCCTAAGTGTTTTTTAATGTAAAAATAATTTTCTGATGTAAAAATGAAAATTGGCAAAAATTGCTCATCAGAGCGAATCCTAACTCTCACCGAGCTACTCACAGACAAGCACACTAACCCCTACACTAAAGTGCCTCATAGTGAATATGGACGAAGTAGTAGTCATGAACTGAAGGTAACGTTTTGAAGAAGCAGAAAAGCGCGACAGAGGCCGCAGAGCATACTGCAAAAGTTTACAAGTAATCAGCAAACCACACGTATCATAACAAGATAATGTTGAAGTTTTGCTTAAATGAAAGAGTAGTTTTGTTTTATGATTGGTTAAGTAGAGATGAGAATATGTCAGCCTGTAGTCGCATGAAAAGAAGAGTCATTGTTTGAAAGGCAAGACGTCAAAAAGAAACAGTATTTTGTATTGTAAACAAAAAAGGAAACTAAGAGAATGGAGATTGGAAAGAGTTAATTTTTGTGCAGGTTCTCGGTTATTCCGTCACCTCAACCTCGTTCTTAGCCTCGATCGGCGCGATCGTTCATATTCCAATGAGAATCATTGCTGCTCTTTTTTCGGATAAGATAACGTTAGTTTAAAAAATTTCCTCTGCTAGGATGACTCAAGAAGTAAAAGAAATTGGGTCAACCGTGGGAACTTATGTACATATGCATATTTAACAGAGTTTTCAGAATATTTCAGATAAACCAGTCTTTGATTTTATTCCTGAATTTTCACACTTCGGTCCAATCATATCCATAAAACATAGTTAATTTTCAGGTTTCTGAACGAAATTTGGAAAATGATATTTTTCAACACTATCGCTGTAGGAGTTGGTGGTTAGTTGGATACGATTAACATTTTCGAGCTCAATCTAACTTGGCTAGCATGGCTAGAAGCTATCTTAGTTAGCATGGCTAGAAGCTATCTTAGTTAGCATGGCTAGAAGCTATCACTACTCGATTTGAAGTCAATTAAGTTCATAGAATTTAACCGGACTGATATATTCGGCTTGATTTCCATGCTTTAACAAATAACCATGACTCAGTTTTTCGAAATTTGATTAATTTCATGACCGAAGTTCATTTTTCGAAAGCTTTTGTTGACAGGTGTGGCTTGCGGAATGATCGGAGTGATGCCTGAGCAATGGATGTCTGTGTTGCTGATGAATTTCTTGGGCATAGTAAGCGCCTTCAATTGTGGTGGCTTCTACAAATGCGGCACTCTGACTTCAAGGTGACATGTTTATTGTTTATTCATTCCAACATTTTAAAATGATACATCATAAATATTCCGCAATAGAATGCTGTCTGAATCGGTTGAGAAGAAGAAGATCAGTCTGATCACAAGTCATGGGTTCCCTTCCGATTCTAACCCGGTCGTTTCTCGACCTCCGCTTTTGACTTATCGACTTGTCAGCCTGCTCATACTCGTTCTTCAGCAGACTACGAGTTATAGTGTTAATACTTTAAATTATGGCGCTTTACGTGAATAACGTTGATCTTGCAGTGATATTACTTAGCACAAATCATTTGATAGTAATACACTTTCCTTCAGACAATACGCACACTTCGTGATTGCAACGATCCAGTTCTCCAAATGCCTTGCGCTTTTCGTCGGCCCTGGCTTGGTCGCTCTCTTAACCACAACAGATTCTGACGCCACCGGTTGGAGAAACATCTTTTTCATCACCTGCGTCTTCCAACTCATAGTTAGCTTTTCTTTTTCCAACCCTTTTTTTGCCACACGTTCAATCTATCTATGAGGTGACCTCAATAGTCTCCTCATAGAAAATAGGTCGTAGTTCCATTTTGAAAATCATCGACCTGAGAGTCTTACACAGATATTACTTCCATAAATTTGGTGTAAGACGAAAATTTGGCAATCGGAAATCTCTACTTCTAGCGTATGAAATCTCTACTTCTCCGACTTTATGGTCTATTTTTGATTCTCTCGCACCACTCGTTGTTTACGCCGTAGTTTTAGAGAAATCTTAAACGAAACAATGAGCTCATGCTCTGTTGTGTGACCTTTCAAAATTTTCTATGTTTTTAACACTGAGAAAAACAAAAGTTCATGTGTCAGAATATGAGCTAGGTGGCCGGTTCACGACCAGTCACCTAGTTAAAACAGAGATTGAACTTGCGGCTGGCCTTTTTTCTGTTTTTTGTTTTGTGTTTTATCACTTCACCAGTCTCATCATAAGATGGGACATTGTATAAAGAGTTTCGATTTGATCCCCAAACACTGAGTGATTGAAAACTATTGTGATACGTTTGTACCTCTTCACAACGCGCCCGGTACCGGTAAGAGAGAAAGGGGTGGTTAAAGCGCATCGATTTTTTTGATATCAATATCTAAAATGTTCCATGAACACTGTAATTAATTTCAGTCTAACTTCCTATTCTATCACGTCGTGTCAGATGAGCCCGCCCCCTTCACCTACATAACCCGACAAAACAAAGATGCTTCACCTCAGAAAGCTTCTGCAACCAAAGATTCTGATTTGTGAGGCTAGGAAGATCTATAAACAGCGCTCTAGTTCAGCCTTTTTCAGTTATAGTAATCAGCTATCATCCAATATCACTGTTTTGTTTATCCCCTTTTCCTAGATTTAGCGAAGTTTTCTTAGTAGTCGGCTTTGGCGTGATCTCTTTATTCTTTCGCTTCGCTTGTTCTCTCTTCGATAGCTCTTCTAACTTGTTTTCAAGCGCTACTCATCGACTCAGTTTCTTAACAACAAAAAATTCTAAAACTAAAACGGAAACGGGCAGATAAAGGAGTCTTCTAACAAACAAATATAATCTCAAAAGCTAACGATGTGAAATGTTAGATTTTTGAAAGGCCTTTTGCTGGTTAAACTTAATATTTGTGAAGATTGTTTTTTGTGTGATGCTTTCTGGTAGATGAGAGAATAAGTTTGTGAAAAAGCATACCTATTTTTTCTTGAATTAATGTAGAACAACAGATGTGAATCCAATGTACGCTAGATACAACAGTAATGGCAGCTAAACCCGGTTTTCCATAAGCTAATCAAAAATCTTTGTGTAGTAGAATATTATTTTTAAAAAACTACCAAATGCTTGATTCCAAAAACATTTATGGCGGGGAGAAAATGAAAACTCAGAAAAACTTTTTTGATATAAAAATCTACCGGAAGGTATGAATTCTACCAAGAAAAAGTTCGAAATAGGAAATTTAGGCTAACAACATTTCATTCGGACGAAGTGGTTGTATATCGGCAGATTCCGTCAATTAAACCGGAACGAACAACAAAAAATTGAGAGAAGTGCTTACATACAAGCTTGTTACTAAGCCACGCGGCTTAGTTAGCGTTATCTTTGCCTGCATAACAATAAGTCTGAGTCGAAAAAACAGCAAAACTAACTGAATTTTTTAAGTGTTTTTTTTTTTGCCCGGTGCGGAGAATCTCGAATAGAAACAAATTAAGTAGCTTCGAAACACAGCGATTGCAGAAAAAGACGCTGAAAGGGTAGAACAAACACCCAGCAACTCTCTGATTTTAGTGGTTGAGTAAAGGTTTATTTAATCCTTTAGTGGTTGAGTAAAGGTTTATTTAATCCTTTAGTGGTTGAGTAAAGGTTTATTTAATCCTTTAGTGGTTGAGTAAAGGTTTATTTAATCCTTTAGTGGTTGAGTAAAGGTTTATTTAATCCTTTAGTGGTTGAGTAAAGGTTTATTTAATCCTTTAGTGGTTGAGTAAAGGTTTATTTAATCCTTTAGTGGTTGAGTAAAGGTTTATTTAATCCTTTAGTGGTTGAGTAAAGGTTTATTTAATCCTTTAGTGGTTGAGTAAAGGTTTATTTAATCCTTTAGTGGTTGAGTAAAGGTTTATTTAATCCTTTAGTGGTTGAGTAAAGGTTTATTTAATCCTCATAATTCTTCGAGAAATAACATCCACGGCAAGAGCGGATTGATTCGATTTAAAAAAAAATTTTTTTAATCGATTGAAAGGTTTTTAAAACTTCAGTGGCCTATTTTTCGCTCATTGATCGTTCACTACACAAAAACAGAGCGTAAACATAGTAGCTCTTTTTACTTTTTGAAAGATAAGCTGAACTGAATTGAACATGTTGAAACAGATATTAAAGAGGACAAAAACAAAAATACTTCTATAAAAGCATCAATGCAACCAGGTGCACAGAGAAGCTCAAGTTGATACATATAATGGCTTAATTGCTTTAGTCGTTTTTCAGCACTTTTTCTTCTTTTTTTTTAGTTTTGGCTTAGGCTTAGGATAAGGGTACGCTAACGAGGCCGTACGGCGTAAGACCGAGGTCATTTGAGAAAAGTTAGTCATAATATCATGGTTGTGCATGAAAAATTACCCGTTTGAATCCGTACTTTTCTGATAGTTTTACTCACAGAGACTAGTTTTACTCACAGAGACTAGTTTTACTCACAGAGACTCGAAAAAAACTTTCACTTCATAGAGGAAAAAACACTCAGAAATGAGCGGGAGCACCGCTCAAAACCCTCACCAAATCTAATAAAGAGAAAAATAAAACAGAAAAGTATGTTCATAGAGTTGTTTCTCCCTCCATAAAAGTTGTATGTTTCGATGAGAAGAAATAAACTTTTTATCGCGACTGTTTGATCATCTTCCCCGAATTGCTGTGAGCTTCTTACCTAGTTTCTTCATTTAAACAGTCCTTTTGGCAAACTTTTTCGTCTTTTATGATTATTCTCTGTTTTTATTCTTCAATTGACTCCAAAAAAATTTTTCAGCCCTAAAATAGCTCCAGTGTGCCTTCCTCGTCTTTAAAAACAGAGCGAAATGTCTAGAAGAATTAAAAGACATTAATGTGGAATTAGAACGCATCTTCGAATTGTAGCAAGCATCAAAACATCGAATTTATTTTTTTTAGTACAGAAATACATCTAAATTTCATATAAGTTTTGTTTGTTTTTTTCCTATAGTAGCTGGTTAAAATCCGCTACATTTAAACGATTCTTTTTCCGAATTTATCTTTGTCTTTTGTGATTATTCTTATTTTCCTTTTTCAACTTACTTTATCAATTCCCTTATTGGTCTCAAAATCGCTACAATTCGCCTTCCTCGTCTTCATAGACAACGCGAAATTTGAAGGAAAAAAAGAAGAAAATAATGGGAACTGAGAACACATCTTGGACTCAAAACAAGCATCTTTTTTGTACAGAATTACGTCCGAATTTCAAATCTTCTTTTCTTCGTTTTCTCGTTTTCTTTCCTCCCCGTGCCCTTTCACTTCCTCAGTTTTTTCATGACACGTATATGTATTCGTGTTCTTCCACATTTCGAATCTCAAAAGCGTTTTATATGACGCTTTTCCATTCAGAAATTTTTTTGCAAAATTCCTAAACTGATGACGAAAATTCTCAAGTAAAAATGAAAAACCTACTAATGAATTTACTAAAGGTTTATGATGAAAAAGCAGTGAATTTTTGGTATGAGGAGTAATTAAGTAGAAGTCACAAGAAGGCATCAAGGAGAACCATTTTTTCATTGACAGTTTAGCACTGTAGAGAGAGAAAGGCCTGTATTAGATCTAGTCTCGTGATATTCTCTAGTCTCGTGAGGCCTGTATTAGATCTAGTCATTCTTTTCTATTATTCATTCTTCTCTCCTCCCTCCTTCATGAACGGCTGTTACCGAAACTTCTTTCAATAAATGCTCATCGTTCTTCTGTTTCTCGTTACCCCGGAACTTCTGCTTTGGAACAGCTCCCAATTATCATGCTTGCCCTACCCCGTTATTCGTAGAAGACAACTCAACCCCGTCACAATTACTCTCTTCCTCCATACCTTCCCATTCACCATACCATCCATCCAATGCGATGATAAAAAGATGTACTCGAACCTATCCCCCCAACCTTCCTCTCAAGTAATACAAATTTACATGGAATAAATGAAATGAAATAGTCTCATGAGTCAGCTTTGTTCTATTTTATAAAATAATCATGAATAAAGGTACACGTGCAACATCAATCGACGGCAACTTTCGCTTTCCGTCGGATAAGGACTAGTTTTTTTCTCTCAATAATTTCCCCAGATTTTTGAATCTTTCTTTTTGTCCGAAATATCATTTTGAACTGGGATTTAAAGTTGCAAAACCAGGCTGAGAGTAGGAATCAGAGAAGGTGGATGCGAGCGACCGCGAGCCTCATGGAGCGTTAGAATTCAACTTTTCACTTTGCAAAGTAATCTCTGCAAAGTGATCCCGTTAAACGCTCAACGGGATGCGGCCGGGATGCGGCCTAGAGCGTTTAACGCGATCACTTTGCAGAAATTACTTTGCAAAGGGAAAAGTTGAATTCTAACGCTCCATCAGAGTTTTTGGAGAGAATGAGATTTGACGAAAACTCGAACACTAAAAACCTTGCATATTGTTTATTCTCAATGGCAATGAGCAGTGCAATAATCTTCTCAAAACCTGGTCGAATTTTTCAATAACAAAAAATGCGTAAATTAATACAATTAATCTTCTTTCAGTTGAGGTCAATTCAAAAAATTCTTCCTTGTTAAACTTCGTTACTTGTTCTATCTTCAAACACATAAAATATTAACGTTCGAATCTATCGTATGTGTAGGGACACTCACTGATGAGCCCCACCCAGAGAGCACAGAAGTCTGTCTGAGCGGGGGCAAAACAGACTTTTGTGAATTAGCATCATCGTAGTGATCGATAGTTATAGTGCTTGAATATTTTCTCCCTTCATTCTTAATTTTAACAATAGTACATTGTGCTCGAATGCCATTATAAAAAAGCGTTCAGTTATGTGGGTATTCCATTAAATTTTTTTCAGAGCACTCGACACGTAAAAATAACTGCATCTTGTTTTTTTCCAAATTATTTCTACATTTCTGTTCTTTATTTTGTTTTCTTGTTTTTTGTTTTAGTTTATTTTTTTTCCCTGTATATTGCTTGCCTTTTTCTCTCTTTCTGATTTTGTATTATTTTCTGACTTTCCGTTCATTTTTTCGAATTTCTCTCTTTTCCTTCTATCTTGCTCTCATTCTCCCTCTTTTACTCTTTCACAACTCTGTAAATAAGAGTATTCCCTACTCCCCGTTGATCTCAAGCAACGGATTTTTATACCGAGCAGAGGAGCGGATTGTTCGCAGAAACTTGTGCAAAAATCGTGTGATGTGACGGGAACCGAACCCGTGAACTTCGCGTTCCGGGCGAATGCTCTCCCCCCACTGAGCTACACACGCACACATGATGATGCACATTTTAAGGCCCATACAACATGCCCCCCTCTCAACACCGAGGTCTCTCGAGGTCTAGGGTCAGAGGTCTAGGCGCCTTTGTTTCTGCGAACTAGCTCATGCTCGGGTTTTCTTCTTTTTCTCCTTTTTTTCTCCTTTTTTTCCCTTTTTCTCTTTGGTCCTCTCTTCTCATCCCGGTTCGGCCCCCATGTAAATAAGAGTATTCCCCACTCCTCGTTGATCTCAAGCAACGGAATTTTATACCGAGCAGAGGAGCGGATTGTTCGCAGAAACTTGTGCAAAAATCGTGTGGTGTGACGGGAACCGAACCCATGACCTTTCGCGTTCCGGGCGAATGCTCTCCCCACTGAGCTACACACGCACACATTATGATGCACATTTTAGGGCCCATACAACTCTATCTTGCTCTCTTTCTCCTTCTTTTACTCTTTCACAACTCTGGACACTAACAGTGTTTTTTTTTATCCATTCACAACTACTTTTCCTTTTTATATTGTTCAAAACGCTTCCCGCTAGTTCTTTTCGTTTTTTTTTATCCTAATAGATGAGAAAATTTATCGGTAGACAAATTCGGAGTTTTTTTTCAGCTCTCAAATTGTAGTTTTGTTTGAAGCATTTAAAAAGCAAGTGCTTTTTTCGGTAAAACGTATACCTTCCATTTCGGCCTGCCACGCGAAAAAGTAATCAACTGTTGACCAGTCTAGAGCAAAATGTTATAGAACAAAAGAAGAATTTTCATTAACACATGAATGGTGAGCGAATGAGTGTAGAAGTCATTAACCGCAAGTAATAAAATGCTATATGAACTCAATTGAAGCCTTTCAACCATTAAGCAAACGCAAACGGACCAGTGCATTTCTTTGCAGAAGTTTCGTGTTTTTACCATAACACTTCAAAAATCACATTGACTTCTTGAGGATGACCCGGGTGTAGTAGTAGTTGAACCAAGATCTTATTGAAAACCCCAGTTTGGGATGCTTCCATATATGTATTTCTATATACCCCTTAGACTTTCTCAACCTTCTCAAATCAAACGCTGTCTGTTTCTATACGCAGTGCAAATGCGTCTTTGTCTTCTGCTATATGAAAGTTTAAAACATCATTTGTAGTTTTTTTTTCTTACAAGATTTCCCATATGATTTTTATATAGCTTGCATGTGTATGTAGTATGGCATTGGCGTAGTTGTAGATAGGGTTACAGAGCACACACCATGTTTATACAATAAGTGAACATTTATACATATAATGAGGCGTCTATTTATAATAGTATTGACCTCGCGATAATTCTGCTACGAAAGATGCCCAGTATTTTTCATGCAGAGATGAAGCCAGAGCCTGTAAGTTATCACTGAGACCTTGCTCGCGTTCCCTCGATAGGTTTTTTTGTGGCATAGACAAACATTCCGAGTGAAATTTCTGAACTTTGAATTTTATTAGAGAAGAGAACGATTGTAGTAGTGCATATTGTTTGGAAGATAAAGTTCTGCTGTAAATTATGAAGAACAAATGCGAAAGTCTGCTTAGCCCCAGAGTATGTTGACAAAAAAACTACTCTATTGTAAAAAAAAAATTAAAACAACTCAAACACAAAATTATTCCTTTTCTTCACCACAGTGAGTGAGTATACTATTTTTTGTTGTTTTTTTATTCTGTAGTTACGTATGTATATTGAAGAAAACATGGAAGTGGCAGACTTTGCATGTATTAGTCGCATTATCACAGTGAATGCAGGTACGACACAAAATTTCGATAGAATTATGTTCACTGAACTCTCACAAACTGCAAATTATATTTGTACTAATCTTCTGGATTATCCGTGAGTTCAGTCTTTCACGCTATTCGGATTTATAAACTTTATGACCAGCTATGTTTTTCTGGAATGGAAATTCTTGTTTTGCCTTCGAAAAAAATTCGCAATCGGGTTCATACAGCAACAAAGACTTCATTGTGCAAAGACTTTTTTATGTTCCGTTTACATCTCTTTTATCTCATTTTGAATGACTAATAAGCGAATTTCCTGTTTTATGACTTCACACATGAGCTTGAGTCATGGGCCATAAAAGTTTGAAAAAAGATTTAGGGTTTAGCATTCGTTTTCATAAAATGTTCCTATAGTCCTGATGGAAATTATAAAAAGTCGCTTCATCGTTCAAGATTTTTTGAAGCATTGTATGTATTATTATTATAGAAAAAGGTAAAAGAGTTGATAAAATTTAATTTATTTACATTTAAGATATCACTGCTGAAAATATAATGTAGCAGAAGTCTGTATGGTGTCTGACTCTTCCGAATACTTTGCACAATCAGCTCTTTGCGAGAAACACATTTCCGTACTGTTCCCATCCAATAAAATCCAGCACTGTTTGCTTAATAAAGCTTATGTATGTATTATGCAACAAAAAATTACTTTCTGTCAACGATCTTTATCTTTGACTGTCACTTTGGATTTTAAAATAACATCAAAGATAAAAAAAATTCAATTGTCATGTTTAATCGTGAAATTATTTATAAGCGATATCGATATACAAAATAGTAAGCAATATTTATTTAAACATATTTAAGTTTAGGATAAATGGCTCGTTTTTGATTTCACTAGTCCCTCCTGCTCGGAGATGAGTCCTTTCTTTGAATATTCGGACCTGCCCTGTCGCGCCGTTAAACAATGACTTTTGCGCAACTCCCGAGCGGTATACCCACTACCGTTTTCAAACACTTAAATTTCGTTGAGTTGTTCTTCTTTAAGGTCAAAAATACTTTGAAGTCATTCTCCAAAGAGTAGGAGCATGTTTCATTTTCCGGAGACTGCTTGCTGCAATCGGTACCGTTATATCATCCTGGCTCTGGGGGTCGGTTTTTTTTTGTTCGTTCATCCGAATAATTTAGAAATTTGATATAGGCTTTTCAGAAATAGATATTCGGATTGCATTCGAGGTAAATAACTAAGCTTATTGAAGCAATGCACACACAAAAAAGCGTATTGATAGTCATTTTTTCGAAAGCATGAAGATGGAACTATATACTTTAAAAGTATTCCAAATCGTTCCGCACACAAGTGTTACTATTTATACTTTGAAAGTATGAATAGTAACAAAATTAAAGTGATTTAGGGATACTCTGTCTACACATGAAAGTATGCTAAATATACTTTGAAAGTGTGATGTCTTCAAAAAGAAGTATGTATGTTGTTTCTTGGGTATTTCATCTAAAGTTTTTTCTGTGTTCAGCCGCGACATTAATCTATCAAAAAAAGTTAAGCGATCGTGCGATGTATCTGTAAAGATGACATCATTCCTCGATGAATGAGATCATCGAGTCAGTGTTATTGTAACTGAAATATTTCACGATGAGATCATGGCTCTCGCACCTTCTTGGCCCAAAAATGTTGGATCAGTGAGGTACGAGATGATCTTGCGAGAGCACGCGAAATAATATTTTCAAGTACGAGAAAATGAGATTTCAAATACCGTCTTTCTCTCCAAATGAATCTTAAAATACTAACTAATCGCAATCTATTTTGTTTCCGTACTTAAAAAAAGCATTTAACGTTTTTGGTTGAACATGAAGTTTCGAGTCCGTGTAATAAGAAAAGGGCAGAGCGCAGACATTGACTCTGTCACTGGGTATGCCCGTAAGAAAAATGTAATGAAACTTGACTGGTTTGTAATTTTGCTCTACTAACTAATTTTGCTCTACTAACTAATTTACTGTAGATTGAAATTGAATTACGCGCGTAAGTTCTAAGAATGGAATTTCGTGCAGGACCTTTTATTTCCAAAAAAAAAGTTAGTCAAGGTGACATCATCTTTCAAAATTTTCGCCTAATTTGAATGGTATGAGGTCATCGCGCCGATGATCTCATCGTTTAGAGATTAATGTCGTGGCTGACTTTTCCGAAGGGCTTTTTTTTCCCAAAAGGCGTTCAGGAAGGGCCTTTTTCAAGGAGAGCGCTTCACATGCCTTTTTTCCCGATGCCTTTCTTCCAGAATGGCTGTGCTAAGTGATTCACACGATACGATTCGTATGTGTGCTTTTCCCATTTAGAGTAATCAAGATAATAAGTGTATATAGAGCAACCTAAGTCAACCGGGTTTGTAGATTGGATAAGTGCCACCAAGACATACTTTCAAAAGTATCCCATTCATTCATTGCACACTTTCATACTTTATACGCGCAGGAATACGTTCAAATTGTTACTGTTCATAAATCACATGTATGCCTTTTAGCATACTTTCTCAAACTCATCCTTTTTTGTATGTGTGCACGGAAAAAAGCTGACCCACTGGACCAGCTTTTTTTCCGTGCGATGGTTTATCCAATTGTTAAATTTTTAAAAAAAAAAGTAAACAGACGAAAATCAGAAGAAAAATTGAATCCTTTGCCGAAAAACATTACTGGGTTTTCAAATTCATCTCGCTGATCATATTCAACTTTAAGGTATGTTGTCTAGCTTCGATCTGCTCAAACTACAACATCATCAACTTCACCTTCATTTGCATGACAGACGACGCCACAGAAATCATCAAAATAGGAAACGTATCAAACTTTTTCATAAAAAAATTGAAAGGTTAAATATTTAATTTATCGGTTTTACGAAGTCTCGAAGCTTTCCTAAACAATGATGCAAACATGATCTACAAATAAATTTACGAAAAAGTAGGAAGTTCTTGAAAATTCAGGAAAAGTGATTCAGTTTTAGAAAATTCGATTTTACTCACCAAATCGATTCATCACCTAATTTAGGTATTTAGTTCTGCCGCGCCTTTAATTTCGCATTAAAAAGTTCATGATAGTCCTTTTTTTTCGAAAGTGCACACTACTGAAAGCTGGTTTTAAAAATCACAGTTATAAAAGATCGAGTTGAGATTAGCGTAAGCTATTTAGAAGCAGTGAACTGAGCTCAACCCAGTGCGTGGAAAAGAATGCGAGAGAGCGGCAAAAAAAGCATTATATATCGAGGAGAGAAGAGATTTCATATAAGATAAACTATCCTACTGTTCCTTTTATCTTTTTTTTAAACAGTTTGTAATTCTTCAGAGTCCGTACTTTTAAAAAAACTCCTAACACGCATTTCCGTGTAATACTGTGAGTGCGTGAAGTAGATCGAATAAAAACGAGAATCTCCATTGTCAGTAGAGAATTTTCACTAAATTCACTAAAGAAAAAAATTAAATTTAAACTACTAAAAGTTCATAAGGAGTTGAAAGTCCGAGCTGATTTCAAAACAAAATGTTTTTACAACTAATGCGACGTTTTATACTTGACACGAAAGGGCTACCGTACCGGACACTTTGTTCCATAGATCATTTTAACGCTCATGTGAACTTTCTTTCGCAGAACTGAGTTAACTGAGTCAATTTTATACACCGTATAAGCGGTAACTCAACAAGTTACCCTTCGGTGATAATAAAGATTTAACGTCACCGGTGACTCAAACACAGTGAAGTTATGAGTGTTCTGGAGAGAAATGAGTACATGACGGTTATATTGTGTGTGTGTGTGTGTGTGTGAGAGAGAGAGAGAGAGAGAGAGAGAGAGAGAGAGAGAGAGAGAGAGAGAGAGAGAGAGAGAGAGAGAGAGAGAGATAGAGAGAGAGGAGTGAGTTGTGCACGCTCTTCTGCCATTTCAGCCCTGTTGTTTATGGATGGTTTATGAGACTAAATGAGAAGGGCTTCAGCGATGCGACGTCTGATTATATTGGGTTCAATGTTGAGGATTGTACCGGTGAGGGTAATAGGGGTGCTGTTGTGTACTGATTTAGAATGTTGGATGAATAAGATGGGAGTTGAAGTTTACGTGATGCACGGATATGTTCCGTCCTTCTATCATATAGGGGTCTGCCCGTATGCCTTATGTACGGTGAGCCACAATCATTACATTTTATACAATAAACAGCACCTACTACATTACAACAACTATTGGGAAAAAGCATGTGAGCAGAAAATGCAGGCAGAGGGTTTAGAACAATTGTTATCATAACACCGGTTACGAGACGTTGAAGTAGGGATGGTGGTGATTGCTCTACTACTGAGATATTAAGACCTGAGGCTCGTAAAATTGAACCAATATCTTGTGAAAATCGTCAGATATGAAAGGTATTGAGAAGTTCATATCGTCTTTGTTACGCACTTGGCCTATGCGGTTCCGCTTTGAGTGGTTTTGATTGGGAACCACATAGCCATTTTGAGATAGAATTGAAAAGGCAAGTGCCTTGGATTCATTGCGGCACTCAGATGATGAAACATTATGAGATGTATGAATGGTGTTAGTTACAATCGCGTTCTTGACATGAGAAGGATGGTGAGAAGAATCATGTAAGAGGACATTCTTATTCGATGGTTTACGATACCACCGAGTTAGTATACGGTCACCGGAAGTGGTCAGTGCAACATTGAGCAATGGGAGAAATAAGTTGGAGGGTTTCTCCCTTGTTAGTTCAATCAAAGGTGCTTGATGATTGAGGTGTTCAAAAACTGCATCAATACAAGTTTGGTTTTTGCTAACAATAATATAATCATCAATGTAGCGACGAATTAGTGAGATATCTCGGTAAGGGGCATTATGTTCTAAACGGTGCATTTATGAAACAGCAAGGAGTGGGGCGAGGCGATTGCCCATGGCTAAACCTCTATTCTGGACATAAACTCTACCATCGAATTTGAACGAGTTGCAATTAAGACAAGCCTGGAGCAAATCCTCAATGTCTCTAATCGGCATGTCACCTAATAATGAAAAGCGGGAGGAATTAGATTGTAAAATATCAATAACTACATCTATAGCATCATTGTTAGAGGCGTTAGTATATAAGCTTTCAACATCGAAACTTTCATAAAAAAATAAACATCGTGAGGAAGAGAATGCAAATGTGTTAAAAATGAACCAGTATTAGAGAGATGAGTAGGAATGAGATTGAAAACGGGTGATAATAAGTGACATAACAACCAGGAAATTCCATCTGTTGGCCCTCCACAACCAGAAATGATAGGACGGAGTTTGAATTTGCTTATATCATTATCAGCGAGTGAAACATCAAACTTGTGACATTTAATCAGAACGTATAGGGAAGGGATACGAGGATGGTTATTGTCTAGTCGACGCTTAATTTCGCCAGGGATGACAGTGTGAATTAAAATACGATTGAAAACTTGTGTGAGGTTTAGTGCATTACGAGTGAAAACAGTTTTAGTAGAACGACTGTACATATAATGATGCATTAGTAAGATGTGATTCAACAGTGAAGTTAAAGGCACGGCTAAATTTTAAAATCCCTCTTTTTGCTACAGGTTATAAATAACAAATCATTTGACTTTTCAATCCTAGATAATCGCGATGTTATTTTTTTTGTTACTAAAGCATATATACTTCAGATGACTCGACAACGATATGATTACACTCCAACCGAGAAGAGTTACATCATTTGGGCAGTCGCCATAGGCACTATTATTGGAACATTCCCGATCAACTATGCATACGTGCGCTTCGGGGCACGGTGAGACCTGATGAAAAACTAAAAATAGTATACACTTAAACTTTTGTGAAAGAGTGCTGATTTTATTCGAAGGATACCCTACAACATAATTTCGAAATCATAAGATGCAGACTTGATTAATAGTTGCCCTATCTGCCCAGCGAAATAACAAGAAACTTTTTTAGAAAATGTTTTGTTTAACTTTTGAACATCATGAGCAATGTCTTCATTTCATATTCATACTATGTTGAACAAAACCAAAACTACGATTATCGTTGCTTTTGTTTTTTTTGCAATAATAAGTTCTCGGGAAAAGTGTCTTTTAAATCGGAGATTGCGAGTGATAGCTCTCTTCTTTTTAATGATGAGAATCATGTTCTTGTTATTATTATTAAGGAGAAGCAAAAAACTTTATAAGGAATTTCCTATAAATTGAAACGAAAAATGTGTTTTATCAGTGAATTTGTTTGACCCATTCAAAAAAGTCTGAAATTTCGGCCTAGCGTTCACTTTCTTGCAATTTTTTTGCGTTAGCTTAGACTATTCACTCAGAAGAGATGTTTATCCGCAAAATAGTTTATAAGTCCACCAGAGTACCTCGAACACCTCCAAGTGATCACATTACTTCTTCCAGTTATTTGTAAAGATGTTCAATTGCTTGTGATATACTTTTTTAAACACTTTATTTAAGAAATCAATCTGTGTTGTCGATCGTTTTGCATGTTAAGAATGCACTCGCGTCGTAAAGCTGTTTATCAGCATTAACTCACCTTCTACAGGGTGGCCCATGTATTCGGCAACCAATCTTTCGGCGTATTCGGCAACTAATCGATACATAGCATGAACACAATGGCCTCCGAAATGAACTTATCAGGCACGACTCTTCAAAGAATCGTTAAAGAGGATTTGAGGCTCACCCCATATCGTACTAAAAAGGCTGCCATTCTAACTTTGAAGAACAAGGAAGACTCAAAAGGAGCCGCGCCTTAATTCTCAGGACGCGCAACAAGTCTCACCTTAGGATAGTCTTCTCGGATGAGAAGCTGTTGACTGTGGAAGAGGCCTACAACCCTCAAAATGTGCAAGTGCTTGCTCGGGACTCACAGGCAGCTAATGAAGCGAGTAAAATCGTTCATAGAGCTTCCCATCCTGCACAAGTCATGGTTTGGGCCGGAGTGTGCGCCACCGGCAGAACTCCCCTTGTACTTGTCGAAACAGGAGTCAAAATTAACCAGGAATACTACCGCCAGCATGTTCTTCAAAAAGTATCGCTTTCTTGGTCTGCTTCCCACTACCGTAATACACCTTTGGTCTTCCAGCAAGATTCTGCGCCTGATGACAAGGCTGTCGGAACACAGGCATGGTGCAAGGCTCATTTTCCGACTTCATCTCCAGAGCAGAATGGCCCTCCTCATCGCCCGACCTCAATTCGCTGGACTATTCCGTGTGGTCCTGCCTTGAGAGCAAAGTCAATGCTCATCCTCACTTGAATCTGGAGTGTCTAAAAAAAATCCCTGCAGGAGGAGGGGTCGAAGATCGACGACAAGTACCTTCGTCCAGTGATCGAAGCGTTCCCAAAACGACTCCGTGCTGTCGTTCGTGCCAAAGGAGACCAAATCGAATGAATTTTGACC
The DNA here is from genome assembly GCA_964056735.1 of Allodiplogaster pararmata. Classification (NCBI taxonomy): domain Eukaryota; kingdom Metazoa; phylum Nematoda; class Chromadorea; order Rhabditida; family Diplogasteridae; genus Allodiplogaster; species Allodiplogaster pararmata. The sequence continues at coordinate 9,416,312 of OZ057408.1, read as the reverse complement.
CAATGTTTTTATAAATGTGGGCTAATAAATGTACAAATTTCAACACTCTTGCTCACTTATGCACTGAGATACACGTTTGTGAACGCGTTGCCGAATACCTGGGCCACCCTGTAGAATGATCGCAATAGCATAAAAAATTTATTGGTTTGAATCTGATGTTGAATCATCTCAGGATGCCATTCTTCATTGCGGGAGTGACGAGTGCAATAGCAACTTCACTCATTCCGTTGGCAGCTCATTTTGGTCTCGTCTACCTTGTACTGTTACGTCTTTTACAGGTCGAGTTCTTGGAGATTCATGACAGTTCAAATGGGTCAAAGTCAAGGGAAACTTTTACTTTAGCCCTCATTGAACTTATTCGTTCAAAAAAATGTCTTCAATTTCGTTTTTTTCATTGTCTTGAGTATATAGTTTTTTAAACAGAATTTTGAAAATTTTTCTATAAGATTTTTACAGGGACTCGCGTACGCAGCTGACTTTGCCGCGATTGGTATTCTGTGTGTCAGATGGGCACCACTTTCTCAGATCGCCCTTTTCATCGGCTTCCTGACGTCTTTCTCACCAATCGCCAACGCAATCACCAATCCGATCTCTGGTTTTGTACCTTATTGTTATCCTATTCTGCTATTTCTGACTTTAATCCATAATTCTTTAGACTGAGATCATCCTAATTCTGAACAGTTGTCTCAAAGCGGCTTTAGTGCTTTAATTGTTCTGGCCACTTTGGTTTTGACCTTTTAAAGACTTAAAGTTGACATGACAACACCCAAGAAAAAAGTAATTTGTACTATTTTAAAGAGCTTTATAGGGTTTTCATGAACTGTGGGCCAAATTTTAATTCAAAGCTTTGTTGTTACTCTCAGTTTTGCACGTCATCGCTCGGCTGGAGGTGGGCGTTCTACTCGCATTCTCTTTTCTGTCTCATCATCTTCATACTTTGGCTCGTCTTCTACTCTGACGATCCACAGACTCATCGAAGTGTTTCTTGCAAAGAGCTTGACTACATCCAAAAGAACAAAACAAAGGAGCACATCGAGAGAGACTCCTTTGTCCCTTACTTGGTTTGCTTCTGGGAAAACTTCACTGACTTCTTTCTAAACTTCACCAATAATGATAAAATAATAATGTTTCTTGCCTATATTTTGACAGATCAGTGTGTAAGCATGCGTATTGGAAACTTTTCCCGAGTGACTTGAAAAAATATGTCATTGAGCCTTGCAACTTGCAAGAGATTGTGTGGATTGCTAGCTCAGTTGGTAATATAATAGCATCTTTCGGTTAGGAAAGACAAAGGTTTAGTTTCTACTCAATCATCTATTTGTGCACGTTTTTAGCATGCATGTTTCATTTCTTTGTTTAAATTTACTGCTGTTTCTTCTGAGACTCATAACTTTTCTTCTCTGTTTCTGAAACTTGTGAATAGAGGAATGGATTATGCTCACAAAATTCGTGCAAAAGCTTTGTATATAATGAGAACCGAATCGAAGCCCTTCGCTACTCAAACTATTCTCTTCCCACATAGGTACACATATGTATAATGCACTCTTTTCCTCGCTCTTCGAAAGTTTCGTTCCTTTAACAAAAAGTATCCAAACTGATCACTTATCGAGAGAAAGAAGCAAACAATAAGAATTTCAGAAAATTTGCACGAACAAGACGATTCTGGTTGTGTGGTTGAATGCTTTCACAGAGCTGGTCTCCTACATAGTCATCATCACTTACGCTCCTATCTACATAAACAAGGCATGTACGGGAGATTGTATGAAGCTTTCAGTTGTATTACTATGGAAAAGCGCCATTTTTTAGTTAAAAAGCTTGAGAACAAGTTTTTTTTGGTAAAAAATTTTTAACGAATTTTTCAAAAAAAGTAGTTCACGGAACGGGATCGAACTCAGCCGCCTTTCTACCACCTGGAGAAAACACGTTATTACTGCATTCCCAATGAAGCAGATTCAAGTCCATGCAATAGTGCGATGTCTTCAAATGCACAATTTAAAGGCAGTGAAGCCTGGTTTAGATGACGATTGATGAAACCATCGTGCGTAACTGGTTTTGAAAAAAGGAAAGTGAGCCTTTAAATATCACTATCGCCAGGAATACTAATGTGTCTCCACGGTGTAAGGATAACGCGCTCGCACTTTTGGTTTGAGTATAGATAGAAGGTTGAGTTCAATTCCGCGCGGTTGACTGGACTTTTTTCCGTGCGTAAGTTTACTCATCAGTGATATGTGTTGATGTATTTGAAACTATCACAGCTTTTGAACTTTTGTCTTCTCAATTCATTAAATGTCGAAGTAAATTCCCTTTGCAGGTACTCGGTTATTCCATAACCTCCACCTCGTTCCTCGCCTCAATTGGCTCCGTCATCCATGTTCCCATCAAACTCATCACTGCATTTCTTTCCGATAACGTAACGTCAGTGAGACTTTTTTAAAACTAAATATGTAAATCTTTAAACAGTATAAAAATTGAACCTCACGATGAAGTATTGATATGATTTGGGAATTTACAATAAAGAACGTCGGTTACAAAAAACACTATTCATTACTTTTGCAATTTTTGAAACTCACAATCAGAATATTCGAGAATCGAGAAAATAAAAAGACGTTGTCGTATGGGTAGCCCGCCCCCTCCCATATACGTTCGAAATATGAAACTAATGGGGGAATTGACAAATGAAGGCAAGAAGCCGGGAGGCATGAGGACGCCTTGAGTGAGGCCGCCTCGTTAGCTAAGCCGTACGGCCTCGTTATCGTAAACTTTTACTAAGCCTAAGCGTTTTTCAATGTAAAAAAATGTTTTAATGTAAAAATAAAACGCGCGGCCTCACTCAAGGCGTCCTCATGCCTCCCGGCTTCTTGCATTCATTTGTCAATTGCCAACTAATGGAGCGTTTGAATTCATCTTTTCACTTTGCAAAGTAATTTTCTGCAAAGTGGTCCCGTTCAACGCTCCAATGTCTCACCACGAATTACTGTGAAAAGAAACATGGACTACGGTAAAAAGAAAGAACACATGCATTATGAGACATGTCATATCAAGAATACCACAAAAAGTTCTTATTCTCAGATGTTTCTCAGAAGTTCGAAAAATGATATTTTTCAACACGGCAGCTGTGGGAGTTTGTGGTTAGTTGCTGATGACTATATTAGTGTTCATTGATTCTAGAGAACGAGTTTGTGTTTAGTTGCTGATGACTATATTGGTGTTCATTGATTCTAGAAAACGAGTTTGTGGTTAGTTGCTGATGACTATATTGGTGTTCATTGATTCTAGTAAACGAGTTTGTGGTTAGTTGCTGATGACTATATTGGTGTTCATTGATTCTAGTAAACGATTTTGTGGTTAGTTGCTGATGACTATATTGGTGTTCATTGATTCTAGAAAACAAGTTTGTGGTTAGTTGCTGTTGACTATATTGGTGTTCATTGATTCTAGAAAACGATTTTGTGGTTAGTTGCTGATCACAATATTGGTGTTCATTGATTCTAGAAAACGAGTTCATTCATGCATTCATTATTTATTTCTTGCGTATAAAATTAAGATGAAATCACACACATAGGAGACCTGTCGCGGGCGCGAGTTCAGTGTAAGTAAGTGAAAATTCACAATGAAAATGAGGCATACGAAATGTTAAATTATAGAGATTAGGGTAAACAAAGTTAATCATAATCACAGGCGAAGTTTCGAGCAGGCAATAATTGCAGTAGGGGGAAGTTTAAAGAGAGCTTCTTTGAATAGTTTAGTGGATGATATTGAAACAATGTGAGAAGCTAAAGAGTTCCAAGAATCAATACAGCGGGAAGAACATGTGCTATAGGAAGCGGTAAGTCTGAATGGGAGAATAATTCTTAACGAATGACACTTTCGTTTGCTATATGGTGAGGGAAGAAACTGGAACAGAGATGAGTGATCAAATTGGAAATGGCTATAAATCGCTTTGTGGAGAAAACATAGGTCAATTATAGCACGTCTATACTCAAGAGAATCTAGAGATAGAAGCTTCAACCTAGCGGAATATTCAAGCTTGCAGATACCAGCTCTAACAAGTACTCTTCTAGTGAAATTTCTTTGTATCCGCTCTATGTCATTGATTTGTCCGACCGAGGTAGGGCACCAGATTTCGGAACCGTATTCGAGAAGTGGAAGAATATACGTTTTATATGCACGGAGTAGAACAGGAATGGAGGAGGTTCTGAGAGAGTGGAAGATGATGTTCATACATTTGTACGCTTTGGAAACGGTAATGTTAATATGATTAGAAAAAGTGAGTGATGATGTAAAATGAATACCCAGATCGCGAACTTCATGTTCGCTAGGAAGAACACTGTTGTTCAGGAGGATTATCTTTCTAGGATTGTTTAAACCACGATGTATAACAAAACATTTGGGAACAGAGATGGTTAAGGCCCATTTCACAGCATAATCGGCAATGTAATCTATGGCTTACTGGAGGAGATAGGGGTCTTTGGAGAAAATTTTTACATCGTCAGCGTAGAGAAAACAATGTACATCAGGTGGTATCAATTAGATGATGTCGTTAATAAAAACGGAAAAAGAAGCGGTCCTAGACAGCTACCTTGGGGGACACCTATATGTATCTGTTAATTTCACATCGGAAAATTGATTGTTAATGCTGACCCTAGCAGAGCGATGTGACAAGAAAGAGGTCACGAGAGATAACAACGAAGAGTGAATACCACAACATTGTAATTTATGAACAAGAAATCTGTGGTCGACAAGTTAGAAAGCTTTGGAAAAGTCTATGAGACAGATGTCAAACGATTGCTTTCTGGCAAAGAGCGAGAGATAAAGTGAATAGGACTCAACAAGGGAAGATACAGTGGAGCGCTTACGACGAAATCCTGATTGATTGTGATGTAGAACATGATTAAACTATAAATTGTTGAATATAATGTTGTGAATGTGTTTCTCAAAAAGTTTGGAAAGATAATTGACAAGGGTGATGGGGCGAAAGTTGTTAACATCGGATTTGCTGCCTTTCATATGAATTGGTTTGATGATACCAGTTTTCCAGGCGTTCGGAAAGTATCCTAAGGTTAATGAATTAGAGAATATGATTGAGATTGGAACTGAGAGAGCTTCTCTGCATTTTTTGATGAGAGAGTTTGTGGTTTGTTGCTGATGACTATATTGGTGTTCATTGATTCTAGAAAAGGAGCAAACTCCGTCATCACTTCTCAAATGCAAGTTACTCAATTTTAACCCTACATTTCGTTCTGAAAGACACGAAGAGAAATTAAGAGGCCCGAAGATGTTGATATGATTTGATCGAAACGACTTCAAAGCAACTATTTTTGTTAGAAGCTTTATAAGACGAGAAAAACAAAAATTGACCGACCTAGACATTATGAGCGAAAAAATGTCGCAAGTTATAGATAAATGTAATACTAAATCTCAGGCCTGGCATGCGGTCTTATCGGAGTGATGCCAGAAAGTTGGATGTCTGTTTTTATGATCACGTTTTCGGCAGCCATCTGCGCTTTCAATTGCGGTGGTTTCTACAAATGTGGAACTCTTACTTCTAGGTCGGTTAATTTCTTCAAGGTTGATTTTTTTTCTTCATTTATCGATTCGTTTCTAAATGCGACTTTTAGACAGTATGCTCATTTCGTGCTTGCAACCATCCAGTTCTCCAAGTGCGTAGCCCTATTCATCGGCCCGGGCCTGGTCGCTCTTCTCACAAGCAGCGATTCGGATGCTGCAGGGTGGAGAAACATCTTCCTCGTCAACTGCTTCTTTATGCTCATAGTAGGTTTTTTTGATCGCTATTGTGAAAATTTCTCTTTAACCTCAATTACAATCGAGCTGAAGTTTAGCTATATACATAGTAGTGAAACTCATTTCAGTCCAACTTCCTATTCTATTTGGTCGTCTCGGATGAGCCTGCGCCTTTCACACACATAACTCGACACAACAAGGAGCCCCTAGGGAGTCAACAGAAAGCGCCACAAATTCAAGACAAAAACGTTTCTGCCATGTTAGCCTCAAGTTCATTGTAGTAGTCATCTTGGAAACAAAGAGCTCGAAATGGAAAATACGTAACAGAAACAAACTCGAAGACTCTTCTAAGTACATTCTGCTCTAATTCAATATTGATACTCAAAATGACTTGAAATTTGGAGCTCCCTGAATGAGAAGCCAGACTCAAATTAACTTTCTCGGGAACTTTTTAGCTTCTCCAGTTGTTCCTGAGAACAACGCACAATTCGAACTTTTTACGCTCTTACGTAACCGTTGGAACAGATGAATCAGACAATATCTTCAAAGCTCTCTCAATAAAAACTTCTCCAAAAGGCCTTGTACGGTTTCCGCCTTCCTTTTTTGTACTGAATGACTTGGTGAGTATCTGTTTATCTGTTTAACGTCATTGTGTTCAAGTTCTTATTTAGACAGAATTTAGAAGAAAAAAATTGCTAACTATTGAAATACGAAAAAAAGAGAAAACAAACATCGCTCGAAGTAGTTTTAACTTTTTTTTGTGCATTTACAAGTGTCGATAAAATGCGTTTTCTGAGCCGTTGAGATACAATGAAACCTCTCATTCGAGACTAAGAAGCGCCCCTTTCATTGCAAACTTTAGGTTGAAGTTTGAGCTATCGCAAAATAATTTGTTTATTTATTTATTTCTTCATACATCAATACTGATGTGACAAAACATAAGATAACTCATACAATAGTGAGCGTTGTTCTTGACAATAACATCTGAACAATGATTTTCTAGAATAAGAAAGGAGAGAGATTGCAAAAAAAAAAAAGGGAACAACTCAGAGATTAGGTAAGTGCAGATCGAGAATTTCAAGAACATTTAGCATCTTGAGCCTCTTTTTGAACACATTAGAGTTAGGAGAAGTCATAACTTGAGCAGGTAAATTAATCATCCACCTAGACGTTCTTACTCCAAAACAATTGAAAGTTAACCTCTTATTTGTGAAAGGTATGTGGAAATTAAAGGCGGATGTTCTACCATTACACGGTTTGAACACATAAAAGGTACTAACTTTAAGATCAACTTCACCTCGGATTATTTTGAAAGCGTAAGTGAGATCATTAATGATTCTCCTACAATATAGAGAGGTCAAATTTAAAGTATTCAAACGATTCTCATAACTAATATTAGGAGAGCAGTTTAAATTACATCTAAAATAGAGAAGTTTAGTAAATATATGCTGGACCTTCTCAATTTTCCTAATATCATTTTTTTAAATGAGGAGACCAAACCGATGAAGAAAATTCACAAATCGGTAGAACATATGATTTGTAACATCTTACATATATATCTGGTGTGATACATGAAATAATTCTGAATAAGGCATAAACTGTTTGTAATGCCTTCCGACACAAAAGCTCATATTGTGATTTGAAAGACAGGGAATCATCTATTAAAATACCTAAATCTCTAACAGAGGTTGATTTCGTGAAAAGAGTATTTGGACTTACATAATAGGTTGAGCATGGGTTTTTATTACCTAAATATAGAACATTGCATTTCTTTTCAGCTATTGCCAACTGCCATGTATCGCAATACCTATCGAATTGATTTATTGCTAAACAGAGTTGGGATTTAGCGATTTGAGCACCTAGTTCATCATAAGAAATATACAACTTAATGTCATCAGCGAACAGCTGAATACTAACTGAGGGTAAGTTGGAAAAATCCGAGGCAAATCGTTGATATAGATCAAGAAGAATAGCGGCTCTAAAACCGATCCCTGTGGGACTCCAGATGATATTTCTCTAGTGTCACTAAATGTTCGGTTGACCTTAACACTGAAACAACGTCCTGTTAGAAAACTACTAGTCCATCTCAAAAGATTTCCACGAATGCCTAAACTTTCTACTTTGTGGAGAAGTTTACAATGCGAGACAACATCAAAAGCCTTAGTCAAGTCATAATAGAGACAATCGACAGATTTACTTTGGTCGAGGGCTCTCGTCCAACTATTAGTTACCGAAAGAAGCTGAGATTGAAGTGATCTTCTAGGAACGAAACCATGTTGCTCTTCAGAAAATATAGAATGCATGTCCATCCACTTTGTTATCCTATCACGAACTATGCGTTCGAAAACTTTAGAAGGTGTGGGCGTGATTGCGATAGGTCGAAAGTTGTCTACATTCAAGGGTGGAGATTTTTTTGGAATAGGAGTGATGTAAGATATTTTCCAAAGAGAAGGAAAATGGCCAAGTTTAAGAGAGAAATTGAAAATATAGCTTAGTGGTTCTGCAAGCGACGAAGCGCATTCTTTGTAAAATTTCTGAGGAATAGAGTCAGATGTCTGCGTAAGAGAAGGAGACAGCTTTTTTAAATAGTACTTGACGTCTCCGGGAAGAATAAGCATATCAGTTAGGGAAAGATCAATAACTCTATCAACATTCGGAATCAAACCATCATCGATTGAGAAAGCGGAACAGAAAAAATCGGATAGAGCACTAGCTTTAGCTTCATCCGTGTGAACAAAAGAACCAACTAAATCTGTGAAAGATGGAATCGAAGAATGGGATTTTAGACAATTTCCTACGTATTGATAGAACTTTCTAGGATCGGAGAAGAAAGCCTTCTGTCGATTTATTTCAAACTTCTTGATTTCCTTGTCAAGTTTTCGAGAAGTGCTTTTGAATAATTCTAGAACAGTGGGAACATGAATTTTAGAGAAAAGGGCTAATTTATGCTCGAAGAGGTTACGGATGTGCTCAGGATAAGTTTCAAAAGCAGCTTTCCTACGTTTTCTAGGGATAAATTTCTCAATTAAAGACTTCGCAATAACATTCAATCGATCAACTAGGTCATCTACAGAAATTAAATCATCGAAAACAAGTGTCCAGTCCATATTTGATAATAGCTTATTGATATCTGCATAACTGGCCCGGTTGAAATCAAAAACTTCTACAACAGGTTGTGGATTCGAAAGTAAAAATACAGAAAAAGTAATCGAATTGTGATCAGAGTTAGAGAACGGAGGACAAACTTTACAATTAGAGATACAGTCAGCTTTAGCAAGAACATGATCTATTATTTTCTTACCATGTGTAGGCTCAGTTACAAATTGATGAAGAGAAAAGTCTGTACACAAGTCGATAAGAGGATCAGTTGAAGAACATTTTTTGTCAACATCAATTTCTAAGTTGAAATCACCACAAAGTACAGATTGTTGAGGTACCGCTAACAGTTGAGTAAGAACATCGAAAAAGGCATTATTCTGATGCACAGTAGTGTTTGGCGGTCGATAGCATATAATGAAACGTGTTCTGGAGAGTGATAAGTTGCATAAGAGATCGAAAGCTAAGACATCAGCTGATATTTTAGTCTTGAGAGTTACAACAGAGTATATTAAATGATTACGGAGAAAAGCACAGACACCACCACCTCTTTTTGAAGTTCTATCACAGCGGAGCACACAATAAGGCAAATTAGCTGTCAATGAGGCATCTACTATGTTTTTATTTAACGAAGTCTCACTACATAATAGAATATCTGGTTGTGTTGATGACAAATAATGGTAAAGTAGATCAATTTTGTTTTTGAGGGAACGTGCATTGAAATAAGAAACAGAGAATACTGAACTAGATTTATTGGAAGTTGAAAATAAAGATCTATAACATAGTCCTTTCTGGATCAGTTTCCCTGATTAGAAGATGTTGTTAACCGCAAGGGGGGCGGTAGAGTTCTTCGTGCTCCTCCAATTTCATCTTTCAGCCACAGATCATCCTTGTAGAGAACCCAAGTCGACGATGGATTAGACAGACGGAGTTCCTTCAGTTGAGCTCGCTTTGCATTCCAGGTCATCAACTCATCAGGCGTCATTGACTTCCTGATGAAAACCCCCTTCCAACGGGAGTTTGAACGGATGGAAGAAGCTGAACGAAGTCCTGCCAACATGAAAGAACGAGCAGGAAGCATTACTTTGAGTAACCTACGATTACCTTGACCCATTCTGAAAACGGCTTCTGGTCTAACTTGAATATTGAGATCATCCAGAAGAGACTGGACGATAGCCTCGTCATGGACGACCCTCTCGCTTGCTGCTGGAGAGAGACTTTCTGGAAGACCCACGATGACCAGAGAACGTGCCCTTCTGTGAGACTCTTGATCAGAAGTAGTTGACAAGAAGGCGGAAGGCGACCCAGATGATTTCAGTGTCGCGCTAGGGGGAAGGGATGTTGAATTGCAATGACATGTCTTGGAAGATATGGCTTCGAGTGTAGACGAAAGCATGGTTATGATCCGAGAAATGGATTTCCAAAGTGGAATCGAGATTCCGTCTGGAGCATCTAATGTAGCGAAGGCGACAGCTTCGGCAACTGTTTCGGAGATTGAGACACTGGCGGAGGGGGATTTGGTCGAAGGAGAAGACTTCGGAGATTTTGGGGAGGAATTCTTTTTGGTTTTTGGCATTTTCGTGTTGAGGTAACGAAAATCAATATCAGAGCGAATTGTCCAGTCACCACTCACTGTGAGGGAAAGGAAGATAAGTGAAAAAAAAAATATTTGTACAAAACATTGAATTTTAAGCAGGTATACTTCAGATGTTCAAAGAAAAGAATTCATGGAATGAAACGCCTCATTCTCAACATGATGAAAACAAATTACTCCAAGTTGCGAGTTTTTCTCAAGAAGATTTCTTGAGGGCAATTCAAAAATACGTCTCTTTACCTATATTTTTTGGTTGATCTTCACCCTTGGTCCCCTGAAACAACCCTCTGTTACCATTTTGATCTACCTTAAGTCCTGCATGTTTGGTCTCCACGAGCACACTAGCAACTTTCTCTTTCCGCATTCCTATATTACATGTATATTTCAATCTTTCCCGCTCCTTTGACCTCTAACTTCTCCGTTAGCATTTGATCGGCAGCCAAACTCTCTGAAATGTTTCTTTGGCGACAATTATGAATAAACCCAGACTGGCAAAAAACAGAGTGAACACATGAATTCTATCGTGGAAGCTTCATAATATCGTGGAAGCTTCATAATATCGTGGAAGCTTCATAATATCGTGGAAGCTTCATAATATCGTGGAAGCTTCATAATATCGTGGAAGCTTCATAATATCGTGGAAGCTTCATAATATCGTGGAAGCTTCATAATATGAAGCGCCAAAATATTTTTTTTTCTATTTTTTAGATCAATAAGGGAAAAGAATCATGAATTCAAGGATATGAAAACATTTTAATGCAAAAATATAATGTTTGGAGAATCGTGATTGGGATGCAGGAGAGAGAAAAGCCAATAGAAAGCATATTTGGGTTTTGGAGATAGAGAAACGTCCTTTTCATACGAATTCGATCCCGTTCAAAAGATTTACCCTTTATCATGGCTATTCCTGACTTGAAACTGATTTCTGCTATCCAAGTTGTCAGTGGTTGTCAGTGCCGAAATGAGTCTCGTTTCTGATGTATCATTTCCGTCTCCCTTGGTGTCCCTTAACGGTCGTATCAGCAGGTGCAAAAGCTGTTTGTTTGGAAATGAGAACTGTTACTATGCGATTCCATCAAATATGGTGCGTTTACATCTAGGTTTACCATTTGAATTAACATTTTCCCACACTCAACCTTTCAATTTGTATGTCATTTTTGCTTCGTTTTTAATTTACAAGTTGAAAAATTTATTTTTTTGTGCTCGAGCTTGTTGGAAATTTAAATAAAAAAATTTCTCTAACATAAATATTTTGCAGGTTTTTAGTTTTCATTGCAACTGTGCAGAACGCGGCTCAAACTTCGATGATATTACGCTCGTTCACCACTCAACCAACCACTTCTCTTAGGATATCTAGACTAACATCCAAATCAAACAATACTAGGAAATTGATACTTGATACTTCTCCCATAACGAAGCCTAAGCTCAACACGATAGCAATGACCGAATCCGATCAGAGTTCGAAGGCCACTGCAGCACTTAACGGAACAACCGCCACAATAGCTTCTCGCAATACAATCGCAGTACTGAACAACATAGGGTCTAGTAGCCGTATCCAGTCTATCAGTACACCTAAAGCCCCATTTTCTTCACAAAACCCGGTTTCTTCGTCTTATCCACTTATCAGGCGAAGGCCTGCTACTCCCAAACGGCGTATTACGGAAAAGACTACTACTGACCCAGATTTAGCTTTTACATTACCTAAAGCTAAAAAATACAGTCAGTTCTCACTGAGAACGATTTTGAGCAGCCCAGCTATAGTGCATTCTCTCGTACACATACCAACTACTAATGATTCTACCACACCAAAAGTGCAAATAGTTTCCGTCGACAGCTATTCATCTGAATTTGGTAATTCGGACCCTACGGTGGGCGCAACAACTTCTATAAGTCAGCTCGGTTTCCTGAATAAGTCAATTGCATCAACTGCTTTCGACAACATAAACGGGTCTACAGACTCCTTTACAAAAGGCTCCGGCGTATCATCGGGGCTGCTCATTCAAGGCGCTCAGTCTCCGTCGAGTATTTCAACGAAGCTCTGGAATCAAAGCAAGACTGCACTCATCCGGTCAGCATCGCCCCTGATTTCTCAGCAAGTCAATAATGCTACTCTATCAATTCTTCGAACTTTTTCATTATCTAGCACAATGATAATGAGCACAGCTACGGTCGCAAACCAGTTGGCATCTCTCGGACTGGTCAAATCCCACGGAACCACAAAAAGTTTCCTATTTTACAATGTATTTATATCTTACCGTACTTGAATTTCTTCAAACTGTACCGATTATCTTACTGTACTTTAATATATACTGTCTATCGAACCATTTAGAAATTCTAGAACCATTCACACTGCTTTTTAAAAAATAAATTTATAAGGGTTATTCAATTTAAATTTCTAATCAATAACGAGGAAAACGTCTTGAATCATTTTTATGATATACATACGATAATCTTTCAGATGCAACACGGATTAAGGTGGTGCATGAAAAGGTACATGATCTTATCAGCTATGCTCTCTTTTTCTTAATCATTCCAAAGAGGTTGAGTGGTCAATAAGAATTAAAATTAACAATCTCTACGTTCAGACTAAAAATTTGACTTCTGTGGTGTTTGTCGCAGAGCAAGGACACCAGTAAGGAAAGTCAGACGGCGTACAACCAAGAACCTAATGAGTTTTATAATAATAAAAATTCGGATGGAAATTGCAATATTTACCTATTTTATTATTGAAAATTTTTATACATTGGTTCAATATACACTCAAGAAAAAGAAGGAGACAGATAAGGGGAGTTAACAGAGAAGCACAAAATGAAATCTAAGTATGAGTTGAGAAGAAGAGTCCGTGATATGCTTGAACTTGAGGAAAAACAAGATTATATATGCTTAACCTCAAAGGTTCCGTTGATAATAGAGATAGGTTTATCACGGACTAGCACAAGCGAAACCATTTGATGATGTAAATGAGAATAGCAAAGATGACGTTGAGATCTCTACCTACTTGGTCATTGCCGCCGGTTTTCTTCTTGTCATACTTGGATTGGTCGTTTTGATTTGCATCTGTAAGAAATACCGCGTGATGAAGAAGCGAAATGACAAAGTTGGTTATCTTTTTATAAGATGAGACCGCCCTTGGATGAAAGAGAGATAAGCGGAAGTAAGCAAATGTCTTGCAGTTCTCCGTTCACAGCTATCATTCGTTGCTTGCTCGCTCGCTCTCTCTCAGCAATCTTAATTACTATTGACAACTCACTCATCTTGGCAGTTTTTTATCCAAACAATATTATTTTCACGAGCCAACAAAAATTTTAATTTTTTCTTTGAAATTTTGTTTGAAGAAAAGTCTCATGGAAAAGACCGGGGACTATGAAGGTAAGGGATCCGAAATGAGGCACTTTCACTTTTTTTGGAACTCTTGTTGAATTCACAGCTTAAGAATAATTTTTTTTAATTTGCTTTTGAAGGGCTTAATGAGTTTATCCGAAGCGGAACGTGCATTGGCAAAGAAGACCAAACAGACTGCTCTCAGCACCCAACCACTGGTAACCAACGGCCAGCCGAGTACTAAGGAACGCCCTGCAGTTCCAGAAGAGTCTACCCCATTGATTGAACCGGTGACGTCTTACAATATGGTTTAACGTTTTATATTCGAAATATAGTGAGCTCTTGAACACAATGTTTTGATTTTTTTCAACATTTTCATTTGCTTGTTTTTTCAACATTTTTCATCCGCATCGAGTAATTTTGAACTTTCAACATATCCCACTCAACAGTATTCTTCAATTTTTTTGTTGAGAAACACTTTTTTGCAGAAGAACTCAACTCCGAAAACGGGCCCTGAACTAATTCCGACCAAGGGTCCCGGACTAACTTCGGAAGATCCAGAATCGGCCCCGGAAACCACTCAGGTCGATCCGAATCCGGCTACTCGATCCAGTGAGTATCATTCCAGTGCTGATTTATTGGCCTCTTCCAGCCATTCGCAGTGACACATACCACAATCATTCCGAGCTTCTCAACTCAATCGCACTGCGGAATGCAGAAATGAAAAAATTTTCTCCGGAGGCAAAACACTCTAAAATGGAAACTTCAAAGAATAATACTGTCAAAAACCTTTTTTTTTCTCGAGCTTGAATGTAATTTTGACAACAAATTTTTAAAAACTTTATAATTTGAACATTTTTTCATTAAAAAAACAATTTGTACCGCAAAAAAAATTACTTCGAATACTCGGAACATAGCACAGAATAGGGTCGACATTTCTTGAAATGTAACAAGTGCGGACCAGAAGAACAATGCTTTCAGAAACGAATGACCATGATAAAATTTAAACGTTCTTTTTCTTCGCTCAATTTTATGAAATGCGCGGCATTTCTCTTACATTTTTCTGATCAATTTAATATGAATCAGAACGAAATGAGACGGTCCAATTATTCAAGTGGTCCCTCCCTTTATTCAAGTGGTCCCTCCCTTTATTCAAGTGGTCCCTCCCTTATTCAAGTGGTCCCTCCCTTTATTCAAGTGGTCCCTCCCTTTATTCAAGTGGTCCCTCCCCTTATTCAAGTGGTCCCTCCCTTTATTCAAGTGGTCCCTCCCTTTATTCAAGTGGTCCCTCCCTTATTCAAGTGGTCCCTCCCTTTATTCAAGTGGTCCCTCCCTTATTCAAGTGGTCCCTCCCTTTATTCAAGTGGTCCCTCCCTTTATTCAAGTGGTCCCTCCCTTTATTCAAGTGGTCCCTCCCCTTATTCAAGTGGTCCCTCCCTTTATTCAAGTGGTCCCTCCCTTTATTCAAGTGGTCCCTCCCTTATTCAAGTGGTCCCTCCCTTTATTCAAGTGGTCCCTCCCTTTATTCAAGTGGTCCCTCCCTTTATTCAAGTGGTCCCTCCCTTTATTCAAGTGGTCCCTCCCTTTATTCAAGTGGTCCCTCCCTTATTCAAGTGGTCCCTCCCTTTATTCAAGTGGTCCCTCCCTTTATTCAAGTGGTCCCTCCCTTATTCAAGTGGTCCCTCCCTTTATTCAAGTGGTCCCTCCCTTTATTCAAGTGGTCCCTCCCTTTATTCAAGTGGTCCCTCCCTTTATTCAAGTGGTCCCTCCCTTTATTCAAGTGGTCCCTCCCTTTTTCGACTTTTGTAATAACTCATACTTATCACATCAGTGAACTCGATATGATTTCTGAAATTCTCTAATGCCCGACAAATGAATTCATTCATTCATTCAACTGAATTGCAATGGAATATTGAGCTATCAAACTTGAATTTTGATGATACCCTCATGAAGTTTAATTCTCGTAATCATACCTTGAACAAATTTTTGTATGATATTCAAAGATATTGAACAAAAATTGTTATTTTTCTTGTTTACGAAAGTTCGGCTTTTTTCACTCTTTTCTAGTATTACGGGACATAAAATAAGTCCGGTTTCTAGCAGTAATCGGACACCTTTCTTCCAACTATGAGCGAGAAAAAATAGCCATATTGGAAAGAAAGAACAAGTCTTTACATAAGACAACTGGTCACTCATGAATATTTACTTTTTCGCAAAAACCATCACAACGTCTACAACGGCAACGTTCACCCCTTTCTATCCAGGACCCAGTAGATAACAAAAAAATTAGCGGAATGGTGTACATCAATCGTAATTTATATCAAAATACTCTAAGAAGAAAGCCTTCGCAATGAAATGTATTGCCTACTCATAGCAAAAAGCTGGTCTTTGGGCGAAATCGAACTCAGCCGTCGCTCTCTTACCAAGAGCGAGCATGTCACTACTACAACTGGTGATGTGAGAAACTACGTGGATATGGGTCCATACTGGCTGTCGCTGGGCAAGAGGGTCTCTCGGCCGGAGTTATTCTGCAGGGTAGGGATGGCACCATTAATGTTGTTTGCAGCAACCAGGGAAGAGTCCGTTCCTTTAAGGCAGCAGCAAAATAGTCGTGAAACATGTATCCAACTATGGAAGATCACAAAAACGAACACCTGCAACAAATTTATTACTTTTCCTATAATACAGAACCTCATCTCTGCCGATATGCAAATCAAACATTCCGCCACTATATCCTGAATGGTTCTATGTTACGTATGAAACCAAATGAACTGGAACCGTTAACATAACAAATGAAGGATCAATTACAGATCAAATTCAAGATGGGCGCATTTCGATTGCGGATACATTAATCTAAGCTGCAAAACTTTAGCACCAAAAATGTTCTTTTATGAAATTTAACCATCTCATAGACGTAAAATGAACTACTTGGTCTATACATGAGCTTAGATTCTGGTAGATGAATCTACGTAAGCTACCTGTTGTACATAGGTAACTGTTGAAAACTTTGTGCGACAGGGGAAACTATAATGATGAGAAAAAAGCGAGCCTTCCGTCTCTCTCTCTTTTTTTCCACATATCTCTCACTTACGAGTCCTTGACCTCCCCTCCATCTTGCTACTATTTATTCTATACCATTCTAATACCCGCTTTTCTTTAGATTTTAATTATGTGCATAAGGCTTGAGAGCTACTCTGTTCGTGAGACACACGAGAAACAACAAAAAAAAACCGACGAAGATCCCAAGGAGAAATGCGATGGCAGAGGTGGTCCATTCGAAGCCCATCCACTGCACCATCGCGCCACCCAGCGTCGGACCAAGAAACCCCCTGCAATCAGCAGTTAAGAGTACTTGTGAAGAGAATCAGGTCTAATATGTACACAGTTTTACAAATCGTGTTGATGGCAAAATATACGCCAGAAGTCAAACTTTCACGCGAACAAGAAAGCTAACTACGTCAGCTGTTAATGTTTTTTTCAACGTAAAAAGAGGTACCCGAAAGCAAAGGCGGATTGGAAGACCCCCGAAACACAGCCGTACGTCTGGAAGGTGTCCTCGTAACCATGCTCTCTGCAACGGGAACACTTTTAAACAACAAATTAACCTGCTCTTGAGCAAATTCACTTTGAGACCTCATCATTCAAACAATATTCTTCATCACAGCGTATCTTCTTCGTCTTATTAATACAAAACCAGCAACCAAATTTTTATTGGATTTAAATCACGGCGTTTTGTTCATGGAAAGATTAAAAAATCGATTCCTGTTTACGCATTTCTGCGAAAATGGTTCACTTTTGTGTGTATTCCTCATGTTTCAACTTAAAAAAGAATGGCACCAACTTGACGACATCGAGGCATCCCTGGAAGGTCGGTATGTAGAGAGCTCCGGCTGCAACGCCAAGAATAGCCAAGGAAATGCTGATGACTATCAATTCTCTGCAAATAACCTTAGAATATCACTTTACTCCTTTAAAAAAACTTCATTAAGGAGAATGAATTCATTGAACGAAAAAAATTATTAGAATCTCCAAAGTTACTTGTATAATTGCAGTTTCGAGCAAGAATTTCTATTAATTTTCATTCAAAACTGAAAAAATAACAGATTAGTTTTGAACTACTCAAAAAATTACCGTGAATATTGGCAAAAACACTGAATACTAGCGAGGTAGCGATGGTATAGATTTTTGATAACTTTTCCAACAAAAAAAATTGGGACAGTGAAGACAACATTTTATGTGGGATTGACATACTTTGTAGATAGAATTATAAACATAATTTAAAGAAGCAGGAATTTTGAATAGTTTATAATTACAATTACAATTAAGAATTACAAGTTTAGAAATTTAAAATAGAATTACATTTCAAAATGGAATAAGTTTTGAATTACTTGAAATCAACCAACTTTTCCATGGGAATAAAAGGCGCCGGTCCTATCAGCAGCATTCCGACTATGGTGGCGACCGCTCCGAAAAGTATCAAGCTGTCTGTCCGGTGAAACTTGTCGATGAGGAAACCCCAGAAGGGCGCAGAGACCGTGTAGAGGCCGCCGCAGAGAAGAAACATCAGCCCCACCAAGGTTGGAGTCAGTTTGAACTGAAAGCGTGTTGAAATTGATTTCCAAAGTTAGAACTTTCTCAAATCTAGTGAGGTGATAGTTCAGGTGTGGCATAATGGGCAGGGTAAAAAAATCTACGCGCTCTCCAAAAACCCCGAAAAAACATTGAAATCTATGCGCTTGCAAAAACTTTTTCTCGGATTTTTCTTAGCGAAATTTCAAATAATTGGAAAAATTGAATGTTGAACTTTTAAATTTCAAAAATCTATGCGCTCGAAAAAAGTTGTGCGGGTACTGAGAAACACCCTGATAATGGGGTAACACAAAGTTTTGAATCGCGACAATTAAAACAAGAAATTACTCAAATTTTTCACTGAGCTTTCTGCCTAGGATCAATTAACTTCACGCTAAATCGGCTTATTAAGAAAACGTATGAAACAACAACTCATTTAATCACTGCCATTGAAAAAAATTCTACATTACACGGTGCCGAATGTCATGGAAGTGAATAATGCTAGTGCACTTCAACTTTTGTGCAAAGCTTTAAAAGTTAGACCGCCACTCCGAAAAGGACAGATATACATGAACCCTAAGTTAAGAAATGCTTTTAAGTTATGCAACAATCTCAACCCCTACCCGCTTCTAACATTAGGAGGAACTCAAACAGCACCCACTAATTATACTAGGTTATCTCCGTTTTACATCTCAAAAGTATGCATATCCCGAGGCGGCCATAGGCTAACGTACCCCTTCAAGATGTCCGGCGAGGGTTGGGTCTAAAAACGTTAGTGAGATGGAGCAGGAAACTATTGCGGAAACCTGAAATCAAAAATTTTTGGATTGCTGAAATATTGCATTTGCAAAAATCAGCTTTACCTTTTAACTGTTGGTTACAATTCTATTAGTAGAGAAAAATGATAAAATAGTATTTTTTTAAATGAAGAACGCCATTGACTTGAGCCATGATTACCAACTGCAGAATGACTGAGAAACAGACTCGAAACACACTGGCAACAGTGGCCATTCGTGACTCTACAGCCTTAAGAGCCTGTCACGGATGGAGTAGGATCATCCAGTCCAGAATCGAGCGCGACCTCAGGTGGCGGATAGAGGGACGCCTCCCTACGAAGAATTCGTGCTGGGAGGTAGCGGGAGAAATCCCGCCGCGGACCAAAACTGGGTAGTATAGCTCGTCAAAGGAGGGCGATGCCGGACCGGCCTGGGCATGCCACCGGACAAAACATCAGCCGATACTCCGCTATACTTTCAATGGCGAGTCGAGGCGCCAGTGAAATAACCTCTTGCCCTTCTCCGGTTAACAAATGGGTCTCGCCAAGAGGATCGCCGACTGCGGTGCGAGTGTAGACGGAGAAAATCTCTCCGGATTCAAAAGGATCCTCACCAACCTATCCCAAAAGTACTCCTCTCGACAGGACCTATGGGCAAAACAACAACAACAACTGAGAAACAGAAAGGTTTTACGCTGAGAGTAACTAACTCTAACCCGCACGGCATTTGGACTATGTGTGTAAACCTATACGCTATTTGATGAACTATGTAGAGATATGAATCTTCTTCTCGTATGCCATTTATATATATATCTTTATCTCCACAGGATGTGCCTTGTTGAGGTCATAATTTACGTGGTATGACAATAGTGATTTACAATCAAAAGATTCTGACAATAAGATTGTGACTATAAAAGACAATAGATTGTGACAATAAGACTCTACTTAAACACCCCTAGTCAGCCAAGAGCGAGATAAGCAAATAAGTTTGGACGAGGATTTTATTATTTCAAACGGTCCGGCTCTGCTGTGGCTAAAATGGCAGCGAATTTAAAAACTATGTTTATATATAAATGAAAAATCGATAAGGGGTGTTTTTTAAAAAAAACTTTTCTTTTTGCAAAGAGAAAGAGCAATTAGATCTTTTAAAGTTTTCAGTTTGATTCACGTGTGCGTTCGTGCGTGAGTGCATGCGCAACTTATTCAAAATATTGCGGACTGGCATTGTCTATCGAAAGTGGTCATCAGACGGCGGGTGCTTAAACGAAAGTTGACCAACTGACCAGCAGCCAGATATGAGGGATACGAAGCATTTCCAGAATTCCCTTCGCGTTCTTATCAACTGGCTCATCTAAAACACAATCGATTGGATCTATTTGCTCCACATCAATGTGTTCCCACTCATGTTATAACATCAAAAAAGATGCCTTGACAATTTAATTAACTTTTTTTCTACTTCGAAACCGTGGTTCATTTACCAAGTATCACCTTCTATTTCAAGAACTCTAAACTTTTCTCGTTTCGGCTTTCTTCGAAAGGGTGGGAACTTACATGAAACTTTTTGACCTCCCAGAAATTGATTAAAAGAACAGGCTTCAGAACAGTTTTCCGGGAAGTTTGACTGCAAATTCCAGCAATACCATTGCATAAATACACTATGATAAGTCGTTTTACAATGGTCTGAAATTTCTCAAATGGAATTGAATGATAATTTGTGGAATGCACCAACCATCTTGCGCTTTGATGAGGTAGAAGGAAAGCACCGTAGCAAGCAGTAGAGTGCTTCCAAGAACCAAGAATGGAACCTACTAATTGATCAGAATATTTTGTTGAACCGCTGGAAATTTCTTTTGAACAAACTCGATCTTTTCTTGCTCTTTTCAACTTTGATATGCAAAAAAGGGCACCTGGACTTTTGAAAATTAGAGAAACGACCGCTTACTCGAGCAGTGGTCTAGAATAATGAGAAATAGCCTCTTGCCCTTCTCCGGTTAACGAATGAGTCTCGCAAAGAGGATCGCCGACTGCGGTGCGGTGTGAGTGTAGACGGAGAAAATTTTTCTGGACTTAAAAGGATCCTCACCAACCTATCCCAAAGGACTACCTTCGAAAGGACCTATGGGCAAACAACAACAGACTAATGAGAAGTTGGCGAGAAGTGGAGGAGTTATAGAGCGATATGAGAAACTCTATAAAGGTATCAACTTGGAAAATTTTTTTGGCAGCGCAGGGACGCTGGATGCAGACGTCCCTTTTTCAGCTTGAGTCGGTATGTTTTCGATTTAGTTTCTCTTGAATCGGTTAACCATAAAGTACTGTCTGACCTGAAAGCCTCCTTTTTCGTATAGGAATCCGCCAATGAGAGGACCCGCCGTGTAACCAAGACCCGCGAACGTTTCCATTACACCCTTAAGACCGCATCATTCAGAACATCATTTATTTCACTCAAACTGCCGATTGAATATATGCACAACTTTAGGCCCTCGAATAAAAGAATGATTACAAGAAATATATGCTTTTTTTGCTCACTCATATTTTATCCTCGACATTTGCTGCTTTTTTAAAGACTCTCTCGTTCCTTCCCCATTCGCCTTTTTTCACAAACTTTTTTTGTTAAAGTCTTAATGAGAGTCTCAGATAGATATGCACACTCGAACATCGCTGCATACAACTAACATGATAATATCTGAAGAGTTCAGAAGAAAACTTGATATTATGCCACTACCAAAAGTTAATTTACTTATTTTTTTACAATGAATCTTATTATACTCAAGTCGCCCCTGTCTACTTGGTCAAGTAAAATACTCATTATTTTATTCTGCATCTTTCTAACTCTATCTCTCTATTATCCTCACTCTTTCTCTATCGCCTTACTCCCTTTTCTCTTCTTTTATGCCTGTAAGTCACTTCCTCTTCTTCTCTCTCTTTACTTCCTCTATCTCTCTCTCTTCCCTCTCTTTTCATCTCTCTTTCCCTCTTTTCTCAACTCTTTGACTCCCTCACTCTTGATCGTTCTTCGTCTTCCCCTATTTCTCTCTCGCTCTCTCTCTCTCTCTCTCTCTCTGAAAAGGTCCCCTACAATAACGACGCCGATCCTGCCCGGGAAGCAGCGGGCTGAGATGGCGAATGAGGACGTAACAAAGGCAGCGTCTCCGATCGCTTCGGCAACTCGAATCAGCAGAGAAGTCCAGAAGAAAATATTTCCAGAGGGCAGAAAGTTAAGAAATCTCAAACAAAAAATTATTTGCTGGTTGAGCACATAATGTAATAAGGTGCTTTCTTATTAAGCCAGTCGCAGTGTGGCATAAAGTTTATTCAGCATCCTCTATCACCTTTATTTATATACCGAATGAGTTCGAAGCGCTTTGGTTCAAATCCTAAAAGTCTCGACCCTTTCTTCAAATCGATAAAAAACTTCGCGGGTCTGTTATTTTTCGTCATTTTTCATTCCTTATGGGAAAAATTTTTTAATATAACTTTTTTTCAAATAATTCACACTTCTTAAGAAAGCCGAACTCATAGTACTCACTACTGAAACAGTTCAAAAGGTTTTTCGCCTTCGGCGGGCCTCTGTAACCTTCGGCGGGCCTCTGTAACCTTCGGCGGGCCTCTGTAACTTTTATTGCACACTAAAAAACCCTGTTTATAAACCATCGGTGACACTAATTATATGTTTAAATTCCTTTTTTTCTTCCTATTTCTCATTACTACGCTTTGATGTGAATTTTTAGAGCTTTCCTTAACCATACTTGTTTTGATCAACACAATTTATCTGCAGGTGATGAAAAAGACTTAAAATTCGAACTAAAAACCATAATGTTATATAAAACCCGCAAAGCAGTTTTAAAATTTTTTAGAGAGAAAGCAGATCAAAAAGACTTATGGTGATGAATGGACAGCCAAAGGATAAATGAAAATGCATAAACCGAAAAAAAATTCATCTCAATAGCTTTCTTGAACATTGCGTAGAATTGAGCATAGATTTCACCCGCAGAGAGGATGAAAAAAAACACTTTGGCTCTCAGTTGATGCAGAATTGTTTTTTTAGAAGTTTTAGAAACAATGCAATGAAAGTATAGTAACCCGAAGGCGATGGCGGTGACACCCGTCAGTCCAAGGCCGAATGTGAACATGTTCTTCGATCCAATCCTAATCATCTGCAAGCAGGCCAAATGTGAACATGTTCTTCGATCCAATCCTAATCATCTGCAAGCAGGCCGAATGTGAACATGTTCTTCGATCCAATCCTAATCATCTGCAAGCAGGCCGAATGTGAACATGTTCTTCGATCCAATCCTAATCATCTGCACGCAGGCCAAATGTGAACATGTTCTTCGATCCAATCCTAATCATCTGCAAGCAGGCCCAATGTGAACATGTTCTTCGATCCAATCCTAATCATCTGCAAGCAGGCCAAATGTGAACATGTTCTTCGATCCAATCCTAATCATCTGCAAGCAGGCCGAATGTGAACATGTTCTTCGATCCAATCCTAATCATCTGCAAGCAGGCCGAATGTGAACATGTTCTTCGATCCAATCCTAATCATCTGCAAGCAGGCCAAATGTGAACATGTTCTTCGATCCAATCCTAATCATCTGCAAGCAGGCCGAATGTGAACATGTTCTTCGATCCAATCCTAATCATCTGCAAGCAGGCCAAATGTGAACATGTTCTTCGATCCAATCCTAATCATCTGCAAGCAGGCCGAATGTGAACATGTTCTTCGATCCAATCCTAATCATCTGCAAGCAGGCCAAATGTGAACATGTTCTTCGATCCAATCCTAATCATCTGCAAGCAGGCCGAATGTGAACATGTTCTTCGATCCAATCCTAATCATCTGCAAGCAGGCCGAATGTGAACATGTTCTTCGATCCAATCCTAATCATCTGCAAGCAGGCCGAATGTGAACATGTTCTTCGATCCAATCCTAATCATCTGCAAGCAGGCCGAATGTGAACATGTTCTTCGATCCAATCCTAATCATCTGCAAGCAGGCCGAATGTGAACATGTTCTTCGATCCAATCCTAATCATCTGCAAGCAGGCCGAATGTGAACATGTTCTTCGATCCAATCCTAATCATCTGCAAGCAGGCCGAATGTGAACATGTTCTTCGATCCAATCCTAATCATCTGCAAGCAGGCCGAATGTGAACATGTTCTTCGATCCAATCCTAATCATCTGCAAGCAGGCCGAATGTGAACATGTTCTTCGATCCAATCCTAATCATCTGCAAGCAGGCCGAATGTGAACATGTTCTTCGATCCAATCCTAATCATCTGCAAGCAGGCCGAATGTGAACATGTTCTTCGATCCAATCCTAATCATCTGCAAGCAGGCCGAATGTGAACATGTTCTTCGATCCAATCCTAATCATCTGCAAGCAGGCCGAATGTGAACATGTTCTTCGATCCAATCCTAATCATCTGCAAGCAGGCCGAATGTGAACATGTTCTTCGATCCAATCCTAATCATCTGCAAGCAGGCCGAATGTGAACATGTTCTTCGATCCAATCCTAATCATCTGCAAGCACGTCGAACAGCTGCAGAATCAAGACAACCTTTACAGTCGTGAAAAAAAATATGAAATTGATTGAAAGAGTTCTATGAAATTGATTGAAAGAGTTCCATGAAATTGATTGAAAGAGTTCTGAAATCCTCTACACGCATTGTCTTCTATCGTTGTTTTCCCGACTCCAATTACCCACATTCTCTCCCATCATACAAAGATAGATTAGCTAGCCTCAATCTTTCACCCCTTTATTTGAGAAGAATTCAAGCTGACATGAAAATGGGTTGGAAAATTTATAATAACCTGTCAATAATCGAAAGAGACCGAATTTTTAAACATGTTAAACCAACGCGTACAAACCCTAGCGGCATTTTTGTAGAAAGTACGAAAAACGCGGCTCGTTTCCATTCTTTCACTCTTAGAGTTTCACGTATGTTCGCTCAATTACCTAGAGAAGTTTTGCTGAATACATCTTTCGCTGCCTTTAGAAGTTTTCTGGAGAAATCATCATTTTTTAGAAAGTATGGCTGAGTTATTCAATATTCATATTGTTGATTAAAAGAAAATGTTCTTTCTTTTGAGAACTTCATTCTCCGCTGTTTACATGATGTTCATCATGTCACGCTTTATGAGTTGTTAATTAATTCTCTGGAAACTGTTTTTGCATTGAATAAATATGAACAAAAATGCTTAAAATATTCTGATTTCCAAAAGTTACCCGACCAATAGTTAAACCTTACTTATCAATAACACTCTGAGGCTGAAACCATGGGCTTTTATCATTATGACCAATCCGTTTCTCAAGCTAAACCAAATATAAAAATTTTTATTCAGATTTCACCAGCTAACTTTTAAGCCACTTCCCGATAAGAGCGATTGTAAAACCTCCTTTTTTCTGGACAATTCATATTCACACCTACTATAATTTTTTTTAAATTTCAAAATAATGTTTTGTTAATAACACTTGATGACCGATTTCCATAGCTTAAGAATCTTCTTAGACATTTTTTACAGTGCGATTCCTTCAATTTCTCATTATTCTGGAGAGTAACTAACATTTTTACCGAAAATGGGAGCGACGATGAACATGACCAACTCGAAGATGCCAAAGACAATTCCCGTCTGAGACTCTGTCATTCCTTTCAACTTCGCCTTGAACAATCTCTTTATTTCAAGCTCGTATCCTGCCTTCAACAGCATCCGCTACATATATACCAGTTATTCTCCCCGATCAGTGGGGTCTTCCTACTTCAACTCGAAACGCCAAGTCTCCCTCGATGCAGTCTTACCACCTGGTTCCTCTCCAACCTCTCAGGGGTTAAATAGTCATGTCAGACCTTCTGTCGTCGGGCCTCAGTTTTTCCAAATCATACGGGGGGGAACCCTTACGTGAAACGAGATTTTTTTTTCGCTGGCCTGTTCTTTTAAATCATGGTGGGGATCCTTATGTGAAAAAATTCTCCTTCTTAGGCGGGCATCTGTACCTTTTTCTTGCACACTAAAAAACCCCTGCAACCTCTGGGTTTCACACCTTTAACATCAAAACTCCAGATTCGCTACAAGGTTTTTACTTCCATTCCAACTAGAAAAATTTATTCGACGCCTACGAATCCACTACCGCTTTACAAAATATTAAATCTTCTTTTTCTATTTTTTCAACTTGTGATTGGTTTGAGAGTTTTCCAAGATAATGAAAAACAACTTTTCTTTCTAAGATTCTCGAAAGCTCAAAGATTTCAGCGTAAATCATTCAAGAATTCTTGAGACCGCATCATCAAATGAGCCCAGCCTTTGTAGGATTTATGTATTCCATTCCCTGGCCAATGAAGTGGTTCAGAGGTAAACTGATAGAACCTCTGCGGGGAAGAAAGGCGCTATGCAGGAGAAGGCTACAGTAGAGCAGAGATTGGCCAGGGACAACATCACAATGGTCACCCACTCTCGCCCAGTCAACGAGGCAAATGAAGCCTGCAAACGGCAGATGCCAATGGCTCCAGTAGTTAACAAATAATCTTTGTCTTGCTAATCTAAGCATCATGTCAGATTTCGCGCATCTCGAGATGAGATAGAGACCAGATCGTCGGTGAGCCTCTATACCAACTATAAGACAACATGTAGGAAAGATTTGGAATGTTGCGGAAGACTTCGATTTGTGAAAAACTGTGTTATAATTCCGAAAAAGAGACGATATACCGATAACCACTCATATCAATATCAAATCAAGAAGCCAACCTTTCGTACTGATTCGGAGTCAGCTGTCGAGCTGCTGGCCTCTCCGTCTTCTTCTTCATCTTCATCTGCTTCTGTCGAACTGTAAACTCGAAATAAAAGAGAAAATAACAATCGAAAATTACACGAGAGGCTAGCACTATTTTATTAAACATGAAGAGAGATTTACATAGACTTAGAGAGAAAGATTTACATAGACAAAACATATACAGAGAGGCGAGCAAAAAGTAATAGCTAGTTTCACCAAAAAAAGGTTTCTTTGTTAAGTCATTTTTTTGAACCTTGCTATTACTTTCGTCAAAAGTTGAAAAACACATAATTATTATAATATAGACCCTTTAAAAGTTTAACATAGGTCGGCTTATAGACAATTTGACGTGATTCGACATATGCCACTCTTCTGCTGCATTCGTCCTTTTTTCCCGAACAAACGCTCCTTTGGCTCTAGTGATCAGAAACAAGCGAGTCGCCTCAGTCTTGACCTCTTAAATTGCTCAGTGTTTCCAGGGGTTAAATGGAGCCGCCTAATTTGGGTTTACATGTATCCGCCGCTCAAAGTTTGGAGGAAAAAAGAAGAGGGGATGAAGGAAAAGGGTAAGAAAAGAGGGAGTTTTTTTGCCAATAGTGTGTGTACATGTATCCGGTCACTATTCAACCCCTGAGTGTTTCACACTACTCCTCTCATTCACTTTCAGATTTCCAATAGTGTGTGTACATGTATCCGTCGACGGGACCGATCCGGTCACTATTTAACCCCTGAGTGTTTCACACTTCTCCTCTCATTCACTTTCAGATTGCCAATAGTGTGTGTACATGTATCCGCCGACGGGACCGATCCGGTCACTATTTAACCCCTGAGTGTTTCACACTTCTCCTCTCATTCACTTTCAGATTGCCAATAGTGTGTGTACATGTATCCGCCGACGGGACCGATCCGGTCACTATTTAACCCCTGAGTGTTTCACACTTCTCCTCTCATTCACTTTCAGATTTTATAGGTTTCCGGAACGAATGAGCGGTCACTCTGTGTTTGGCTAGTGCAGGTGCCTTAGAATATTTGTGTGCATGTAAATAACAGAAACATATTGAATGATGAAATTGAATGGGTGGCGGAAAACATCAACCCCTCAACCGCACCTTTCTCCGTCAGTAGGAGGAGCTCTGAGTTGCCTGGATTCTTGAACCTTACGGAGAGTACCGTAACCAGGCTCACTGAAATGCGTTTTTAGATTCACAATTTCACAAAAGTTGTGCCTGCCTTCCGTCCTTACAAACATCATTAAAGACATTAACCAAACGATTTCATCTAAACGTAGAGTAATCATCTTTAAAACGATTCATCTGAACGAAAAAGTTGAATCATCGAGAGCAAAACAACCATTTCATTGAGATATTTTCTGTGGCTTCGAAGTTTATCGTCTTGCTCCGGAGTTAGACAAACAGGCTTGCCATCATAAAAGAAGTTTATCGTCTTGCTCCGGAGTTAGACAAACAGGCTTGCCATCATAAAAGAAGTTTATCGTCTTGCTCCGGAGTTAGACAAACAGGCTTGCCATCATAAAAGAAGTTTATCGTCTTGCTCCGGAGTTAGACAAACAGGCTTGTCATCATAAAAGAAGTTTATCGTCTTGCTCCGGAGTTAGACAAACAGGCTTGCCATCATAAAAGAAGTTTATCGTCTTGCTCCGGAGTTAGACAAACAGGCTTGCCATCATAAAAGAAGTTTATCGTCTTGCTTCGGAGTTAGACAAACAGGCTTGCCATCATAAAAGAAGTTTATCGTCTTGCTCCGGAGTTAGACAAACAGGCTTGCCACCATAAAAGAAGTTTATCGTCTTGCTCCGGAGTTAGACAAACAGGCTTGCCATCATAAAAGAAGTTTATCGTCTTGCTCCGGAGTTAGACAAACAGGCTTGCCATCATAGAAGAAGTTTATCGTCTTGCTCCGGAGTTAGACAAACAGGCTTGCCATCATAAAAGAAGTTTATCGTCTTGCTCCGGAGTTAGACAAACAGGCTTGCCATCATAAAAGAAGTTTATCGTCTTGCTCCGGAGTTAGACAAACAGGCTTGCCATCATAAAAGAAGTTTATCGTCTTGCTCCGGAGTTAGACAAACAGGCTTGCCATCATAAAAGAAGTTTATCGTCTTGCTCCGGAGTTAGACAAACAGGCTTGCCATCATAAAAGAAGTTTATCGTCTTGCTCCGGAGTTAGACAAACAGGCTTGCCATCATAAAAGAAGTTTATCGTCTTGCTCCGGAGTTAGACAAACAGGCTTGCCATCATAGAAGAAGTTTATCGTCTTGCTCCGGAGTTAGACAAACAGGCTTGCCATCATAAAAGAAGTTTATCGTCTTGCTCCGGAGTTAGACAAACAGGCTTGCCATCATAAAAGAAGTTTATCGTCTTGCTCCGGAGTTAGACAA
This sequence comes from Allodiplogaster pararmata, assembly GCA_964056735.1. Classification (NCBI taxonomy): domain Eukaryota; kingdom Metazoa; phylum Nematoda; class Chromadorea; order Rhabditida; family Diplogasteridae; genus Allodiplogaster; species Allodiplogaster pararmata. The sequence continues at coordinate 9,387,042 of OZ057408.1, read as the reverse complement.
ACAGGCTTGTTATCATAAAAGAAGTTTATCGTCTTGCTCCGGAGTTAGACAAACAGGCTTGCCATCATAAAAGAAGTTTATCGTCTTGCTCCGGAGTTAGACAAACAGTCTTGCCATCATAAAAGAAGTTTATCGTCTTGCTCCGGAGTTAGACAAACAGGCTTGCCATCATAAAAGAAGTTTATCGTCTTGCTCCGGAGTTAGACAAACAGGCTTGCCATCATAAAAGAAGTTTATCGTCTTGCTCCGGAGTTAGACAAACAGGCTTGCCATAATAAAAGAAGTTTATCGTCTTGCTCCGGAGTTAGACAAACAGGCTTGCCATCATAAAAGAAGTTTATCGTCTTGCTCCGGAGTTAGACAAACAGTCTTGCCATCATAAAAACAGTGTAAACCCCTCATATCAACTATTTTCGCAAGTATTTTGATCAATTTTGAGAAACTTTTTTCTATCAGTTTTCAAACTTTTCAATTTGATGCATTTCATTTTCCGTACCTTGCGTGACGATGAGAAGAGTGAGGTTGGCGTTCTGAGACGATGGAAACCTGTGTCGCTATCGGTATGAAGGCGGTGGCTATGAAAGGCCTGTTAATTTTAGATTTTATCCTGTGAAACCTGTAGATTTTATCCCGTTCTTCCTGACCAATTTTTTATACCGTACAAGCGGTGATGATAAAGATATCTATATATCTATAAATCGAGCGATTCTCAATATCTTCTTTCGAAAAATCAGTTAGTATAAAACAAAATTAATCGTAAGTTGAAGTTCAGATTCCAACCGCTTCACCATCGATGTCATGATTCATTGATTATTTAGATAATAAAAAATTCATTGAAAGATCGTGTACCAATCTGCTTTTCTAACCCACCCTGCGGGTATCAAAAGAATACTATGGATATTATTTATCTGTCCGTATACGTTCTCAATTTCTGATCGAACGCTCTCGGCCTCTCTCCAATATATATTTTTACGACATACCTAAGTTGAGTGATCTAGACGCTTTTCTGGCGGAAAGTGAGAAACAGCCAAGTCCAGATACACAGATATGCTCATATCGTGAATTACTGATTTCGCGAATTCCCGGTTAATCTTTCACAGCTCTCTCGGTGGCTTGAGCCCCTGGACGTACATATAAACGCCTCGTACAAGAAGCCATGACGCAATCATTGCCTCCTTTTTCAACGTTTTATATACCTTTCAAGACATTATCTTTATCTGTTTCAAAACGCGATGGTTATCTTTTCGGAGACGCATAGTTAAACCCCTTGAATAAATGATGACGCGATATATATAATAGTTTAATCGGGAATTCCGGAGTTACATTCCATTCATGACGCAATCGCTTAATGAGCATGCGTGATTAAGAGAACAAGGCATATGAGCCTTCCATATAACACTATGGCACGGAATAGCAATGTGTCTCCATGGTAAAATGATAACGCGCGCTCCCGGTTTGAGCTGGGATCAATCCCGCCCGGTGGACTAGCTTTTTTGAGCTGGGATCAATCCCGCCCGGTGGACTAGCTTTTTTGAGCTGGGATCAATCCCGCCCGGTGGACTAGCTTTTTTGAGCTGGGATCAATCCCGCCCGGTGGACTAGCTTTTTTGAGCTGGGATCAATCCCGCCCGGTGGACTAGCTTTTTTATGTGCAATAATTGTATCATTTGTTATAACCCTTCAAGACACGAGATATATTCCTTTGCAGAACTGCCAATTAAGGTAAGAGAGAGAGAGAGAGAGAGAGAGAGAGAGAGAGAGAGAGAGAGAGAGAGAGAGAGAGAGAGAGAGAGAGAGAGAGAGAGAGATAGAGATAAAGCGACCTCTCTTTTAAGACTCGACTCGAGTGGTTTTGCTCCTCCTTCTTCTCGGACATATCATTCGGTTGGCCCTCACAGCTCGCCCAGTTAATCGTGAATATGGACTGTGCGGACATTCAACCATCAGTGGCCTCAGGTTGTCTCACCGTCAGCGCGGGGATCGTTGGCCAAACCACGGACACACTAAAACTCGGAGTTTGTCGAAAACACGCCAACAAAGTAGAATTTGGCGGGACCCATAACATTTACAGCTCAAAAAGGTCCACATATTGCATTTCTGAGAGACAACTACAAAAAGTGAGGCAAAATGTTACTTAGGGAGGCGTGCTTTTTTGGGGGATAGGTCAGGTTACTTTTCACCGAGGTAAAATTTATGCTAACAAGGCCTTACGGCTTAGGAGCGAGCTTTTCACCAAGGTAAAATTTATGCTAACAAGGCTTTACGGCTTAGGAGTAATTTTTACATTAAAAAAAACGCTTAGGCTTAGGAAAAACTTGACGCTAACGAAGCCGTAAGGCTGAGGCGAACGAGACCGCATAATAAAAAACTTTACGCTAACGAGGCCGTACGGCTGAGTCGAACGAGACCGCATAAGAAAATTTACATTTTTTTCTTTTTTTACATTCTTTCTGCAAGACAAGACGCAGGGTATGCCTATCAGGAAATAAGAGCCTGATATCGATAGCAAGACCGAATTGAAAACAACTTTTTTTCGAATAAAGTTTTTTTCGAAAAATTCAGTTTTATTTTTAGCTCAATTTTTGTTTATTACTCATGAATAAAGCTTTTATTAACACAATTTTTGAACTGAAATAATAACCGTTGGAATAATCTAGACCGGTTTAAACTGTTTTTGAAATGAGCAAGATACAAGCAAGATACTTTGACCCAGCGCTTGACACAACTGGAATGTGTGGTGCGCTGGGTCACATTTTGACAGGTATGAGAGGCTTTTAGGTAAATTTTACTGTTTTTTTTCTCACTTAGGCTTAGGTAAAGGTTACACTGACGAGGCCGTACGGCTAAGGAACGAGACTGATTCGGTAATCTCACTCTTCTTATAAAATTATTGCTGTTTAGATTTACTGAATTTGTCAAAATACAACAAATAGGAGAATAAAATGCTGTTTTAAACGAATAAGTTTTATCTTGCTGTCGATATTCTTACTCAGACGATCACAAGGATTCGAAAAAAACTTTTTTGGACGAGAAAAGATCAAAAATGAGCGGGACCACACTGCGTTACTATCGCCCGCTTAGGCGTTTACGCTAACGAATGCTAACAAGACCGTATCAAAAAATTAGTCATAAACCCGTGACTCCGGGCGGCCCGGAGCTAGCCCGGCCCATAGCTCACCAGCACTTGTCAAAATTTTTTAAAATGACCGGTCTTCCGGGCGGGGGGCTTAGAATAATGATTCTCTTATTTTACTGCCGCTCAGCTCTCGCTTGCTTCTCATTTGTCTAAGCCCCCGCTCTGCCGAGCGGTCGTTTTTGAATTTTTCGACAAGTTCTGATGAGCTATGTCCGGGCCATTACAAAAGCACGCCGTGCACGCTGTGTTCGCTGTGCACGCACGCTGCACGCTGTATAATTACCAGTGCACGTCGAGGCGCGGGAAAGAGAGAAAGAGTGTTTGACGCACTATATTGTTTCACACTATAATTTAGTTATGAAAAGTGATAATTTTTACTAAAAGAATACTTTTGGGCCATTACAAAAGAAAGGCAATTAACAAAGTAAGGCATGAGGGAGGCAAGACGACGGGAGGCATTTTTTTGTTTGTACCAACAAGCAACACACTCATAACACACTTTTACTTTTTAACACTACGGACTACACTTTCAGTATAAATGACATATATTTTTACATTAAAAAACGCTTAGGCTTAGTAAAAGTTTACGATAACGAGGCCGTACGGCTTAGCTAACGAGGCCGTACGGCTTAGCTAACGAGGCCGTACGGCTTAGCTAACGAGGCCGTACGGCTTAGCTAACGAGGCCGAACGGCTTAGCTAACGAATCCGACGGCCGCGACGCGACCGCGACGCAAACAACAAAAGTAAAAGTGTGTGTTATGAGTGTGTTGCTTGTTGGTACAAACAAAAAAATGCCTCCCGTCGTCTTGCCTCCCTCATGCCTTACTTCGGTAATTGCCCAAAAGAAATATATTAGGGCGACGTTTTAAAATAAAGCGCATGAGCGGAGTTAAGAATTTTCTCGCGCCTCGGCGTGCATTGGTAATTATACAGCGTGCAGCGTGCGTGCACAGCGAACACAGCGAGCACAGCGTGCACGGTGTGCTTTTGTAATAGCCTGACTCCGCCCCCCAAGGGGAAGAGGAGCGGTGCCTATGTCGATCTGGACAAGTACCGAGATTCTTGTAGATAGCATTCGGTATCACATATTTCACGAAGTAAAATTTTTGGGTGAAATATGAATCACACTTTTTGCGTTTATGCGCCCCCCCCCCCTACCAGAGGTTCTATGGATCATACGTCTGACTTATGTACATTTACAAAAATTATTTTTACAATTATTTTTACATTAAAAACGCTTAGGCTTAGAAATAGTTTACGCTAACGAAGCCGTACGGCTTAGGCTAACGAGAACGTATCAAAAAAAAATGCCACTCTCATCTGACCCATGATGATGATGATTGTTGCCCGTGCGGTTCCTTTGGCGTTGAAAGGAGGTCCACGAGTTCGCGGTAAAAGCTCAAGCACAGTCACACTCACTCACTTCTCTCTCTCCTCTTTTTTTGCCTCTTTTCTTGGCCATTACTAAAGCACGCTGTGTTCGATGTGCACGCACGCTGCACGCTAAATCAGTACTAATGCACGCTGTGTCCATTCGAAAATTGTTAACTCCGCCCCAAGCACGGCGTGCATTAGTAATGATTTAGCGTGCAGCGTGCGTGCACAGCGAGCACAGCATGCACGGCGTGCTTTAGTAATGGCCCTTTTCTTTCGGCCTTATTTTGGTTCGGGCTTTGGCTTTTTTTAAAGAACCTCTCGTAGGAGGGGGGGGGGCATAAAAGCAAACAGTGCGATATGAATTATTGGTGAAAATAAAGAAGAAAAGGAAAACAAAAGGGGACAAAGTATCGTCACCGAGGAAAATGGGTGGCTTTAAGCCGAACCAGGCAATATTTTTCAATATTTTATGAAAACTCAAATACCTTTCATAAAAAACACCATTTTTGAAGAAAAAAGATATAATGAAATCACATTCCTCCCTAACAATATGTTTTTTAAATAATATAAATAGAAGTTTTATATATAAAAATATAATATAAATAGAAGTATATATAGTTTTATATAAAACTTCTCGCCGGCGAAGAAGGTAATTGAAATGTTTATACGAAAAAATTTGTTATACTAACAATAAGCGTAGGCACCTATTTCATACATACATATGTATAGACTCGGAGAAGAAAAAAAAAAGGTTTCATACTATATTGACAAAAATAAAAGTAAAGTTGGCGTTGGCATACTAGAAACAATTCAACCTTTCCTTTCAAGCCAATAAGTTTATATTGTACCATTAGAATGTTCCGGTGTAGGCTTCCGAGATGAATCAACGCAACGTAACTAAACTCCAATACGTAGCAAAAATGTTTTTTTTACAATTTATAGAGAAAACTAGGGCTAAATAAGAGTAGATTGATGTTTTTTGAAGCTGAGCTTCTTGCTTGATAAAAAATGGAATTGTAGAAAAATTCGTTAGACAACTGCTTCGAATCGTTTTTATCAAAAAAGCGCAGTTGAGTTATGAGCGAGTCTGAAATGAAACTCTGAAAATACTATAACTTAGAAGTGAAAAAAAAGATTGTGAGACAGAGAGAAAGAGAAAGGAGAAAGAGTAAAAAGAGAGAGAGTAAGCAAGTTAGGAAACTGCCATAAAGTAAACTCCTACGAATATGAAATGAAGTCGATAATAGAGGTTCACCTCAGCTATTCTTTTCTTCAATCATTCGTTTTTTTTTGTTCTTAGCTCATTAAAATTTGTATGAACCATAAAATCTTTCCTTTTTTCTTCGACTCTAACTTCGCTTTCCTCCCTCTCCTTTAAATTTTTTTATAGATGTTTTTGAAGAGAATTCGGACTTTCACGCAACGCAAAGAAACATAGACATTCAATACTTCCTGTGCTCTCAAAATTCAACTTCAGGTAACATAAAAACATACTGAAAAGTCTATGCGGAATCGATAAGTTGAAAAGGAAGAAGCAGGTTGATAGAATGCGAGGATCAGTTCGGGAAGTTCGCGTGAAGAAGATGACGATAGGATTATAAGAGAAGAGGAACCAGACAGAAAGAGAGAAAAAGTGAAAGAGAATGAGAGAGAGAAGGGAAGAGAATCTGAAAAAGGGAAATAGAGAAATACAATAGAAAGAGGGAGGCTAAGAGAGAGAGAGAGAGAGAGAGAATATTGAAGAGAGGACACATATAAAAAGAGCGAGATTAAGGCACAGGTTAAGCAAGGATCCCGCTGTTCTAGCATATGCATAGAGCGGAGAAGAAAAGATAGAAACATTCAAAGCGCTTTTGATCTCATGTCCATCTTAAGAGTTATTACGAATCACAAGATAGAAACGAATTAAGAGGAAGGAAAGTAGATATTTTGAATTTTCGGCTTGGCAGTATGACGAGGTGGTAAAATTTATGATCTATAAACACGGATGTTTCGCTTCATTCAGGCATTCGAAAATTGAACAGAGAAAAAAGACATTTGAAATTAGTGAAAAGTCATAGGAGTGAATAAATCTTCAAATGCTAAGTTACAAAGTTTAAAGGCAATGACGCCTGGTTAAGATGACAAATTTTTTGAACTATCGCACAGAAAAAAGCTAGTCCACCGGGCGGGATCGAATCCAACCATCTCGAGCGCGTCTTAATGTGTCTTAATCGTGAATTCTGGAGTTACGCTCCATTCATGACACAATCGCTTGATAAGCTTGCGTGACTAAGAGAACAAGGCATATGAGCCTTCCATATGACACTATCGCCAGGAATAGCAATGTGTCCCCGTGGTGTAATGGTAACACCCGCTCCCGGTTTGAGTCAGAGATGGTTGGGTTCGATCCCGCCCGGTGGACTAGCTTTTTCTGTGCGATAATTCAATCATTTGTCATAGGAATGAATGTTGTGATCATACAACTGGAAGAGATACCAACAAAAAAAACATAATTCATAAAATGTTATCCATTATTCTTCAAAAGACGTTCATATACAAAAAACTCATTAATACCCTTCCTCCTCTCCTCACTGTGCAGCAATCTCTTTCACAATTTTTGTAATCTCATATGTCAATATGATTTATTACCATCTCACATTGTTAAGATATCCTCTTATGTAGTTTTTTTTTTAAATATGCCATTCTACTACTTTCATAAGACAACATTGATCATATATCGAAGTTTCATTGTGTTTATAGAAACCTTTTCTAATTTCTATTTCTCATCTAAGTAAACCGTTTTATATGAAAATGTTCGTAGCAATGCACTATACAAGTTTTTATACTCCTTCTTCTTCTTAGCGTTGTCCCGCGCCGGCCGAGGTCGGAGTAGGGTCCGCTGTACGGCTTCTAGCTCTCCAGAAACATCTGTCCGTTGCGTCTTCCGAGTGGAGTCTTGCAAGGCGCAGGTCTTGGTTGAGCGTGTCCATATATCTTGTTTTCGGTTTGCCTCGCGGGCGTTTGCCTGGTACTTCCATGTCAAGGGCGTATCTTGCGATGTTGGTCGCGTCTCTCCGCATCATGTGTTCATAGCATCTAACTCTCCCTTCTCGCATCTTGTCTTGTATTGGGGCCACGCCGAGTCTCCCTCTCACAATCATGTTACGCACACAATCTAGGCGAGTCAGTCCTAGTGTCCAGCGTAACATTTTCATCTCATTCGTGTGGATAATGTTCTCGGTTACACGCGTTGTAGGCGAGGTCTCCGTCGAATAGAGAAGTACGGGACGGATCGCTGTTTTATACATCTTTCCGCGTATGCCAGCTGTGATATTCCTATCACAGAGGACACCTGTATCCATTTCATTCAAGCTGCATTTACTCTTTGGCGTGCCGCTGCATTCGTTGACGTGTCTGAGGATATGACAGAACCAAAGTACTTAAATTCGGCGGTCTTCGGGTGTGTTTCACCGCTGATGTGAGCAGTTTCAGTCGTTTGCACTCCTATTTCCTGTTTTCTTCTTGATCTTGATGATGAGGTCTTCTTGATGATGAGGCTTAAGCCATGCCTACTAAGAGCGTCATTCCATTCTTGGGTGCGTTTCTCGATTTCGGCACGTGTAGGAGCAGCAAGGAGAATGTCGTCGGCGTATGCGATGGTTGACGGAGCCGGAGTCAGTAAAGGACGCGTGACGGTATCCATAACCAAACATTTTTGTTTCGTTAGTTTGTGTCGACGACCTCCAGATGTTTTGGAACCATATTGGATGGGATTCGCGAGGTAAGACGAAATCACATGACGAGAACATCCAAGGTCAATTGCGATCTTATTGATGCTGATGTTGAGCTGTCTCTGAACGTCGGTCTGAGCTTGTTATTCTGATTACAGTCGAGTAGCTCGTCTCATTTTGATTGACACATATTGAATAAGTTTAAAAAACTTTTTGCAGAAAGCGATCGATCCCAAGCTTTTCTAGTCGTAATACTGAGAGTTGTCCTATCATTATGGAAAGGTCGATTTCAGTGTAATGGTGGTTTTCTCGTCGACCAAGCATCAAAAGTTTTTCAAACTGGAGATATCCCAGTTTTCAAAAGCGAAGAGAAAAGTTATAAAAACTTTTTTGATTTCCATGCATCTTTCGGACGCAAACACGAAAATCGAGGGTTGTCCTATAATTATGCAACGCATTTGTCAAATTATTGTCAAATTCATGATTATGCAACACTCTTGTAATTTATTAAGAAGTTCATGAACGGTTTGAGGCGATCCATTTTTACAAAGTCACTTTGATAGATTCATGATCGTGTTCCTGACGGGAACCCAGAACTTTGACTCAGTTTTTCAGGATTCTGGACATATTCCAATTTTGAAAAGTCGAACAATGTATAAAAAAATTCTGACCTCCTTCTACTAAGGATAGCCTCTGAGGAAAGTTGTCTTCGTAATCTTTTCTGCTTCCTTCGTCTTGGGTTCCTTACGGCCCCTCTCCCTCCTGAATTGGTTATATCCATATTCTTGTTAGCTGTTTTTAGTTTTTTCTTCATAGAATAAACTTTTGAAGCTAACTTTTGTTTTAAAAAATCATTGTAAAACTTCGTTAAGAAAACATTTCGCGATTGCGTCAAAAAGTAAAGTTAATGTTGAAAAAAGAGTTTTAAGTTTTCAAGAATTTTTGGATGGTTCAGGAAAATATTCCTTTTGACATTTTAAGAGCAATCATCGTTTGAAAATGCAAGTGTTCTCATATAAACAGAAACAGATGGAATGTCTGGAAATTTTTCCGGATAGGACCAAGAATTTTTCCAGATTAAGAATGAGACCGAAAAATGATCCAAAATGTAATGGGAGGGAGGTTCAGCAACTTTCAAACTAAGTAACTTTTAAAAAAGAAGTCTGGAATTTAAAACCCAAGTAAGGGTCGGAAGCAACCTTCAGACCAGGTGGATCTCGCGGCTTCTGCTCGGTTGGGGTCATCGTGACTCGAAGAGGCTTCCAACCAATCATCACACGCCACTGTCGGCAAAGAACTGCAATTTTTTCAACTCCATGGCCAAACCAGAAACGTTGTCTCAAGAGAATGTTTGAAAATTTATATGAATTGCCATAACATGCGTCAAAGTTTTTTTTAAAAGTTTTCTGACACTACTTCATCATTAAAGTATATTTCAAAACATTGCCTTTCTCGTATTAACTCCCATTTTAAACTTTTTTGTAAGCGTTTCTTAGGTGAAAGTTCGCTTATTTTTACGAAACAATAAAGTGCGCAATAGAACTCACTATGACCCGATTCCCTTCATGAACACCAAGAATGTCTGAACTCTGAGGCTAAATACATATCTGAACGTACTGTGCAGTGAGTAGTGGGGTGTTTTCCGTGTATTCCGGATCCGACTCCACTCGTGCCTGCCTCGCAGCCGACGGCGGAATGTCCATTGAGTAGACTCGGCTACTCTGCAAATCTTTGAACTAAGTCTCATGCTCTGGCTTTCCACTAAGCAGGCTACAAACTACAAAAAATTTCAGACATTTGAGCACAACTGAAAAAGATTCTTGAGGAATAAATAACAAGTACCAGTTAAAAAACATCTGATTCAAAATAAGATTATAGTGAGCGAACCGCATAATTAGTCCAAAATAGTCTCTAGTCTTTCTAAAAACTATACTGTGAGAACCTTGAACTCTCCATATTAAAGAAACTTTGTATTAGTGAGCACAGCTATTGATCGCACTAAGCGTTTGTTTTCTACTGGGATGATGATAGACAGTGCAGCTTGAAGAGTAGAAGACTGTAGAAGATTATATGAAGACAGATAGAGAACTAGAAGAGAGCCGAGAGCTTTTCAACGTATCATGAAACTTTTCTCTCATTTCGATGACCATAGTGCTGCGCTTGGGCTCTGCTTTATTTCAACAGCTCTCCCGTCTACAAATACATAGCTCATTAATTATAATAATACTTTATCGCGATGTCATTTCGAAAAGGGCAGGTAGGAAGTCAATTAGAGGAAGGATTTGTATGGACACGGGGCAACCTTTCAAAGTGAGAAAAAACGTACGTCGATCCCGTAAGGACGGTTTGAATCCGGGAATTGAGATGAAGTATAGTAGATGTACATACTACATAATTACTCAATTCATACTAATTAATCAATCCATTGACTTCATTAATTGTATCAAAAACTTCAAAAAGCATTGACCGTACGTTGGGAAGGTTTTTTTTCTCAAAACTCAGCTCTGAATAACAAGAATTCATTTCAATTCATTTTCTCCGTGAGCGACTTTGGAAAAATTAATCAAATACACAAGAACTACAGTTTAAAAAGCATGGAATAAGAACATTCAATGTCCTCTGTTCTTAGTGGTGGTGGAGATTCGCCTTCTATGCACATATTTAAATTAATGAAGTAAATAAGATATGAAAAAAGAACAAGCTCCAATAGTATAAATTTGATCAAATAAGAATTCCATGGTAAGCGGATAATATTTCTTGACTAAAACACTCTGAATCAATAATATGATTTCAAATGAATTTTTTTTAAAGTTCCTAACAAACTATTTAAGTGAAACTTTTAACAATAATTTTTAAAATTAAGTAAAAAAGTTTCAGTGGAGACGAGAAAGAAATGTTTTATAATTTGGTGATTAGTTGAAACAGATCCGATGACGTCATTCGATATCGTTATGAGATGGGCAACCATTAGACTATACTCTTTGTTTCGTGTGTTATAACGAAAAGAGAGAGCCGCATAAGCCTGTTGCTATCAAACATGATCAAACTCCTCGTTCGCATTGCACCCTTCAAAAAATCTTGTTTCAGTGACATTTTAAACGAGAATATCAATGGTATTTATAATTCGCAGAATTGTACTAAAATAAAAATTGCGCACCCAATAAAAGCTAAAATTAAGTCAGATCACGGAATATCAACATTCATTCAAAATCTTCTCTATTGAACAACGCATCAACAAGACAAGAAACAGATCAAACTGTATCGTCTACTGCATTTTCAATTCAATACGTTTAAAACAGCACAAAGTCAACGTAATTATTTATAGACAATGAGATAAAATCAAACAGTATTGCCTAAAATAAGAAAGTTTTTTTAATATGAATAGTTTTTTAATCAAATTGGAAAAAAAATAATCTAATCCTCGAACGCGAATAATAATTCCGAATGATGTGCTAAAAAAATACAAACCTTCAACAATGACTCTCGAACTAATGCAGGCTGGCGCTTCTTGTCAACGAACGAGGCTCTTTTGGCTTTCAAGGCTTTTTCCTGCAACTTGAGTCATCTAAGGAAATTTTTTTCAATATAAAAAATTAAACAAGCTTGTCTCAAAGATCTGACTAATCACTCTTAAGTTTTCTGATTATCAACGGAGTTAGTTAGAACAATGTTAATCTTCCTCGCGCTTAAACCAGCTACGCATCCTGTTACGCGCTTCTCTGTAATAAGACACAAACCTGACTTTTTCGCACTATGGGTGACTGTTAGCGTTTATAGCAGCACTGGGTTGAGATTATTTTGTGGAGATAGTACAAAATTTTCCAACCTTTTCGGTTTGGCTCGATATGTCTGAAACGCGGTTGAACACAAAACACTTCGCACGATAGTAAGAATACAAATCGTAATAAAAAAAGGGAAAAAGAAGAGACCTTCTCTTTCTGAATTCCATCCCAATATGTGGATGGATCGGAGAGCTTGGGATACATGCCAAGTCGAGGAACAGTTTCACTCAGAACTGAGGCATGTTTCTGAGGAACTGAGTCCTCGAACATTTCAGAAGAATTGAGTAATCGGGCCTCAATGGGGTCAGTAATCAAGTCTTCGGTCGTTTTTGGAGTCTGAGATTGATCTTTCCTCGTCCCCTTAGTCGTTGCTGAAGCCTCAGTCTGGTCAGCAATAATATCCTCCATCGACTTTTGAGTAGTTCAGCTCAGAGCTAGAAATCTTTCATTTTAAGTTTTTATTGTAAGCAGTATTCAAAAATAATTTCAAAACTCGGAGCTCAGTAAACGCAAAAATTGAAGTATATTTACATATGGTTTACAAACTGCACACGTGTTCCTCAAGCAGTTTTACGAGATCAAGAGAGCTTAATACAGTATTTAGAACGTTAATACCGAGCACAGAAAAAATTATTAGGAAGTTTGCAATAAAATTCAACTGAACGGAGAGCATAAGAACGAAAAATGGCTTTCTTGGAAAAATTTATCACCTCCGTGGATAGACGTATCAGAGAGAAAAAGACGTTCATTCACAGAAAACAAGGATTGATTAGAACACATGGATAGCCCTTGAATTTTTTGGGCAGCTAAGTCGTGTTCTTATTACATAAACGATAGGCTTACTTTTAGTTTGAGTAAAATCATTAACCAGAAAAATCGTTTCAAAATCTTACATATAAATTTATCTACTCAAGCCTGTTATTTTTAGGATGAAAATGATACATTCGTGAAAAAAGGATAAGCATATAAGTGCAAAAACTTTTAATACGATGAGATTCTGAAAAGATCATGTCTTGAAATATGCTAGCGCAATAATATCATCGAGATAAATGCTAACTTGATCACATCATTACAAAAAGAAATTATGCGGTCTAAAATTTCAGATCATAGAACCGCTCAACTTCTTCCACTGCCATGCAATTGGATAAAAAATTAAATATTCAAGGAATCACTGGTAATTACACGTTTCGATGGAATTTGAACTTCGAACATGTCTCAATTATAGCTGCAGATCAACGAAACATTGATCCTCAAACAGTGACGCTAAACATCGATATTCAAATTTTTATCGGATTACAGCTAAGAGCTGAGGTTTTCAAAAATCGCGTTGTCAACTTATAACTCACCCAGATTTAGTGAATAAGAAATTTGTGGATTTCAGGACGAAAGAGAGCTCTTCTCAAAGAGACTCATGGGCATACTATGTAGACGACAGACAGTGCAGAGTGGAATTTTTTTGATACAGTCTTGTTAGACTAACCGGTACGGCCTCGTTAGCGTAAACTTTTCCTAAGCCTAAGCGTTTTTTATGTAGAAATTTTTTTTAGTGTAAAAATAATTTATTAATGTAAAAATAATTTTTTATGAAAAACTTTTTTTTCAAGAACCGGAGTCTCTGATGCTCAAAATGATCACCTATGAAGAAAATTTTTAGCGTTTAAAGCAAATTTTTCTTTTAGTATTCCAATGTCTGCAAGAGAAGACGGTATAAGAGGGAATAAAAGCCAGAAACACACCTCTGTTTGAATGATGACTATAAAACTCTATTTCTGCCGAAACATAATAACCTCACTTCATCATCAGTAAAATGAAATTTTTTTATAATTGATCAAGCGGCAAGACGCTCTACCCAAGGAAGTAAGCAAAGAGTCCCTTATCAGTCTCTCGTAACTTTTCTCTCTGTGTGCCTTTTTCACGGTTTGTGCGTCCCATATTCTGCACTGACGACTTTTAGACTTGTGTCAGTTCTTCTCCTCCTGTTTTTATCAATCTCTTGTTGTTCTATAAATCAAGCTACTTTTTTAATGTTTGTATACGGTTTTCTCGATCCGGTTTTCAGACTTATAAATTTGCTATTATTCATTTAAAACTCTTTAACATATTTTACTTCTCGCGTGTATAATATTATTCGAAATAGTTTTTTTAAGAAACAAACTAAGGCGCTACTGCAGTTTGATTGGTAGGCATTTCCGACAAGCTCCTCATATGAACTCATATGCGATTGAATTATCACACAGAAAAAAATCTAGTCCACCGGGTGGGATCGAAGATAACTAGGCATATGAGCCTTCCATATAACACTATCGCACGGAATAGCAATGTATCCCCGTGGTGTAATGGTAACGCGCGCTCCCGGTTTGAGTCGAGAAGGCTGGGTTCGTTCCCGGTGGACTAGCTTTTTTCTGTGCGATAGTTCAATCACTTGTCATGTTAACCAGGCGTGTCACTGCCTTTAAATTGTTTAACTTAGAATTTGAATATTTTTCATCGAATTCATATCCGTTATTTTATCAACTAAAAGCCTGCGTCGCTTACTTTATACACGAAAAAATTTGAAATTCAAAGCTCAGTTTCTTTGCCGGAAAGGCTTATTAATTAAAAATGCAGGAGAGGATGAAGTCTTTCACTTTTTTTTCTGAGAATCGACGAATTTCGCTTAAATGTACTTTTTTGTTTCGAAGGCTTTTCAAATGAGAACATCTCCAGGTTTTTTTCTCAAAAAACCTCCTTGAATGTATTTTTTTCTGTTTTGATGGAAGACTTATCTCCGACTTCTCTGCATTGACTTTCAGTTTTCTACGAAAATCTTCTCCCCGGGAAGAAACAAAGTGTATCTATTTTGCTAATGTCAATGAAAAAGTAGTTAAGAACGTGCCACAAACAAGACTCGATAGTTTTCTGCCAAACAACTGTTACGAGGAATGCACCGATCAGTTCCGCTTTTGCCTCTTCTATCTACTTCTAGTAGGAATAAACTCTCAGTTTTTTTCTGAGTTTCGTCTCTCTTTATATTCTGGAATCGAAAGAGTACGAAACGGGAATATAGAGATAACGGCTAGATTCATTTCATGTCGAGCGACATAGACTGTGTGAGTCAGAAAAAAGGAGTGAGAGAGATAGAGAAAGACAGAGAGATATAACAGAAAAAGACAGACAAACAGAGAGAGAGAGAGAGAGAGAGAGAGAGAGAGAGAGAGAGAGAGAGAGAGAGAGAGAGAGAGAGAGGGTGGAGTGTAAATCCGAAAGCACAACGCGAGACTCTCACTTCTCTAGCCTGCCTGCTAGAACGTTCTTGGACGCAGACTGAATCTTCTTTGTTGATTGAGCGTTGTTCTCTCTTTCCAGATACTTTTTCATCTCGTTTTTCTGGAACTTCCTTCAACTTTAACCGTGTAACTTTCAACCCCCCACCCCTCTCCATACGCTTCCGAGGATATCGGATATCCATTTCTCCACTCTCAATTCCCGCTGTAATAGCCATCGCTCACTGATCACTTGAAAATAGATCAGAGGTACACGTTTTTCTCTTTTTCTCATTTCTTCCATGTTCTTGTTTCCTCGTTTTTGAGCTCTGGTTTTCATGAATAAGTACGTCTGTTTTCGATGCGGAGGAAACACGAGAGTTGGATTGATAATTTATTCCCGCCAAAGTAGAGATTAAAAAGAGAAATGGAACATATTCAATATGGACGACAAAAACCTTGCATAATTCTATGATATCCTAGAAGATTTTCAAACGACTTCGGGGAGAAGAAGGCTGAGGAAAAGAGAAAGAGGAAGTCTTCTAGCGTCCTTATCTCAAGATCTGCTGAAGAGAGCATTTGATATCTCTTACTTAGTTTCCAGCCAAGATACAATACTCATAAAACACTTTCGAAAACAACACATGGAAAAAGGTGATCGGACTATTCACTTTAGTTGTACACATACTAATAATACACAGTTCTCCATGAGATTTTGAAGTGGGTAGGGATCGGAGTCATTTCACGATGCCTCAAAGTCATTTACAATGACTGAGAGTCATTTCACAGCACTCCTTTTTCTTCCTAGGCCTTCTTCTCCAGCTCGATGAGGTGCTTGATTCCGTCGTACATCTGCTTGACAGCCTCGAATTCGGTGAGACCGAGACGAGCCTTGTTGGAGATGTCGTAGACTCCGCCCTCGGAGTCGGAGTGCTCACCGTGGATTCCACGGATCTGCAGCTTCAGTCCGTCGCAGATGCTCTTAAAGTCCGGCTTGGCAGAGATCTTTGGCAGGCGGATGTGCACGGATGCTCTGTAAATAGGTACTGTAGGATGGGTACGGTGAGTTTGCAATGTGTACATTGGAATGAGTAAATGACTTGAACACGGGATGTACCGATTAAATACAGTAGAATGGATACGTTGCATTGAATTAATTAAATGGCTCAGGGAGAATGAAAAAGTTACATGGTTACGGTTTTTTTCCAATGTTAAGGCTCTTATTTCTGAAATTTCGTTTTTTCGCACAACCAGCAGCTCTCTTTTGAAAACAGTAAAATCCTCAGATTCTTCCTTTTACTACCTAAACATCGAGCACTCTCTCTATTCATTGGGCGGTGAGCAAGAGCTCTGAACCCCAGGATGCTTGTACCCAGTAACCATAATTTAAAATTATATTAGGTCCTCACCTGACAGTGGTTCCCAAGTTGGACGGGCAGAAAGTCAGCCATCCCAGACGCTCGTCACGGGAGAAGGGAACCTGGCTCTCGATTGTCTTGACTCCTTTGATCAGGCGCTCGAGGACCTTCAATTTCAAATCACATGAAGTGAAAACCAGATCAGGTGGTACGAAATTCATATCACTCAAACTACATATGAAACAGATCAGATGAATCGAGAATCGTTAAAAGTTTGTTTTTTTTTCAAAGAGAGCCCCCAAAGGCTTACATCAATAGATGTATTCGTTATCATAGATTAGTTGTCTTTTATGATAATAATGAAAACCTAGGCCAGTTGAATGTCAAATACAAGCTTACTTGACAGGAGATTAGCAAACAGCAGGGCTATTCTAGTTTAATCGAACCAAACTGTCGCTTTTCCCGACATTCTCCTCCTCTGCGTCTTGTTACGCCTAATAATATCAACCAGTCTTTCTTATCTACATGTGTTTCTCGTCAATTATCAGTATGGGATTCTTTGGATTACAAAATAGTAAAAGAACCTAATAGCAAGATATTCAAAAAGAATGCACTGAATTTGCCTGTTCATGTTATTGTGCCTCTTTCTCATGTTTTTGATTGTCAATCATTCCTACCCCCCCCCCCTTTCCCTTCCCCTCTTACTCAAGCGACCGTTCGCTCATAAACATACCGCCGCTAGAAAGATAGTCCATGCATATCCGCAATCATCATTGTTTTAATCTCATGTGTGCACGGAATAAAGAATGAATGCATGAAGAGAAGAACAAGTTTACGAGAAAACATATTGGGTTTCTAAGTCCTTTTCTAACGCGTTGTAAAATGTGCCCCTCTCTCACCTGCCCAACATTGCCGCCATTCTGCATGGAAATGATTCGGAGGTGGTCCTCTTCGTTCACCCACACCAAGAAGGTCTTGCCCTTGTTGTGGAAAATACCGCGACCCTTCGGCCAGTATCGGCACGCATTTGCCGCCTGCAGGAAGCTGCAAAGGCAATCGGTTGGTAAGAGCCCCGCAAAATATTCGCAGCAGCTTCTGCTCGCGATATGAACCAATCCATGAACTAAAGTTCCTAGTCCTTGGCGAGTCAATGGGATGTAAGCCCTATCATGCAGGGAATGAAATTGTTTCATCCATGCTATCTGGAACTCATGTTTTGATAAAAGTCTGTGTGGAACCCCCTCAATGCAAAGAAGTCTGGGTGGAACCCCCTCAATGCAAAGAAGTCTGGGTGGAACCCCCTCAATGCAAAGAAGTCTGGGTGGAACCCCCTCAATGCAAAGAAGTCTGGGTGGAACCCCCTCAATGCAAAGAAAACTACCGAATGATTATATATGCGGAAATACTCCAAAAAGTTCATAGAAAACCTTCAAAAACTATCGGGAGCAGTAAAGTTAATAAACAACTGAATTGGAAAAAATCTCATCAAAATTGGAAAATGAGACAAATAAGCAGAAGATCCTGAAGTGAACTTTAGATGGAAGCCAAATGAGAGTTCTGTTTCACTCTAATCCCACACTTTTCCCCTATCCCTAGTTCTGTTTCACTCTAATCCCACACTTTTCCCCTATCCCTAGTTCTGTTTCACTCTAATCCCACACTTTTCCCCTATCCCTAGTTCTGTTTCACTCTAATCCCACACTTTTTCCCTATCCCTAGTTCTGTTTCACTCTAATCCCACACTTTTTCCCTATCCCTAGTTCTGTTTCACTCTAATCCCACACTTTTTCCCTATCCCTAGTCCTGTTTCACTCTAATCCCACACTTTTCCCCTATCCCTAGTTCTGTTTCACTCTAATCCCACACTTTTTCCCTATCCCTAGTTCTGTTTCACTCTATTCCCACACTTTTTCCCTATCTCTAGTTCTATTTCACTCTAATCACACACTTTTTCCCTATCCCTAGTTCTATTTCATTCTAATCCCACACTTTTTCCCTATCCCTAGTTCTGTTTCACTCTAATCCCACACTTTTCCCCTATCTCTAGTTCTATTTAACTCTAATCCCACACTTTTTCCCTATCCCTAGTTCTGTTTCACTCTAATCCCACACTTTTCCCCTATCCCTAGTTCTGTTTCACTCTAATCCCACACTTTTTCCCTATCCCTAGTTCTGTTTCACTCTAATCCCACACTTTTTCCCTATCCCTAGTTCTGTTTCACTCTAATCCCACACTTTTTCCCTATCCCTAGTTCTGTTTCACTCTAATCCCACACTTTTCCCCTATCCCTAGTTCTGTTTCACTCTAATCCCACACTTTTTCCCTATCCCTAGTTCTGTTTCACTCTAATCACACACTTTTTCCCTATCCCTAGTTCTGTTTCACTCTAATCCCACACTTTTCCCCTATCCCTAGTTCTGTTTCACTCTAATCCCACACTTTTTCCCTATCCCTAGTTCTGTTTCACTCTAATCACACACTTTTTCCCTATCCCTAGTTCTGTTTCACTCTAATCCCACACTTTTCCCCTATCCCTAGTTCTGTTTCACTCTAATCCCACACTTTTTCCCTATCCCTAGTTCTGTTTCACTCTAATCCCACACTTTTTCCCTATCCCTAGTTCTGTTTCACTCTAATCCCACACTTTTTCCCTATCCCTAGTTCTGTTTCACTCTAATCCCACACTTTTTCCCTATCCCTAGTTCTGTTTCACTCTAATCCCACACTTTTCCCTATCTCTAGTTCTATTTCATTCTAATCCCACACTTTTTCCCTATCCCTAGTTCTGTTTCACTCTAATCCCACACTTTTCCCCTATACCTAGTTCTGTTTCACTCTAATATCAAACTTTTTCCCCATCCCTCTTAGTTATTAAAAAAACCAATAACGAATTAACTTACAGGAAATGGAATAAATCATAATTTTAACAACATACATGATTTTTTATTTTTTATTACAGGTTTTTTCTCTCCATCACCTTCCCACTTGAGAAGAACTATCTACTTTCATATCTTCTCTTTTCGACTTATGAGTTGGGGCGAAACAGACTTCTGCTACATTATATTTTCAGCGGTGATATCTTAAATGTAAATAAATTAAATTTTATCAACTCTTTTACCCTTTTCTATAATAATTAACCCACTATTCATCTTCCTCTTTCTTTTTCTTCCCTCCCTTCGAATTCACTTCTTTTTTATTATTTCATGCCACTCTACCTGACAAAGTCGAATTTATAAAGTGACAGGATAAAGAGAAAAAGAGAGTGAACGACAAAAATCACTAAGCCTAAAGGTGAAAGATTGTGACCTAACGAGAGTGAAGAGAGCTATGATAGGAAGCAAAAAAACAGAAACTCACACTTATAGAGAGAGAGTGTGAGAAAAAGAGAGAGGGAGCATAAATTGAAGGTTATAGATCGAGAAGTGAAGGAAATGGTAGCGGAACTTAGCGACTGAGTGAGGCCATGTATCGAAATGCTCCCCTCCTCACTCACATGGGGGGAGTGGGAAATAGAGAATTGGGGGAAAGGTTGAAAATAAGTGAGATATCCATGCAGATTGCGACATCCGTTACCATTGACTACGCTTTCACACAACTTATTGCTCTTTAGTACGCGTTTCGCTTTTTTGACAGAGATTATGCAATTTTTGTAAGCCTAGTGAATAAAAGTAAGAAATAAAGATAGAACTGAGAAGGAGTAGAAAGAAATGAATATAAACTGTAATAGAGAACAAAGATAGGAGAGATAGAGGTAGATCAGAGGAAAAAAGAAAGAGAAGAAAATAATGTGACACAGAAATTATCTAATGAAAAACAAGAGGAATGAAGAGAAAGAGCAATGAATTAAGCGGAACGCACCGATCTCCCTCCTTGAAGAGGAAATGGTCCGCGATGAGTTGGGTCTGAATCTCTTTGGTCATCCCGTCAAGTGGGAAATAGCTGCCTGCCAATTCGTCGTCCTTGATTGTCTCGAAGATCTTCTTCACTTTCCCCTCCATGTCCAGGTAGTTCGCCTCGGAGAGACATGGGTTGAATGGGTAGCCAGCCAGGGAGCGGCCACATCGGACGCGGGTTGAGTTGATGAACTTGCCCTCCGGGTCCAGATCGGGCAGCAGATGAGTCTTTCCCTCTCCCAGGTCAGTCGCCGGCTGCTTTGCCGTCGCTGCGAAGCCGTTGTGGTAGTCCTGCAAGAACACGGGATTCAGCTTCTCCAGGGTGGGAGTCAGATCATCGTCAATACCTAGTGCAAGCATAAGTTAAATTTTCAAATCCTGTTGTTTGTTAGCGGGCCTCTGTTTCAACTTTCTGCGGGTCTCCGTCTCCATTTCGAGGGCAGAACTCTATCTTAAATCGCATTTTATTTAGTATTAAATTAAATTTTATTGCCATTCGTGGTTCTCTGTAAAGGCACTTTGTCGTTCTCGTGAAAACTCCTGCGAGCAAAGGTTTTTTCCTCTCTATGTCTCCTATCTCTTTTTCTCGTCTCCATCTCTCTCGTCTTTTTTCGCTCTCTCTCTCTCTCTAGCTCTCATACCCCTAAAAGAAGCCGATTTTGTTTATCTCCTTGTTTCTCACCTGGATCAGAGGGTCGAAGAGAGGCTTGAAGAGGGTGTAAGCCTCCGCATCCGGGGCATACACGCCGACACCGGAGTCGAGGTTGGCAACACCTAAAGACAGAATCAACCTTATAATTGACCTTTCCTGTTTAGAAACCAGAAAATTCTATTTGCATACTTGAAACAGATGAAATACGTCTTAACTTTCAAGAAGTCGATCGCTAAATTAGGTTAAAAGTTTTACTTTCAAATTTAAGAAACCGGTTGAGGCTGTGTTATGGTTAATGAAACGTTCTATTCATGTGATAGGAATGAAGATTTTTTTCTTTAAATTTTAGCTGTGAAAAATCTGATACATTCACTTCGAGTGAGGAAGAGGAAGAGGGTCGGTAGGTCGGTCGCCCTAGAAACTTTTTCCCACTTCGCAGTTTAGCTATGATTTGAAATGTGATGGGAAACATTCATAAACGCATGTCTCCAGATTATGAAGAAAAACATCAGAGAGACAGAAGCAAATGTTAATAGATAATAAGAGAGAGATAGAGAGAGAGATAGAAAGGAAAAGAGAGATAGAGAGAGAGATAGAAAGGAAAAGAGAGATAGAGCAGAACGGAGAGAGAAATGAGATCAATGAGCTCCTGGCGTAAATCTCTGAGTTTTTGCGCTTGTTGGTTGTTTTTCTTTCGTATCTCCTTTACTTCCCTTTATCTATCTATGCCTATTCATTCCTATCTCATCTCTCTCTCTCTCTCTCTCTATTTCTCTCTCTCTCTCTCTCTCTATTTCTCTCTCTCTCTATTTCTCTCTCTCTCTATTTCTCTCTCTCTCTCTATTTCTCTCTCTCTCTCTATTTCTCTCTCTCTCTCTATTTCTCTCTCTCTCTCTATTTCTCTCTCTCTCTCTATTTCTCTCTCTCTCTCTATTTCTCTCTCTCTCTATTTCTCTCTCTCTCTCTATTTCTCTCTCTCTCTCTATTTCTCTCTCTCTCTCTATTTCTCTCTCTCTCTATTTCTCTCTCTCTCTCTATTTCTCTCTCTCTCTCTCTATTTCTCTCTCTCTCTCTCTCTCTCTCTCTATTTCTATCTGACCCCTCTCTGTATTGTTGTGTAGACAAGAAAGGCAAAAAATGATGAATAGAAAAAAAAGTACACAAGGAACAAGAGAGAATAAAACAAAAACATAAAAAGTGCTCCTGGCTCTTTTCTCCTTTTCCTCTTTTCAGCGTAATCGGTGCTCAACTACTACTTCTGCACAGAGTTAAAAGAGAAATTTATGAATGTGTATATGGTTTAGAAGAGGGGGGAGGGTTCTCTCTTCAGAAGAGGGGGGAGGGTTCTCTCTTTAGAAGAGGGGGGAGGGTTCTCTCTTCATTCTCACCGAGTTCAATTGTTCACGATCGACTTCTTGCTAAAATTCTAAAATGATGAAAAAAGCGGTGAGTTTGATTAATGAGGCAGTTAATTATTGTATTAAAAAACCATGAATACGAAGTATCTTAAGAAACGATGAATTTCAAAAATGAAATAAAATGTGAAATGCATTCTTCTTGGAAATATCGCCTTTTTCTATTTTATTTCTTTCTTTCAAGAGACGAGAAGAATTAGAATAAGAGGATTTGAGATGAAATGGGAAAAGGCAGAAAAAAAGAACCAGAGTTTTGAATGAAGATTGGAACCCTTCTCAAGTTTCTGTAGTGTTTCCCTATCTTCACTCTTATCTATTTACCACTCTTAGTCTGCCAAGCGGTTACTAGCGAGAGAGAGGAGATAGAGAGAAAGAGAGAGGAGAGAGAGAAAGAGAGAGAAGGAGAGACAGAGAAAGAGAGAGACAGACAGACAGACAGAGAGAGAGAGAGAGAGAGAGAGAGAGAGAGAGAGAGAGAGAGAGAGAGAGAGAAGGACAGAGAGAGGCAAAGAAAGGGAGAGAGACGAAGAGAGAAAGACAAAGAGAGATAGAGGGAAAGAGAGTGAGAGAAATAGAGAGGAAGAGATAGAGAGAGAGAGAGAAAACAGGAGAGAGCGAGTAAAGTGAAAGCAGTAAAAGCTCTTTCTAGAACTTCTCCTTAACCTAGGCGTGCCCGAATCCCTTTTCCTTTGACATGACATAGTGATGAAATTTAGCAGCGCTCTCTTTCTCTCAGGTGAACCTGAGATGGGGAAAAGTGAGAGGGGCTACGGAATATCCTAGGCCACTTCAAATATTATCTTAGTGTTTGCAAAATATACAGTTCTCTCTTCTTTCGATCTTCGAACTTAATAAAACTCGCAACATTCAATTTGCCACACACTTGAATGACCGTGTTGGTAGTGCTATTTTTTATCATTTTTAAACTATAGCTTTCGAGTTATAGGTTGAAGATATAAATGCTGCGCAATGACCGACGTGACCACTTTATACGACAGAAAGTTTCTCCGGAGCAAGCGTTAAATGAGACCCTTCTAAAGCTTGTTTGTATGCGCCGAGCGAGTTGAAAAAGGTTTGAGAAAAGGCAAAAAGAGTGAAAAGAGAAGTAGAGGAAAAGTAAGCCGAACGGAAAGAGAAAAGAATGTAGATCATTTTTGGCGCGAACATGTATGCGCCAACATAGCTGTTACGGTAACCATTTAACCCCTGCTTTGTGCTTGAAAATATCCTCTTCAAACTAATTTAAAGAGCTCTTTCCAACGGGGGGGGGGCAAACAACAAGAATAAAAACCGACCAGACTGGATGACATCTAGAAGAGTTGCGCCCAGCTTGGTCTTCTTGTCCTTGAGCTGATCGACAACTTCCTTTGTGAGGTACTTCTTCAGGAGAGAGTGGCAATCGGGGCTCGCCTGCAAGCAGAAACCATTCTTCTATCTTCTCTTTTAGCAACCTTTCTAAAATTTGCCGGCGACTGGAAAAACGCCGCGGCGAATACATCGATGCAAGAAAAACGATGAATCATGTGTTTTTCATCCAAAAAACGATCTTCGCAGACCGTATGATCTTATCAACTCTCTCGATGTCGGCTCATTCCTCATAGTCGGCTAAGCTCTCACCGCCGACCCAAGGTTCAAATGAAGCTTGCTTTTAACTAAAACGGCGCCTTTGCATTGTTCTGAGTACAATTACTACTGATTTTGAGATTATCTATTGAGTTTTAAGACAATCCTGTTTCTTTAAAACTTTTTTTTGACTGGAGCTACATATAATCTGTTCATTCTCTTTGCAATGAGAAAAAGTTCCTCTCATTTTTCCTTTTGATTAAAAACGATGTTTCAAAAAAAAAAAAAAACTTCCGAGTAATTTCTCTTTTTCTCTCTACCCGATTCCGGTAACCAAAACTGGTTTTTCTTCCTCATTCGTTCTACCTCAGAGCATTTCCTCTCCCTTAAAGTTTTTTCACCTTCGTGTAGCCATTTACAAACAAAGCTAATGCCAAAAACTAAGATTAAGAGATTTGACTCTGTATTTATTCTGATGCTAAAACGGAAAACTTGATTCTGGGTACTTTTTGATCTGCAGCGAAAACTACAAAAGTAAAAGATGGAAGAAATTTTATTTCGAATAGCTTGGCCAGAAGTTAAAGAACACTAGATTAGAAGAACAATAATACCAGAAGAGATACAAAATCAGAAGAAAAAAGAGTGGTCGCAGCTAATCCGATAACAGAAAGAACATTAGTGTAACTTTCACCAAAAGAAACAAAAACTATGAAAAACTGGGAAAAACTATGTATTCTGTGTTTTTCTGCACCAAAAAAGCTATAAGTAGAAGTTCTTTCCAATTTTCCTTCACTCGCTCCTTTTCAGAAAAAAAAAACAAAATTATTGATACTGCTATATTTATATCGCTTTCATAATAATATACTTATATTGCTTATTAATAATATACTTATATTGCTTATTAATAATATACTTATATTGCTTCCTATGTAATCGGCAGGAAAACGTCAATTTCAGAAAATTAGGCTGAGCCATGACCAATGAATCGATTGCGATGTGCTCACTTGAATGCCTTTCGGGGAATGAATCATAAGAGAGAACTCTCTTCTTCTTTTCTATCTACGTGTCGCGCTCTCTCTGCCTCTCTACCTCTATCTCTTTCTGAATCGTTCTCTATGTCATTCTTTCTTAATGACTCTCTCTCTCTCCAGTCATCTCCTCACATCGGTTCTATTTTCTATGAAATGCGCTAGTTATCCCAGATTAGCTTTATCCTTGCTCATTCTCTAGCCCAACTGCCCCGAAATCTGCAGTTTCTTTTCGCTTCTTCTCTATTTTTTCCGATTCCCTCAGTTTCTGGAGTTCGAAAAAGTGTGAATACAGATCCATAACACTGCATGTTATGGGAGAGAAATTAACTTATTCATGAGACCCTCCATTCCATGGGAAGACATCGAAGAGAGATTCAAAGAGAAACAGTGAGCAGAGGAGACAAAAAGAAGGACTGAGAACGGGAAGATAGATTATACTATGGGGAGTACGAGATGGAAGAAAAGAGAGATATAAAAGAAAAGAAAGAAAAAGAAGAAAAAATATAAAAAAGGAGTCGAGACCTAGTAATAACAAATAAACAAAACCATTCCTCTTACTTCTCATCAGCAATTCAGAGGAAGGGAAATAGTGAAACCATACAGAATGAAAATAAGAGAAGACAAAGAGTAACTAAAAACGAGAGCTTTTGCAGCGAAGAGAATGAAGCAATGAATGCAGTAGAGCCCAGTCTACGTGATACTATTTATTAAGCTTAGTCAGCGAAAAGCAAACATCGAGAAAAGAAATGACCAAACCCGGGAGATTTTTTCTGGGGTTGATATTTTTTTCGAACTTTTCAACAGTAAATTTCGAAAGAGGCGAAAAGCTGCTACGAAAAGCCGAGAACAAGCTAATTAAGCAGCAAAACTCTCGGTAGTGTGAAGTTCCTCTACCTTCAATTGAATTGCAGAACAAACTGCTGCGAGTATGTTTTCTCTTTTCTAATATTAGTTCATTCGAAGGTCATCAAGCAAAATAGTAACTGACGAACCTGAAGCTTGGCATAGCCTTCCTCAATCTTCTTGATAACATCTGCGGATGCCATGAGTGAATTCTCGGTGGTCCTTCCTCGAACCGACTCACAATCAGAATGCCTTGATGAGGGGGAGGAGCCTTCAGTGTTCAGGCAGTGCAGCTCCGCCTTCGCGTACGCATCGCGTAGCATGAAGCCACGCCTCCTGGTGAAACAACTGATCAGAACGAGGGAGCGAGCAAAGTTCGGCAGAGCAAACTTGCAAGAGAACATTGCTGGTCGAGATGTATAAAACTTGAATTAGAAGCAGATTGAGAAGCTTTAAAAGAGATATGGGTAGGAGAAGCGTTGGCATTTTTCCATAAAAAGCACGAAGGAGAGTCAATAGGAAAACCTGGACAAAGTGTTAGAATTAGAGAAAGGAAGAAATGCAATTATGATTCAGCCGTACTGTAGTAATGAATGAATAACAGCCAAGTGAAAGATTAAATTGTTTCGTGAAGGATGTCTTCAACAAAACAGGGATTGCTACAATACCTGCTAAGAAGCTATTGCGCAAACAGAGGTCGAAAAAGGTTGTTAAGAAAACCTTTTACTGCAACTCCAATAAAGAAGGCATTCTACTGTGGAGCTCTTTCATAGTTTTCTGTTCCAAAAAAAAAATACTTGGGCTTCAGTCTCATCATTGGAGAAATCAAGATCTCTTTCCAGCTATAAAAGTTGACTGCCAGGAACCAAGGACGTAAACATACAAAACGAGAAAAAGTTTGAACTACTAATTTTTCAATATAATTTACACATATAAAACAAAGCGACAGAAGATGGATGGATGGTCCCCAATTCCTAAGGAAGACAGAGAACGCTGAGGAGTGGAGTCGTCACATGTCGCAACAGATCCCATAATCGATGATTTTATATCTCCGATGTGGCTTGCTGATCTTGATAAAGCGTTTAAATTGAAATTGAAATTTGAATTGAATTGAATTGAAATAAAACAAAACAAAAAAATTGTCTTTATTGGGTTATTTTAAATTGCGTGGTCTGAATAACTCTACCAACTCTTTTCAGTTAACGTAATTCAATTTTGAACGAGATCTTCTACTTTTCAACTCTTTGTAACCATTAGTGATGTGTGATGTTATTTTTTGAAGAGTGCGCCTTATATGCATGCGGCAGTACGAGAACAAAGTCGATTCCCTGTTTTTTGTGATGATGAAATAAGCGATTCTTGCTTGTTTCAGAATCGGTGACCTTCAATGATCAAACACTATAAGGCACAGAAAATATGTTCTGAAGGAGATTTTATTTTCCAGGACGGTACCTTCTGATGCACGAAACGGTCCTTGTTAGTACCTAAAATCTCTGAATTTCTCTGCTCCGTGTAATGTTTAACGTCTTCCCAGAATACTTCCACCAAAAACCTCTGCTTTCAATTGGATTTCGGTCGAGTTCTTTCTCTCTCCCATTAATTCATCACCTCGTTTCCTACATTCTATTCTTCCCCTCGAGTAAACTCCTTTGTTGCAATTTCTCTTCCCTATTTGCACACCCTCCCTCTCTATTTTCTCTTTAACTAGATATCTCCCGATATCTGCGGTTATGTCACTCGCTCACTCTTTACCTATCTCTTTTTTCTCTTTTTCTTTTGTTTTGTTTATCTCTCTATCTATATCTCTCGCGCTCTCTCCAACTCTTTTTGTTTTGCAGTTTTCCTACGTCTTTTTCTCTATTCATCTCTTACTCTTACTGTCCTTCTCTCTCCCTCTCTCTCCCTCCTTCTCTCTCACTCTTTCTCTCTCTCCCTCCTTCTCTCTCACTCTTTCTCTCTCCCTCCTTCTCTCTCACTCTTTCTCTCTCTCCCTCATTCTCTCTCACTCTTTCTCTCTCTCCCTCCTCTCCCTCTCGCTAGGTCTTCCTCAAACCATCGGACGCTTTTTTAACCGTAATACTTTTTTTAATTATCCCATCTTTTTCGTTCGTTATATCTTCCGTATCGGAATATTTGTTATTATTTCTGTGCTTCTTATTCTTTCGCTCACTCTCTTTTTCTTCCTTTTCTTCTTTCTCAATCTCTTTCTTTCTCTCTCTCTTCCTTTTTCTCAATTTCTCTCTCTCTTCGTTTTTCTCAATTTCTCTCTCTCTCTCTTTCTCTTTCTCAATATCTTTCTCTCTCTCTCTCTTCCTTTTTCTCAATTTCTCTTTCTCTCTTCCTCTATCTCGATCTCTTTCTCTCTTTCTTCCTATTTCTCAATCTCTTTCTCTCTCTCTTCCTGTTTCTCAATTTCTCTCTCTCTCTTCCTTTTTCTCGATTTCTTTCTATCTCTCTTCCTTTTTCTCAATTTCTCTCTCCCTCTTCCGCTTTCTCGATCTCTTTCTCTCTCTTCCCCTTTCTCAATTTCTCTCTCTCTTCCTCCTTCTCTCTCTCTTCCTTTTTCTCAAGTTCTCTCTCTTCCTCTTTCTCGATCTCTTTCTCTCTCTTCCTTTTTCTCAATTTCTCTCTCTCTCTTCCTCTTTCTCAATCTCTTTCTTTCTTCCTCTTTCTCGATCTCTTTATCTCTTTCTTCCTTTTTCTCAATTTCTCTCTCTCTCTCCATCTTTCTCGATCTCTTTCTCTCTCTTCCTTTTTCTCAATTTCTCTCTCTCTCCCTCTTTCTCGATCTCTTTCTCTCTCTCTTCCTTTTTCTCAATTTCTCTCTCTCTCTTCCTTGGTCTCGATCTTTCTCTCTCTCTCTACCTCTTTTTCATTCTCTTTCTCTCTCTACCTCTTTCTCTCTCTCTCACGCACTTTATCTCCACTCTCCATCTTCCTATTCTTTTTATTTTTATCTTTTCTTTCTGTTCGCTTCCTTTTCCTAGTCAATCCATAGTGTAACTTTGTTTCCTCTTTCAATTTTTTGACCGCTTCTCAAACCATACTATTTCTTTTTAATTTAATGCTTCTTTTTCTCTCAAACTAAGTCTATTGTAAAGAGGTAGAGGTCTCGGATATAAAGAAAAATTCTGCCTTTACTTTTATAGAAAACAAGAAAAACGAGAAGGTGAAATAACTAGAACTAGAGAAGCAGGTATGAAGGCAAAAATGGTTGATCTTCGGTCACAAGTCTTGCTCCATTCAGTAACTCCGTTTCATTGTTACTCTATCTGTTATTCTCTTTCTCTCTCTCTCTCTCAATTCTCTTTCTCTCTATATATTTTCTTTCTCTCTCTATTATCTTTCTTCCTCTCTCTATTCTCTTTCTCTCTCTATTCTCTTTCTCTTTCTCTCTTTCTATTCTCTTTTTCTCTCTCTATCTATTTCATTCTCCACAAACCTTTTTCTCTATTTTTACGCTCTTTTTTGTTGTGTTCTTCATTTCATTGTCTCTCAGTCTTCATGTTTCCCTTTTACTAACTTCCTTTCTCTTGTTTTCCACAGTGTCTCGCAAGAGAAAAGGTGAACAAGATAATAATACATAGCAAGTTTGAACAAAACAAAGACGATGATAACAAACAGAACTACAACAAAATCTAACAAGATGATAACTTTTCGACTCTCCGCGATCAGAGTTTATCCCAACAGACATTATATAATCATTATTGTCATGGTAAACTTCGCAGAACAAACTCTGTATATAGCTAACACCTTTCTTTTCATTTTAAGCCAAAACTCAACCTAATTCAATAATTTTTAGAAGAAATGTTCATGAAGCAGTGTTAATGACATTTTTGCGTTGTAGAAGACAAGGAACTTTTTGTAAACTACGGCTCTATTCTCAGTGAATAGGATTCTCAACCGAAACTTACAAACTCTAAGTGAACTGTATTAAGAAAAATGCAATACAGAATAAACTAAATAAAATTTGGAAAAGTAAAATTTTGAACAGTTCATACTGCGTGGAAAGGAAGTTAGTGGAAATAGTAAGCAATTGAATGAATATTTAGGGTGTTTTTCTCTTTTGTAATATAAATTTTGCTATAGTTTCTGTATTTAATTTCAACTACCTGCCCTGATCTGTGCAAAACGTGTTTTAATCAACTGACTTAACTAATGTATTCCTCTATGCTTTAACACCTAAAAAACGAAGTCCTCTATGCTTTAAAACCTATCCGTAGATTAAGTTTTTCGAAAAAAAAAATCAAGAAAATGACATCGACCAATAAATCGAAAGAGTCAACGTTATCGATTAGGCTTCTACGTTAACAAATTAAAACTTGACTGATATCTGCGCTTCTTGTCAGTGGTAACGAATGGGCAAGCTAACGATAAGTTAGTAAATGTATACTAATGGAGTGTTAGAATTCAACTTTTCACTTTGCTAAGTGATTTTCTGCTCGGCATTTTTTTTGAACGCTCCAATGTCTCACCACGAATTACCTTGAGTAGAAAAATGGACTACGGTATTAGTTTTATAATAACCTTAACTGTTGGACGTAATCCAAGAATTTGACAGAAAAATCGTCGCTTTATCTTAGAATGCATATTTTCGTTTTTCTATCTGTCATTTCTCTTGCTTTCGAAGGTTTAACGTCGCTCGCGAAGGGTTATATAGGGATGATAAGTTTTTGAATTACAAACTTAACTCGTAATTACAAACTACACAAACTTAACTCGTAGTTTTTTGATGTAAAAATATTTTTTTAACGTAAAAATAATATTTTTACTAATTTTACAACAAAAATTTTTTTTTCAAGAATGCTCAAAATGATCAGCTAAGAAAAAATTTCTCGAAACCGTAGCGTTTATATATTTATATATAGACAATTTGGTACTTGTCCAGATCGACGTATACTCCACTACTTTTCTCATTCGGGGGGCGGAGTCACGGATTTATGACTAATTTTTTTAATACGGTCTTGTTAGCGTAAACTATTACTAAGCCTAAGCGTATTTTAATGTAAAAATAATGGAGAGGGATTAGAAAGAGAGGAAAATAAGAAAGAGCAGGAGCAACATCCTGCAGGAAAATTCTTGGATTACGTCCAACAGTTAAGGTTATTATAAAAGTAATACCGTAGTGTATTTTTCTTCTCAAGGTAATTCGTGGTGAGACATTGGAGCGTTCAAAAAAAATGCCGAGCAGAAAATCACTTAGCAAAATGAAAAGTTGAATTCTAACACTCCATTAGTTAACCTAATCACTCACTCACTCGAGGCCATGCAAATAAGACTTAATCGATGAGTATATATTGATTGGGAAACTCACTGTATCTCTAAGAACACTCTTCTCATTGCAGCACAACGCTAGAAGATCGGATTGATTTTCCCCGTGGCTTTTTTGTCGTTGGAGAGAAAGAGAACTGAAGACAGCTAAAAGAAACAAAAAACACTGTTCGCTTATTTCCGTCTCCTTCTCTTGGGTTTTTGTTATCGAGAGATGCAGAGTTACAGAACTTGGAATCTAACTGTGGAGTTCGCTAATTGTTTAGTGAAGGGCAGGAATGTAAACAAATATACCACTCGAGTCACACTGTTCTGCTTATTTGCAAGACATCATTAGAGACCAGGACAAAAAAAGACAGAAATTTACTGAGAAAAAGAGAGAGGTAAGAAGAGAAAGACTAAGAGAGAGAGGAAAAGAAACAGAGAGAAATAGACAGAATGAGGGAGGGAGAAAGCGAGATATTTATGACTAATGATCTAAATGCTAGTTTAAGTTTCAAAAACAAGAAAAAGAGAACAATTGTAATAAAACTGGAGGTAGGCAATTTACTGAATAACTAGACTGGAAAGATTATGAGAGGGTGAACGATAGAACCAATCGGTATATCACGATAATATCATAATATTCGATAATTTAATCACGAAAAAAAATGAAAAGTCATCTTTGAACTTGTTTTCCTACGAATAGTAACCAAATGAATCCATTGAATGGGAAGGAAATTAGCTGTTAAACAGTTTTTATAGCAAGAAAGAGAGATATAAATAAATATATAAAAAAAAGAAAAAATTCTCACGTTTTTTGTGCATAAAATATTTATTGTTCCTGGTGAAAAGTAATTGCTATCTTTTGAAAGACTCTCCTATTCGACTGACTCGCAAGTCACCATACCGTTTCGAGTTTTTTAAAAATTTGGAGCAAATTGTTCTAAACACCTCCCTCTCCCAGCCAGCAAGTGACTTTTTTGTCTTGCGAGACCTTCGAGTACTTTCCTCAAACGACTGCCTCTGAGCTCACGAAAGGGAAAGCACGTGATTGAAAGGATCTTTCGACAATCTTGTTCATAGTTTGTAAACTTTCACAATACCCGATCAAAAAAAATCCTTTCCAGGAAATTGCTGCCATACTTATTCATGAAGCAAGAATTTCAAAAATCGCGGTTTTTTGAAAACCCAACTTGATGATTGTTCAAAAACCAAATAGATAGTTTTGTCTTTGCCAGCGATTTTTCGTATAGAAGCATTTGAGACTTTTCACTTCTTTCAAGAAATTTTTATTGTTCTTAAAACACTTGAAAAAGGGAAAAGAGAGCATGCACTGTTTCCTACTAAAATCAATAAAACAGTTCAACTGATCAGTAACTTCTAAAGTCTTTACTACTTATTTCCAATCCTTGGCCACTGTATTGATGGGTGATGTTTTGCGAACGGAACGCACCTGCAACTTTGATCTTCATTTCCTCAAACAATACCTTTTTTTATAAACCATTATAGTAATTCTCTCGTATACTTTTGCCTCGAGCTAAGGTTAATCTTTCTTCGACACGAGATATACATTTATTATTTACCATACGTGATAGAACCAGCGGCTGTTCATAGAGAACTGCTATTGTGTTTATCAGAGAATGAGTAAAAATCACACAGAAACTATTTAGATTAACTATTTATCGATTCGAAAAAATATTTTTCTTAATCAAACACTCGGGCGATTCCGTATTACTTCCGTAATAAATAATACTCACACTTGCTTCAAGCAATGTTTTTTGAACTAACCATCGTAAGATGTCTCAAGACGGAATGGAAAATAAGAGGGACGTGACAGGTTTGAAGATTACCGAGGGCAGAATCGAGGTTTTCTTGAAGCCAATTGATAACATCATCTTCTTTCAAAAGTTGCAGCTCAAGTTTTTGATTTATTTATCAAAGAAAATGTGACATAGCATCAACAAGCAATTTCACACAAGATTCTTGTCAAAGTGCAATATCGACCAAATCTTTCGTATCAGAGAACATTAAAGATCACACAAATTAGGAAAATCTGGAGAAACGGAAATCCCAAATCAGCAAAGGTCACTTGCAAAAGTTTAAAAATTGTTTTGATTGTTTTTTGAGTTTGAGAGTTTTGATTGGTGAGTAGCGAGCTTGAGTTGAAAGGCGAAAATGGGACTCATTCGCACAAAAACGTCGTTTTTTTTATTGCTGTTGACCCATTTCGGGAATACATGACTTTGAGAAAGAAGTTCATAGAATAGAAAAAATGTTCTTCATTTTTTCTAAAATCTTTTTTTTAAAATCTTTCCTCGAACTAAATAGCTTTTCTCAGTCCTTCTGAACTTCTCTTTTTCTGAGAAAAAAACTTACAATATCAGCGAAGACGGCGATGACAACTCGCTTAGCCACTGGTAAGGTCCCGTGCGGAGCAGAAAAGATTACGGTAAGCAGTCTCACGCACTCCTTTGCCGAATAAAGTGAACTGCTTTTCTGACAAAGTTTTGACTTTAGTTTTCTTGAAGAATCTTCTCAGAATACAAGGTTTATTAAATCTTCAGCAGTTTTCGATTTGACGGCTTTACTTTCTAGTCATTTATTCGCTTTAATTTCGATGTCCTAGACATGAAGTGCCATAACTTACTCTTTTTTTTTAAAAAAAAACCTCACAGCTCTACCATGAAATAATCATGTTTCTCAAGACGAGCGAGAACGCTGAACGTAGACACCCGACAACGTAGAATATGGTACTTTATTAAGTTCAAAATTCTAACTGACATCGATAGCCATGGCTTCACGGACGATCTCTTTCTCCCATTGAGGGAACACCTGAAAAAATATCGTTGAAACTTGGAATCTCAAACAATTTAAAAGTGACTAAGAAACATGGAACGCATAGTCAAGTTACATCACATGATAAATGAAAAATTTTATATATATATATATATATATATATATATATATATATATATATATATATATATATATATATATATATATATATATATATGTGTGTTTGTTCTCAGCTTACGATTCGCGTGATGACATCTAGGTTGATGAGAGTGCAGAGGGCTCGACCCAGGCGGGAAACTCTTTCCCAGCTGGGAAGCGGTGCTAGGAGGCAGTAAGCCAGTGGAACCAGCTGAAAATTTATTACTTTAATAAATTTTAGGAACAGTTCATCGCTATTTTGGTCTCTTGCTGAGCGGAAACAAAACTCAAGTCAACAGGTCACCTTTACTTGTCTAAAAATTAAGAAACTACCGTTCATCCAAGCGGGAGGTTAAGGGCTTTAATGATGAGAAATGAGCAATTCTCCACAGTATGGACCTCTTGTATTGCCCAATATCTCTAATTTAATTTAAATTTAGCTCACTTGTTTTATTCTATTTTCTCACTCGAAAGAATGGCATTTTTCTTCATCTTTTTGGATAAGTGTGAGTGACCTATGATATAGATACAGTCTTGAAAAAAAGTTCCAATAATAGTTGTATGCCCTAACCATTCGCATGTCTCGACTGGTTATCGCAGGAAGAATGATGCGATTCTCAAAAGAGACATGCAGAATAGAATCTTGGAACGACTGGCCTGACTCAAAGACGGCCTGAAAAAAATATAAAAACTGTTCATTTTTTTAT
>OZ057408.1:9213586-9351939 GCA_964056735.1 Allodiplogaster pararmata | reverse complement strand
TTATCGCAGGAAGAATGATGCGATTCTCAAAAGAGACATGCAGAATAGAATCTTGGAACGACTGGCCTGACTCAAAGACGGCCTGAAAAAAATATAAAAACTGTTCATTTTTTTATTTTTTACTGGTGCCTGTCGCTACCTATCAGGTTTAAGAATTTCACGAATGTATTATACACAGGTCACTCATTTGTTATTCAATTTGAAAAGTCTGCTTCCCATGAAACGAAAAACTGTTCTATCCATATTTTTTTACAGAGAACACTGCACGTTTCAATTCGTTTGCGGTTAGAATTACTCGGAAGTTCCACCAAACACCCAGAGATGTGCTCCATCTTTCGTAGTGTTTAGACATGACTTGACGACTTCTTCATATCTAGAACTTCTTGCTAATAACATTACAAGCAATATTATTATTGTTTGAAAGCGTTGATATTTTAACTGGTATTTTAGTTCATCTCGAGTGTGTTCTTTTTTGCATTTTAAAATGTTGATATATATATATTTATATATGTATATAAGTCCAAAAACTTTGGTTTGTTTATAATTTTAAAAAAAAACCACTTCACAACTTTTTCTGAGCACTTTTTTTGTTAACAAGGAATCTTAAGATAATTGGGGAAACAAGCTTGGGTTCTGAATATGACGATGTTGTATCAAACGAACCTTGAGTTGGTTCGAGATACTGGCGAGTGCTAGTTTGTGCATGAAGAAATGGCGCGTCTCGCCATCCTCTGCTTCGCCCACAGTCAATACAGTATCCCAGCCAGCGGGTTTTCCGCCCGAAAGTATTGTGTTCAGAATTTGTTGAGTTTTCTCTGTCTCCGTCGTTTGACTGAAGAGTCTTAATTCCGTCTTGTGTCCTTCTTTTGAGAAAAATCATAAATCCAATTTATAAAAAATATCAGTTCGTGGCTATATAGGAAACGGGAATCAATCAATAGAAGACTTTCTGCTCTAATTTTACAATTTTACAATCTATTTAAAAAACTTCAAATGTCCTGTTTAACGATGATTGTTTTAGTTTTAAAAATAGTTTTTTTCATTCCAATAATGGATACTTACTTCCTGAATACTCAGTTAAAAGACCTACTGACCTTCTCCAGTCAATATAATTTTCAAGTTTAAAGTAGCTTCTCTTCACAGTTACGCGGACGATAATTCGTAAAAATGTCGAAGATTCCTGTAAGAAAAAAAAACACGAATTTTTCAAAAAATTTAAAAGGGTATTTAATCTTATTTGAAAAACTTTTCTTTTTTCTCAAATGACTTAAGATTTAAGTAAACTTGTTTGTGAAGAAGCTCATCGTTCGAGAAGGTTGAATTTGCACCGATAAAGTCTCCGGTGAAATCCGGAGAAAGTATGACTGCAATCAGAGTACACTCTAAAGTATGACTGCAATCAGAGTACACTCTAAAGTATGACTGCAATAAGAGTACACTCTAAAGTATGACTGCAATCAGAGTACACTCTAAAGTATGACTGCAATCAGAGTACACTCTAAAGTATGACTGCAATCAGAGTACACTCTAAAGTATGACTCCATCAGAGTACACTCTAAAGTATGACTGCAATCAGAGTACACTCTAAAGTATGACTGCAATCAGAGTACACTCTAAAGTATGACTGCAATCAGAGTACACTCTAAAGTATGACTGCAATCAGAGTCCACTCTAAAGTATGACTGCAATCAGAGTACACTCTAAAGTATGACTGCAATCAGAGCACACTCTAAAGTATGACTGCAATCAGAGTCCGCTCTACATATCAAGAGTATAAAACTCTTCATCTCTATAGTGCGAAGTCGTTACTAAGTTTTAACAAATTGGAGTTCGGAATTTGGACTCGGTCTTAAATCTAGAGACTCGAAAAAGGACCTCAGTTATTGGAGCTACAAATTGATCTAAATTCCAAAAAAATTATAACTAAACATTTCTAGATTGTCGTGATTGATCCGAGTTCCTAAAACCTTTAAACTCAATGAAAACTTCTTCTCAATACAAGCCTTTCTTCTTGATCAAAAACAACCTTTTCCTAATCAAATCAAATCACAACAGTCCATTCTGCCAGCAAAAAAAAGACATTAAAAAAGTAATCTAAACTTTGCACAAAAAATTAACTATGCTTTTGAGTTTTATTAAAGGGTTTGACAAACTTTGGGTGCCTTTGCAGGTTTCTTTCTCTAGTATTTGTATAACTGCCGATAGAAGTCGAGGCTTCTTCTGGTTTGGAGGCTCGTTTAGTCTCACAGATCCTGCTTAAATCATCAGTTGTCATGAAAAGATTGTGAATTTTCTCTGCATTTTTCGCACTCCTAATTTATGATCCGTTTCTGTTCTTCAACCTCTCTATAGACATATCATCATTTTCAAGTCTCCACAAGGGCTACTGGCAATTGACTATTGGGGCGTTCTCTCTTTTCTGCCCTTTACCGCTAGCTCGCTTCTTATCATTCTAGGCTTACCCGTTCTACAACACCTGTTTTTCAGAATTCCCAACATTGGTTCAGGTGACCTGATACTGATATTAAACGAATATTTAAGTCAAGGTTATAATTTAGCGAAACCTGTTTCCGTGGCGCTGCTTACACTCAAATGAGGCCCGATACTCACAAGAGAGAAGACGTTCTTTTGAGCTCAAAAAAGGATGATTCATGAATTATTAATTTACCTGATTCATGAATTTTTATATCCCTTTAGATTTAAATCGATCAAATTCAGGAATTTGAAACTAAGAAAGTGGAGAGGAGTTTTAAAGGTGGCTTTGCATTTAAAAAAACATGGAAGACTGCTTAGAGCTTCCATTCCGATTCAGTATACCATTGACACGAGCGAGAAAGAAACATAGCGATCGAGTCATAAATTGAATCATAACTACAATAGAAGTGACGATTTATTTGATAAGGTATATCAATCACCGAAACAAAAGCGTGAAAAAACGTCAACATCCTAGGAAACCTCCTTTGACTCTGGAGATACGAAGTGCGATACTCCATAGAACGAACTGGTGGTAGAGTGGGAATGGGGTAGACTGCACGAAATCTCCACTAGAGGACAACTTCTGAAGTTCTTTTCTTAGCAATTTTCCGCTTCTAGAACTTTTTAGTGAAGAAACGGGAGCAAAACTCGGATTTTTTAAAAGTAATATTACGCGAGTGATTTTAAAAAAATACAAAATCATTCATTCTTTGTTCATGCATTTGAGTTCAAAAGAATTATACGCAGCTGCAAAATGAATGATAAAAATAGGTTACAATAAATGTGAGTCAATAAATTTCAGTAAAAATTCTCATGCAATCTTTCGAGAACTTAAAAACTTATTCAGGTTAACTTCTTATATTTTCATCACTGTCAGACCTTTGTCACATATGATATTCGTATTGCATCTTATGAGAGTGCATCTTATGAGAGTGCCTACCCGTACTGCATCTTATAAGAGTGCCTACCCGTACTGCATCTTATGAGAGTGCCCACCCGTACTGCATCTTATGAGAGTGCATCTTATGAGAGTGCCTACCCGCAGCGATGAAAGAAAGAACGCAAGAAATGTGTATGTATCGTCAATTTTTTAATATTATTCCGATAGGAGTGATGTTTTGACTCATACGCTTTTTTCAGTAAACTAGAACAACATTTCTTCATCTTCTCTTCCTCTTTAATCTTACAAAAGTCACTTTCTTATTGGCGTTCATTCTCTCGCTCATATTTTTATTTAGAGATCAACTCTTAGGAAAAATGAAGTTTTTACTCTCAAACAGTTTTTTTTAAAAATATTATAATCCGTGCAATATTCTACGATGCTACGGTACAGTTAATCACGTGCGATAATCTTTGTATATTTCTCTTAAAGCATTACCTGAATAGCTTCCTTGGGTAGGATGAGAGTCGTTTCGAACATCAAGTTAGGGCTGTCCTCGCATTGCTCGTCAGTTTCGAC
This sequence comes from Allodiplogaster pararmata, assembly GCA_964056735.1. Lineage (NCBI taxonomy): Eukaryota > Metazoa > Nematoda > Chromadorea > Rhabditida > Diplogasteridae > Allodiplogaster > Allodiplogaster pararmata. The sequence continues at coordinate 9,348,005 of OZ057408.1, read as the reverse complement.
TGTCTCCAAACTTACTCCTTCGCCAAAAAAGGAGACGCTCTCTGAATACGGCAGAACTTTTACTGTGATTCTGGCATAACGCGCATTTTCCCATATTTGTTAACTGTCAAGCCAGATTGTACAACTACGAAGCATAAAATTATCAAGACAAATTATCAAGAAGTTCAAGTGCAGATATTGATTGGTTGTCAGTGCAGATAGTTTTCAACAACAAAAAACAAAATTTTCTCACTATCTTTCATCCGAGCAAAGCCCTGAATGATGATGAGCGGTGGAAAACAAAGGAGATAGTAAAACTGGGTGATTCAACAGGCCAATAGTGGGGAGACTCGCTCATTTTGCTGCCACCGCTGATATGAGTGGTCGTCCAGTTTTGAAAATTTTTTCCATTTTTGAGAGTGGAAGTAACTTATGGTATACAGAGATTGAGAGAGATTCACACAACTCTGTTGATCTAGCTTTTCCAGTGTCATTATCGAGAAAAGGCTTTTATTGTTTTCCGACAGTAATATGAATATCCAAAGACAATTTCTTCTTCCATCATTCTACGATGCTACGGCACAGTTAATCACTTCTCCCTCGCCGCTTTTTTTCTGAACCCCTGTCCAACATGTAGAAGCGATGATTGAGGATGTAACAGAATTTATTTTTTGGCGACGAAAATATCAATGTAGCAATGCATCTTACCAAAACCACCGTGTTTTTCTCACCAGCTGTGATGGATTCGATGCCTTAATTCAGGGACAAGTTCTCTGCCTTCAGTCACAATGTCAGTTCTTGCAATAAAAAATAACCCTGTTGGTCTCCAGTCTCCTCTCGAATGTTCGTCTTACGGTCAGGGCTCTCCTTTTCGTTTTTGATTGTCATCTCAAGCTGATTTCCTTCATTAATGTCTCTTTCGTGGACCTCAATGTGCTCTGAAGCCTCCGATGAATCCTGCCGCAATTTCGGTGTTATAAAGTTGATATTGGAAGACTTTATCAAGGAAACCTACCGTCGTTAACCTCAGTTTTTTGAAGTCAGTTGCCGGAAAAATGCCTTGAAGCAAAATAATACTCGTTAGTTGCTCTACTCAATAAACACACCCAATCCCTGTTTGTGAATTGAGACTAAGCATAAATATAATAAAACAGGTAGCTCGGCACTTTAGCAGTCTAGCCCCTTCCCTCCTAGAGGCTCAATTGGGTCAGATGAGAGTGGCATTTTCTTGATACGGTCTCGTTCGCCTAAGCCGTACGGCCTCGTTAGCCTAAACTTTTTCCTAAGCGTAAGCGTTTTTTTTAAGGTAAAAAGAATTAAATTTTTTTTAAATAAGAATAACTTTTTTGTAAATGTAAAAAAGTCAAAAGTATGACCCATGGAACCTCTAGGAGGGGCGCGAAACTGCAAAAGTGCCGGTAGCTCTATCTGAATATTGAGCACCTAATTACTAAAACAGTTCAAGTGATTATGTGCCAACTAGAGCAGAAGCTTAGAGTAAACATGACGGGTAAATCGAATTTTAGTCCCCCGCCTGAGAGCAATTACACTGTGAGAAAAAATGTTGTAGAACAGGCCCCCTCATCTGCTATTTCTCTCTCTAGTGCTGTCTCGCTGTCTCTACTGACTATCTGCTCTTTCTCTCTCTATTTCTCTCTCTCTACTGGCTCTTTAATTGCCTTATTTTTGAGCGCAAACGCGTGTGTGTGTGTGTGTGTGTATATGTGTGTATGTGTGTGTGTGTGTGTGAGAGAGAGGAAGAGATTGGAAGGTTCGAGAACAGTTTTTGGCGGGGAAGCTGCCTCGAAGCTTTCAAGTGAATGTAAAATGTTTTCGTTTTTTTTTGTAATGTAAAATTGTTTGAATGTAATTTTTTTTGTAAAATGTTTTCGATTTTGTTTGTATTGTTTGTGACGTTTTGTATTATCTCTCTCTCTCACTCTCCCTCTTTTTCTCTCTCACTCTTGTTGTTTTTCTTACGCGATTTTTTGCTTTTTTGATTCAGATTTGACGCGATTTGATTGTTGGAATTCACGATATAGTTTTATGGAAGTGTGGGTTATCACTCCCAGCTATTTTAATCGTCAAACTTGAGTAAAATTTCTCCAGTAAAATAAATTTTTGATTGAATTTTAACCCCCTCAAGATGGGTTAAACTTTAATGACGGGGGACTAAAATTCAATTACGGGAGGTTAAAATTCAATGAAGGGGAGGCCCACATATCGTTACTAGCTACTAGCTCCTCTTTGGTGAATTGTTTACCAATCATTGAAGGCAGTATTATGGATGCAGCGATGAATAAAGCGTATGATATTTTTAGCCATTTTAATTGAGAGGGGGGCTAAAATTCAATGAAGGGGAACAAAAATTCAATTACGGGGCGTTAAAATTCAATAAGGGGGACGGACTAAAATTCAATAACGGGGGATTAAAATTCAATGAGGGGGGTTACTAAAATTCAATGACGGGGAATTGAATTTCCACCCCTCGGCATTGAAATTTAACTACCGTAATTGAATTTTGGTCCCCCGTCATTGAATTTTAGTCCCCCGTCATTGAATTTTAGTCCCCCATCATAGAATTTTGCTGGAGAAATGTTAGTCGGCGGGGGACTAAAAGTTAAAAAATTCGGGTATTTACTTCAATACCCCGTTTTGTATGGTGGGGGGTCAAAATTCAATTTAATTCAGTCCCACCCCATTTTGGTCCTTTACTTTTCGACCCACCCCCCATTTTGAACCGTTTCACTTGGGAGTTGGGGCCTCTTCTACCACGGGGGGCAGAAGTAAAGTGGGGGTCTAAACTTCAAATCTCCCAACATGACGATAATTTAGAGAATTATCAAGTGAATATTGCAAAATAAAAGGCCTCTTTTTGACAATTTCCTTTTAGAACACCAAAGTATACATTGAATTGACGCTTCTAATAATAATAATAATAACAATAAAAATAATAATAATAATAATAATAATAATAATAATAATAACAATAATAATAATAATAATAATAATAATAATAATAATAATATTATTATTATTATTATTATTATTATTATTATTATTATTATTATTATTATTATTATTATTATTATTATTATTATTATTATTATTATTAATAATAATAATAATAATATCAATAATAATGATAATAATAATAATAATAATAATAATAATAATAATAATAATAATAATAAATCTTCAAATGCTCAGTTACACAGTTTTAAGGCAGTGACGCCTGGTAGAGAAGACAAATTGATCAAACCACCGCACGGAAAAAAGCTAGTCACCGGGGGGACTCGAACCCATGCAACCATCTCTCCTCTATCCGGGAGCGAGCGTGTTAACCATTACACCACGGTGACACATTGCTATTCCGTGCGATAGTGCTTATAAAGGCTCAATTGCCTCGTTCTCTTAGTCACGCATGCTCATGAAGCGAAAGCGTCGTGAATGGAGCATAACTCCAGATTTCACAATTAAGACAGAAGAGAGGTCGAAGATGGATGATAAATCTTCAAATGCTCAGTTACACAGTTTTAAGGCAGTGACGCCTGGTAGAGAAGACAAATTGATCAAACCACCGCACGGAAAAAAGCTAGTCACCGGGGGGACTCGAACCCATGCAACCATCTCTCCTCTATCCGGGAGCGAGCGTGTTAACCATTACACCACGGTGACACATTGCTATTCCGTGCGATAGTGCTTATAAAGGCTCAATTGCATATGCATATAATAATAATAATATTAATAATAATAAGCACTTTAGCACTTTAGGGACACATCCCCCCCTCTTAGAGGTTCAATGGGTCATACGTCTGACTTCACTCCTTCTGCGTACTAATCCAATGGTTGTTTTACAGAAACTCAACTGTTTATATACGAGTCTCTGGAGAGTGCTCTGAGTGTGTTCGCCCCTTTTGGTGGGAAAACATACGACCAACCGATAACACAGCCGCGACATTAATCTCTAAACGATGAGATCATCGCGCCGATGATCTCATCGTTTAGAGATTAATGTCGCGGCAGACAAATTCAGATTCTTCAAGCGCGTGGTTGAAATAGTCTTAAAACAAAAATTCAGCCGAGCTCGTACCCAGGAAGCTCTTATCTTAGACCTCAAAGTCATGTGAGCGCTCATAATCATCGCGCCGATGATCTCATCGTTTAGAGATTAATGTCGCGGCAGATATTTCGGAACTTTTGCACTTATAAGGGACACCCCCCCCTACAAGAGGTTCAATGGGTCAGATGTGTTCAATGGCTCACCAGAGGTTCAATGGGTCAGATGGAGCGCTGTGCCTGCTCCTACTCCCTTGTATATATAGGTGATATAGAACCACACGATAACACATCACTTCACAAAATTTCTGATGAAAAGAAGGCACTGTTTGCGTTTATGCCCCCCCCATACCAGAAGTTCCATGGGTCATTCGTCTGACTTATTTACATTACAAAAAATTATTTTTAAATTGATCAAATATATTTCTATTAAAAACGCTTAGGCTTAGAAAAAGTTTTCGCTAATGAGGCCGCACGGCTTAGGCTAACGAGACCGTATCAAAAAAATGCCACTCTCATCTGACCCAATTTAACCCCGTAGGGGGTGTCCCTAAAGTGAGACAGTTCTCCAATGTCTGCAAGACAAGACGCCTCCCCCCCCCCTTCCACCCTAACAATAGGTCATACGTCTGACTTTCAAGAGAGCACACTTGCAGATATATAATGCTATAGAACCAGTTTTATTCGCTTAATTTCTCGATATTGAACTCACTTGCATATACATATAGGGTGCTATAGAACCAATTTTATTATCTTAAATTCTCGATATTGATAATTAGCCATTGAACTCATCTGACCCATAGAACCTCTGGTAGGGGGGTCCCTATAGTGCAAAAGTTTCCCAGAGTTTAGAAATAGGGACACTTAACCTTCTCGACGCGAACTTCAGCAGCGACCGCCTTGCATTGTTTCATCGCTGCCTAATGAGAAAATGACCCATAGTCTCTCATTCTCGCTGGTCTCATTGCTTTTATACTTGCATGCTTGCTTTCATTCTTACTTCCTTAAAACATGATAAATAGTAGATGAAATCCTCTATACTTTTCCTAGGTATGTTAGCATCGCTTGTGAAATTTTACAGTGGCCCCATTTCCTAGCCATGCCTCTTCCCCTCTCAAAACACGGCCTCAACTTAAAAACGGCCTGGCTCAATTTTTTTCTTTCTTGTTCTCTTTCTTTCTTTTTTCTTTCTCTTTCTTTTCTTTTCCTTTCTTTTTAAATTTTAAGGAGAAAGGGGGAAGGGAGTTTTCATGAATAAAATCTTTTTCTGCAAAAAAATCTTTGGACGGCTAAAGTAGATTAAAGCCAACTTTTTACTAAGCCTAAGCGTTTTTTAATGTAAAAATAATTTTCTGATGTAAAAATAAAATCTGGCTAAAGTTGCTGAACAGAGTGAATCCGAACTCTCACCTAACTACTCACAGTCAAGCGCACTAACCCCTACAGTGCCTTTTAAAAGATGAAGACGAATAGCAGTCATCTTTAGAGGGGGATGGCAGCGACCGTTTTTAAGTTGAGGCCGTGTTTTAGAGAAGGGAAGAGGCGTAGCTGGGTAATGGGGGGCTACTGTAAAATTTCACAAGTGTTAGCATCATCAATGAGTTATTCTTTCTGAATAGCTTGATGACGCTTTCGAAAAGGTTCAGGTCTCTGCGAAACATGTGCAAAAAGAACACGGATTTGTTCGGAACCTTTAAGACTTCAGCACCTTTATGACTAAGCAAGACTTTAACACCATAACGCCTATCGATCGAATCAACTGCGGACAAACTGCGTCCGCCATGTCATTAAATTACGTAGAGATACAGTTCATAAGTATACGAATGTGTTTTTCATCATATCTCCGTTCAAAATGTAAGCATCGAGATGATTGTCTTAGCGATTCTTTCACATATCAAAAAACAATTATAGAGCTTGCTTTGTAAGTTAAAAACAAACAAACAGCTTTTGATATTCGCAATTTTGCGCACTGCTTTAAACAAAAAGTTATAACAATTATAATAATGAATATAACCAAAACAATAATAATATATTATCATTTTATAATCAACACTTAGTTGCCATGCACTTTGCTTATATCACATCTACAAGGCATGGAAACGACTACATATGTAGATTCGCCAGAGTAGCCATTGGTACTTCTCTTCAAGCTTCTTCAAGTTGTGCAAACTTTTCTGCCCAATTTCTCGCAGCTTTGCATTGAAGTGTTCTGCTGAGCTCTTCCCATGAGTGCTCAAGTGAATTTAGACCAGTTTACTCGCTCGGTGAGTTCAGGAGCTTTATTCTTCTCTGACCGATCAGTTTCTTAAACAAAACCAACATATGTTTTGGGTAATTACCTTACTGAAACGACCATTCTCGAGCCCTGTTAACACGTCCATTAGTGAACATTATGTTCTTCATGATCTCCAGATAGTGTTCTTCCTGCATTATACCATCAATTTTGAGAATGGTCTGACACCTTTTGCATGGAATGCGGGCCAAATCATCACACTTGATCTTCCATGGTTAACAGTTGAAATCTAATACTTAGGATGACGTCTTAAACGTACAGGTTTTCTAAATGTTGTGTACCGTCTGCTCCCACCGAAACATATTCATTCTTATGGTTCCCGAGGACACCAGACCAGTTTGGAAAACTTCAGCGAAAGTAGTCTTTAGTCCACTGCATGTGCGTCTTTCTGTTTCTCTCAGATATCAGTGATTTCTTCACCGTCCTACGTCCAAATAGTTCCAGTTGACGCAGCCGACGTTCTATAGCAGAAATGGACACTTGAACCATCAGTAATGTCAATAAGTCATTTATAAATTCTTTGAAAAAACTAACCTTGATTCCGTACACCTGCTGAACCAGCCTATTGATAATGCTACCGGTCAGCCTTGGATTTTTCTTAGGGATGCGTGAAATGTGTTTATCGATGCCAGAAGATATTTTTCGTAGTCTTCCACTAGTTTTCATCCGGTTCTCTTGGGTGATGGAAGCGTGAAAAATCGATTATACTCATTCCTCCGGTCTTTTCACTCCCTTCGTCATCAAGGATAACTTTGATTTCAACAAAATTTTCCATGGAACCCGCATAAACTCGTAGGCAACAAATGTTTATCGGGTTACAAAGAGACGGATTGACCGCTGCAACACAATGAATATCAGTCCCTTAATGAGAAGAAAACAAAAAATATCACACCTTAAAAACTATACACCATAAATTAAAACAATCACACATCATCCTAAAACAATATAAAAATGAATGACGGGCTTACAAACCAAAAAGTTGTCATCTTACCTTCTCGCTCGTAAGGCTTGTTCAAAGCTAAATCCAATCATATCCCTATTTAGATCTTAGAACCGTTCTAGGTCCCGGCTTCCAATCATATGCTACATGCCTGAATCTGCTTCGGAGTAGCACCTCCCTTACGTTCGTTACTAGTCGCCGAGGGCTTTACGAACTGCAATATCGAAGTACTCCAAAAAAGCCACTAGTCCGGATTTCGCGAATTCTAACCGAACTGCAATATCGAAGTACTCCAAAAAAAGCGACTACTCCGGGATTCGCGGATTCTGAAATTGGTCTTGCAACAGTCTTGCACCACTTTATCCTTGTGGGCGGGCACAGAGTCCTGCTGAAACATCCAGTTGCGTTCCACGAGAATGTCGTTTAGGTAGTTTTAGGTAGATTCTTGTCAGGTGCAAATCTTCTCCCAGAATATGGCAGAAGCGGAATGTTCCTTTCTCGAGACGTAGTGGTCACTCTTATTGGCTTCGTTGACCGATTTCGACCAAATCCTATCGTTCTGTGGTTGAAGGACTGCTCAATATTGAACTATTTCTCATCGGTGAAGAGAATATCTAAACATTCCACCGGCTTGATCCGCTTTGACCGTTCACGACATCTCCGAAGACGGGTTGCCTTCATCTGGTCCGCCAATGCGTGAGTCTTCTGCAGCTTGATGTGACGAAGTCCCATGCGAGATTTGACGTTACTTCGAACAGATCTATCTGAGATATTCAGCTCCTTTTCCACTTTCCTGAGACTCCGCTCGCCCACATCATCTTTTGCCGCACCCTCTATAATTACAAATTCTTTATTCCAGTTGTAATGGTTCAGACATACAACGGATGGTGAGAGATTACAACATGGTAATCAATATTTTAAAATGAACAACAGCCAATAAATGATCAGGATTCTAATTTAAGTACTGGAATATAAACTTCTTAGCTGACAATGCATTCATATTAAAAAAATGAGAAGGAAGAGAATTCCAATCATTCACAACTATATTTGTGAAGAATTTCTTGTATCGGTTTGTGCGGCACAAAGGCAACAAAAGCTTCCAATGATGTCCTCTAGTCCTAGTACAGTGAGACATTGGTAAGAAATTTGGGCAAGTGATATCTAATCTTTTAAACACTATTCTATGCAAAGTGAACACATCGTTAATAAGTCTGCGTCTTTGAAGACTACCACAGCCAAGCCAATTCAGTCTTCGTAAGATAAACTTATTCCTGCTCTATTAAAAATAATCTACCGCAACAGACCGGAAAGTCGCAGCTGAAACAGCGAGCGTCATCGCTTCTGTTTCCTTAGCAAGTTTATCGACTTCAATTAAGCACAAGCAGGCCCCCGAGTCAAGACCCATTTGTCTAACAAACTTCACCATTGCTTTATGCGAAGATTCGCATGCTGAAAGGACAAGAGAGCAAGAATGTGTCTCGTAGGCGTCTGTGATTTAGGGCCTTATTTTCCCTATCAGCTGGGTACTGCTGGCCTCTCCTAGTTCGTCAAGATTCTTTTCTGTGAATCTATTATCCTTCTCTGGGCTGAAGGGCTGGGGCAGCCAAATTTTCCCGAAACAGTCTAGAATGAAACAATCTTTGCTCCTTATCGAAGCGAACGCGTCAGCCACGACTTTGACGCTTCTGATCCATGCAATTTCCATTTTGAAATCATGTTCAAATCGAACAATTTTACTCATTCCTCCGGTCATTTCACTCCCTTCGTCATCAAGTATAACTTTTATTTCAACAAAATTTCCAATGGAACTTGCATAAACTCATAGGCAACAACTGTTTATAGGGTTAGAACAGATAAAGGCCTTTTAAAAGCTACACCAAATAAACGCGAAGCTCGATGTAGCTCAACCCAATCCGGACAGTCATGTTTCTTTCATAGAAGACACCAAATCGTCAGCTTGACCGAAAATCATACTGTCTATAACTCGTTCGGTCTATTTTTTTGCTCTAAAAGTAATTGTTGTTGTTGTCGTGCCTTGATGGCATACCTCGAGTTAATCTACATCTCTTCGCCAACACAACCGCATTTGCAAGCAGAGCGTGGAAGAACACAAGACGATTTCTTTGTATCTTGTGATGCGATAGCGTCAACACCAAATGCTTCAGCTAACTCTATCTGCTTCTGCATTCCGTCGATAAATCTCTGACACAGGAATTTTGGATCAATTGTTTAATACTCCCTCACTTCAAAAACCGCACTGCTGACCAATTTTCTCAGAAAGAAAGAAGAAATACTAGCGTTTCCATTTTTGCTAAGGAACGTTCTGAAACAAAAAAAAACCACTCAAACTTGATGTTTACTCAAGTATACTTTTCAACAACTCTAATGGTCTGTAAAGCACTGCACCTCTGACTGACGAGAACGCCTCTGTTCAACTTCTCACCAGTACCCCTCGAAAAGTAATGGACACCGGAACCATCAGAAATCTCGATAAGTCATTTATAAATTCTTTTTTTAAAAAAACTAACCTTGATTCCGTATACCTGATGAACCAGCCTATTGATAATGCTACCGGTCCGCCTTGGATTTTTCTTAGGGATACGCGTAATGACTTTATCGGTGCCAGAAGATGTTTTTCGTGGTCTTCCACTAGTTTTTATCAGGTTCTTTTGGTTAATGGAAGCGCGGAAAGTCGATTTGCTTGTCGTGAACTGACTAGCCAATTCTGAAATGCTGATTCCATTTATATAGCCCCGATGGAGAGCCGCTCTATCAGGTTCTCATAGATTCTTTGTTACCTATGGTCTACAGATTCCACAAACAAAAAAAATCAGTCGAAAGCGATAAGATAGAACAAAGAAAAATAACCTTCGAAAAAAGACGAAAACGTGCACATAAAGTTTTTTGTCCAAATGTTCCTATAGAAATGAAGGCGTCAGTTCATTTGGAGATCTAAGTATGTCACAAAACTCCAGATACTTATCTGAACATTTCAGAAGAATAACGGTTATATATATTTATCTATCACAATTTTACAAAGAAAAATGTGATCGTTCGTATACTTTTGAACGGTTATGTAACAATAAGTCAAGAAACAAAACGAAACAGCAATTTATGCTCTAATTTTTAGTGAAGTTTCTTTTTTTTTATGTTTTTGAAGAAAATTTTCTACTACATACTGCAAAGAAAAAAGCACTTGCTAAATCTTGTGTGATTCGTTGAAAGGTTCGAATTACTTTGTTTGAAGGGTATCAAAGCAAAGTTCAATGTCGGTTTTAGGTATCTCAATGTCTCTTTCCTCTTTCTCTTTCTTTTCTTTTCTCTCTCTTTCTGTTTGTATATTCCGCCTCTTGCTCTCTTTTTTTCTCGTTTTTATTTTTTTTGTTGTTTACGTCCCATTCCTATTTTACACCAAGAATTCTCCTTGCACTGTTTCAATAATTCATTGAACGGATTTTAGACATCTAAGTAGTCGTTCAAAAAATAACGAATTATTACTCGAAAACTGAGCTGTTCTAAATTATGAAAAGAAGAAGGTTTCCAGAAATTGGTGATTGAGAGCTTGGATTGATTCGTCATTGGCAAATACACACCCGATAATTTTTTTCAACTCAGTAATTAAATGAGTCTTTTCCGTCAAAGATGAACTTTCCAGTGCATTTTCGAGCACCCGAAAGCGATTCCTTTTATAAGAACAAAGAGTAAGTTCTCAGAGTTACAAATGAGTTGAAGACTTCCTCCGTGGGTAATCCGAGATCAAAAAAGACTTCCTCCGTGGGTAATCCGAGATCAAAAAATTGGGTAATCCGAGATCAAAAAAGACTTCCTCCGTGGGTAATCCGAGATCAAAAAATTGGGTAATCCGAGATCAAAAAAGACTTCCTCCGTGGGTAATCCGAGATCAAAAAATTTCAAGCATGTCTATACATCACGCGCAAGAAGATTTGAAGTAGTAAACATCAATGTTCAGAACAAAACTTCAGTTTCTAATGGGATTATCCTTCATAAATGACGTCCCTTTTCTGACTTACAAGAATAATATGGAGTTTTTTGAGCAATAGTTCAGTGCGCAGCTCGCTTGAAACTGAAGAGCGTTATTATTATTATAATAATTATTATATTATTATTATTATTATTATTATTATTATTATTATTTTTATTATTATTATTATTATTATCATTATTGTTATTATTATTATTATTATTATTATTATTATTATTATTATTATTATTATTATTATTTTTATTATTATTATTATTATTATTATTGGATAAAGTAATTTTAAGATTTTAATAAAGGACTTCATTCAAGTAAAACTGTAAAAATATTTAAGTTCACCGCAACTGTGAGATGGTTCCTATCAACTGCTACAGTCAGATTACTCTTCTAAGTTTATCTCTGTGAATAAAACTGTCAAGTTAATTTTCATATGTCAAATTAGTGTCATATTAATTCTTCTGAACATAATTTTTATGCTCCGATTATTTTTCAGGTCATGGTGCAATTTTGGTTTTTGTGGAGTTCTTCGTGAATGCTAAATTTTTGAAAACAATGAGAAGGTGACGAATATCCTCGTCTTCTGCCTTCTTTCTTCTCCGTTTTCTTCTCATTTGATCATCAAAGTGACTCACTCATGCCAATATCTCTAACCTCGGTCCATATTCGGAGTCATTTGATCATCAAGGTGACTCGCTCATGCCAATATCTCTAACCTCGGTCCATATTCGGAGTCGCGGGCAAAATATACCTAGAGTAAAGTATAGCCTATAAACTCTTTTGGTTCAAGAATAGAAGAAAACTGTAGTCTTTTACCCCCCCCTTCCAACTATTTTCTAGGCTACATTTCACCCTATAATTTGTAATTTTTTCTGCATAGGGGCATCAGATGCAAATTCCCAATTCCATTCGTAATCTGCGTGTTCGATAAAGTACGTATAAAGTTATTAGCGTCCTTAATGCCTTCGGAATTTCCAAAAGCTGTTATAACAACACATACTGCTTTTTTCCATCTAGTGATATTAAAACTACAACGAATTCATCATATTTCTAAATAAATTAAGCTATATATTTTACGCACTTTAGTCCTCCAAATCTATGAATTTGGCTCTGTCCAGTACCTGAACTTTCATAAGAAAAAACTCTGTCCTGTTTATTGAATTCAAATTCAAATGCTTTATTCTCGATGTCATGGGACATGAAGCGCCATTATATCGAGCAGCTCCATCTGATTCTCCGGACAGTATAGAAGAATGAGAATGTTGGCTGGAGTCTCGATCATTTTTATTGAAAAGTTTATTGAACATTAACTTCGAATAATTATATGAAAAATTATATAGGGGAAGCTATTTGAAGTTAATGTTCAATAAACTTTTCAATAAAAATGATCGACACTCCAGTCAACATTCTCATTCTTCTATTGCATTAAAAAGCGAAAGGCAATCAGGTTGTTTCACATGAGGCAACACGTGGAGACAGAAAACAAAGAAAAACTTTGGCTGAAGGCACTTCACGTTCTTTTCTTCCTTTTCATTCCTTCATTTTTTTTCATTTTATCTCTCATTTTATCTCAAGTCTTCTTTTTTTTAGACACAACAATACACAAAAAGATACGAAATTTTTCGTAGTCGTAGCGTGAAGGGTCCTGTTGCGATTGCTACAAAAATATAAGCTTAACGTCTACCAATATCCTGCTCACTATTATATAAAACACTAAAAAAGGCCATACTTCATTTGAGTGTCGTTATTCAAGCCCGAAACCAATATAAAATTCTGCAAACAAGGGTAGATTATACCAGAAACGCGCCTAGTTAAAAACGAATTTTTAGCCCAATTTACTGAATGTTCAGTATGATACGGATGATAATTTAGGCCATTTTGCTAAGAGAGTAACAAACCATGCTCGAAGAAAAAATTCGGCACTTTTTAACTTGGTGCTTACAAAAATTGTTTCTTAAAAAATACAAAAAAAATTTAAATTTTCTTATCCGGTCTCGTTCGCCTGGCTTAGGCGTACGGCCTCGTTAGCGAAAACTTTTTCCTAAGCCTAAGCGGTTTTTTTTCAATATTAAAACAAAATTTTAAAAATTTGTTTTTAAAAACCCCTCAAGTGAAGCGGAGCTTCCCCCAGGGAAATGCCCAAGTTAAAAAGAACCAAAAAATTCAGTTTTATCTCAGGAGGGAGCTTAATCCGTGCCTCGACTTTACATTAGATGCCCTTCCTCTCAAGATACTATTACATATAGCGAAAATTCGTCGCCCTTAAAAGGAAATTTTGCGCAATATGAAAACAAAAAAGGAAGTTTACATAATATTACCGATGTATTTTTAGCAGCGAATTCTCACAAAACATAGTGATTTCAGAATTGACATGAACATTTAAGCCCAGAGTTTTTAAAATTATTTCTCCTGAGTTTCTGTTCCTCTTCGCAAACAGTTGGAGATATCAATGGATCCGTTTTTTTTCTGTGCTTGCATTTCTCATTCAAAAGAACCATTTGGAGTTTGATGGGAACTGAACAATCAGGAAAAAGTATAAGTATTGTTATTTATGCAAAGAAGTCAGCAGAAGTGGATGAGATTAATGTGCGCACTAAAAACTGAATAAAAGAAAACAAGTTGCAAGCGAGAAATGACGTTTTCTTGAAAGGCTCTGTGGGGCCGATTTCACTTGTCTCTCTTCAGGAAGTGCGTGGTAATAGGAGGTCGTGTATGACGAGCAACCTTTGCGCAGTAGTTCTAGCAGGGTTTAACGAATTTTTCTCCGCATTTACGCAAAACTACCGATATGATTGAAACTCAATTTATAATTAAGAAAAAAATTTTCCGATTCAAAAACAAAATGAAATTGATTTTATATATTTGAGAAGTAGTCTGTACAAATAAGCCTCTGGTAAGAAAAGCTTTCCAGTGCATGAGCTTGACCTTTTTCATAAGAAAAAGGTAAAGTTGACGTTTGACTTTCCAGGAATGCACATTGATTCATAATACTCATATAATTCCGTCTCTTATTGGAATATCTCCGCTCAGTCATCTTTCCCTTTCCAAAAACAGATTTACTTAGTTGAAAATGGATTTTTTTCGACTGTAAAAGATTTTTTTGGGTTTTTTCTGGGTTTGAGTTCAATTTTTTTTGATATTCCATGTTTTGATTTTTTTAAAGATTTTTTGATGTCATAGCTGAAATAGTGGAGCTTTGAAGGAGGAATATGTAGTCTTCGCACTGAAGAGCATTGGTAGCCCTCTCTGCCTTTTAATCTCGAATAATCAGAGAATTTCAATTTTATTACGTGAAAACATTACATGCAGCAACGCATAAATTAATCACGTGGTACGAGAGATTAGACAATTGAATTGTTTGAATTACATAAATAGGTGAAACAATGCAGATTACAACCAGGCAAACATATATCATTCATCAACACTATTAATTTCGGTGAATATACGAGCTGATCGTATAGAGAAGGCATTTCTTCTGCAAATAGTTCTCGGAGCAGGGTGGATTATTTTGAAAAATGCGCCTCTAGTGTTGGAAGCTCTTATTTCAAAGTTGTGGTGCGTCCTGTTAGAGAGTACTTTTTTCCCAAATATCTTTAAGTGAGTTCGACGATTGAATTAGCTCATTCGTGTCCCGTGAATTAATAGATTGTATGAACCGTAGCGGGGCATTAGACAGAGTCGATAATTCACGGAATGTCTTACTGTTCTGCTAGAGGCCGGATTGGGTAACATTATTAGAAAAATCAAAGAAATAGAGGACAATTCTTAGCTTCGGAAAAAACAAAACATGTTATTTTTACGTTATGGTTAAAAATTTCTTTTTACATTTTGGTTAGATTGGATTTGGTTAGATTGGATTTGGTTAGATTGGATTTTGTTCAGAGCTAATAATGACCGGTCAACTGAGTTTTTTAACATGTGGGGAAAGGAGTTGCTTTTTTTCAAATAAAAAAAAATAAAGTGGATAATTGCATTAACTATGTAATAACTCTTGTTCTAAAAAATTAACATGTGATTAACATGTGATGTTGTTCCTTTTCTTTTGCACGCCTTTGTCGTACACTCGCAGTTCTGATAGTATCCATACTAGCTCTGAAAGTTTATCGACTCTGTCTAATGTCCCGCTACGGTTCATACAATCTATTAATTCACGGGACACGAATGAGCTAATTCAATCGTCGAACTCACTTAAAGCGTCTGGAAAATCTATAAAAATTCTCCGATAGCAGTCTTGCGTCATTCCCACACAAAGCAAAGCATTCATAGCGGTATTCTTTATTTAAAGACATTATTATCCACGAGCTCCTTTCTCTTACACCTAGAAGTAGATTGAACTAAGGTCATAACTTAAAACTTCGTTTTGCTATCTTTCGTCTGAGTCGATTTCATTCATTCGTTCAGCCTGTTAAGATTTAATGCTCTTGCTTCTTATTTCTTTAACACTTTTCTTCTGCCAGCCAAGAATCTTTTAGTTGAGTGTATTTAGAGAACTTTCTTTACATTAGTTGCGAATTTATCAGCTGCTTAGTACGCATTCGTAATTTTTTCATTGTTACACTTTAAAAAATACACTTGTTGCTATCAATTCTATTAACATGTAAACGATATCATGAAGATTTTTTTCTTAAATTATTAATGCACATAAATAAATGCATAACTAGTTTTTTTCTTTTAGACTTTTTCTCAGAAAATTTTTCATCTACGAATTAGCTCTTCTTCGATTGAAGATTGTAAAAGAACGAGGATTTCAGCAAAACAATTCTGATGAAATCCTTTTTCGGTAGAAGTATTACACATATCTCAGATAAGGTGATATCACGAAAGCTCGCAGGCATCTCACCTAGGCATTATGTTGCGAATTATTATATTCCAAAGCTTACTCATCATAAAATTAACTCTTTGAAAGCAAACAAAGATTAAACTTCCTCTTTGTTTTCCTTGTTGGATTTCCGCTTCTTTTGGAAACATCTCCTGAATTTGCGAGAACCTGGTTTATCAAAAAAGTAAGGTATTTCCGGCAATTTTCTTCGTTTTCAGGAAATCTCGCACCGCAGATACTAAAACTGAAGTTTTCTGTGCGCTAAAACTTCAGTTCACACGGTCGCATCTCTACTGATGGGTCTCTGCGATAGCTCTCTTGTGGATTCCCAACGCTTCAACAAAGTGCAAGACGAAAAGAAAGAAAAAGGTTGAGAATAATTATAATACTCAAAGATTACTTTGAATCGAAGTTGAATAAATTTCAATATTCATGTGATCAAAGTAGAAAAACTTTGAAAAGTATCAAAAAGGTTTGGTGATGGAATTTGATAGAGTTGTTGTACATATATTAATAGTTTTTCTGAACCATTGTTTTAAGTGCAATTGTTGTGAAACTTAAAAACAAAGCTCACGATGTGTTACTATGTACAACTCGGAAGTGTGCTAATAAATGTTTTCCGACAGAGTTATTTTCTTTTTTTTCTGTACTCGACTCCTGAGGTCGCAGTGTTACGAAGAAAACAACACATTACGATATCATGAGAGAAAAATGTCGCTAGACTGTGGATTTATGATTAGTTTTTGTTTGTCAACTTTTTTGGAAACTTCTATCTATCGGCAGTGAATATTTTTTTAAAAATCGATTTGAGACCAATCCTTTGAACTGACTACTGTATTGAGTGAAATCGGCCCCTGCACTCAATCTATCACCGCAAGAGAAGGAAATTCTTCACAAACATTTCAAGGACACTTGTATGAAGCAAAAACCGGATATCTTTCACAAGGTATCTTTCAAATTTTGTATTAAAAATTTTCATAAAGTGTTATAGGAAGAGACCGGAAAGAAAGAGAGAGAGATATTGAGTAGAGAGAGAGATATTGAGTAGAAGGTAAAGAGAAAGGAAGAAAGGCACACATTGATAGAGAGTTTCAGATTCTACTGATGTGCATCGATTCTTCTCCGAAACTGAACGAGATCATTGCCTGCCAGATGTACTGTGTGAGAGACCTCACAAAGTGGCCAAAGCTCAACAAGATTTGGTAAGCTTTCCAACCGGTATGCGTGACAGATATAGACTTAAACACGATCCTCAATTTTAGTACTTAAATTGACTCATAATGATACTGTAAGAGAACTAATACCTTTTCAGCTGCACACAAAACTATAATACTTGATAAACTGATATGTCTCTGAGGATTAGAAATCACCGTTTCTGCAATTTGGTCCACAAGTTTCAGCCAAACACTTATAAAAAGTCCACTTCGATTTCCTAAAGAGAAAGAGATGACAAGGTCGTAACGATTGTTTTGAAGCGATGGTCAGGTCAACTTTTACGATCGCCTCATTTACCAACATGGTCTTGACGATCTCAGCGTTTACGAAGAAGTCTCATGTCTTGCTAAGGTTTGGAGCGGTTTTATTTTGCGATTGATTGTTCTAGGATCGAAAATTATTTTAATTTATACAGGGTGGCCCATATATTCGCAAACGCGTTTACAAACGTGTATCTCAGTGCATAAGTGAGCAAGAGTGTTCAAATTTGTACATTTATCAGCACACATTAATAAAAACATTGGGTCAAAAAATCATTCAATTCGGTCCCCTTTGGCTTGAACGACAGCCCGGAGTCGCTTTGGGAACGCTTCGATCACTGGACGAAGGTACTTTTCGTCGATCTTCGACCACTTCTCCTGCAGCGATTTTTTTTTAGAGAATCCAGATTCAAGTGAGGATGAGCATTGACTTTGCTCTCAAGGTAGGACCACACGGAATAGTCCAGCGGATTGAGGTCGGGCGATGAGGAGGGCCATTCTGCGCTGGAGATGAAGTCGGGAAAATGAGCGTTGCAACATGCCTGTGTTCCGATAGCCTTGTGAGCAGGCGCAGAATCTTGCTGTAAGACCCAAGGTGTATTACGGTAGTGGGAAGCAGACCAAGAAAGCAATACTTTTCGAATAATCTGCTGGCGGTAGTATTCCTGATTAACTTTGGCTCCTGGTTCGAACAAAACAAGGGGAGTTTTGCCGGTGGCGGACACTCCGTCCCAAACCATGACTTTTGCAGGATGGGAAGCTCTATGCAGGAATCCACCGGTATGATTCGCTGCCTGTGAGTCCCGAGCAAGCACTCGCACATTATGAGGGTTGTAGGCCTCTTCCACAGTGAACAGCTTCTCATCCGAGAAGACTGTCCTGAGGTGAGCACTGTCGCGCGTCCAGAGGATTAGGGCGCGGCACCTTTTGAGTCTTTTCTCCTTGTTCTTTAGAGTTAGGATGGCAGCCTTTTTAGTACGATATGGGGGGGGGGACTCAAGTCCTCTTCAACGATTCTTTGAAGAGTGTTGCGTGATAAGTTCATCTCGGAGGCCATTTTTTTCAAGCTACGCCTAGCATTTCGACCGACTCGCTTCCTCATGGCCTCAATCTTGTTAGGGGTGCGCACTAAACGAGGATCATCTCTTCGGGGTAAGTCAGCAAGTGTACCGATCTGTTCAAACCGTTTGATTGCTTTTCAGACGAGATTGCGAGGCGTTGAGATCTTTAGTGATGCGCGTATTTGATCGACCAAGTTTGTGCAAGTCCACAATGATAGAGCGTACTCTATGAGAGACCACCATTCTTTTGAGAATTGATCAAATGATATGAAATTTGAACCATGGAATAAAAAAACATATGAGAAGAACATGTGTAAAAATTGGAGCACAGCGTGCACTACAAATTGAATTATAAACACCGAAAGATTGGTTTGCGAATATATGGACCACCCTGTATGTGTATTTTTCTCAAGAAACTGGTCCTGAATTAGGCCTTTTAATTCTTTCTTTGAATAAGGTCTCTCTAATTCATTCTTTGAATAAGGCCTCTCTAATTCTTTCATTGAATAAGGCCTCTCTAATTCTTTCTTTGAATAAGGCCTCTCTAATTCTTTCATTGAATAAGGCCTCTCTAATTCTTTCATTGAATAAAGCCTCTCTAATTCTTTCATTGAATAAGGCCTCTTTAATTATTTCATTGAATAAGGCCTCTCTAATTCTATCATTGAATAAGGCCTCTCTAATTCTTTCATTGAATAAGGCCTCTCTAATTCTTTCATTGAATAAGGCCTCTCTAATTCTTTCTTTGAATAAGGCCTCTCTAATTCTTTCATTGAATAAGGCCTCTCTAATTCTTTCTTTGAATAAGGCCTCTCTAATTCTTTCATTGAATAAGGCCTCTCTAATTCTTTCATTGAATAAAGCCTCTCTAATTCTTTCATTGAATAAGGCCTCTTTAATTATTTCATTGAATAAGGCCTCTCTAATTCTATCATTGAATAAGGCCTCTCTAATTCTTTCATTGAATAAGGCCTCTCTAATTCTTTCATTGAATAAGGCCTCTCTAATTCTTTCTTTGAATAAGGCCTCTCTAATTCTTTCATTGAATACGGCCTCTCTAATTCTTTCATTGAATAAGGCCTCTCTAATTCTTTCATTGAATAAGGCCTCTCTAATTCTTTCATTGAATAAGGCCTCTCTAATTTTTTCATTGAATAAGGCCTCTCTAATTCTTTCATTGAATAAGGCCTCTCTAAATCTTTCATTGAATAAGGCCTCTCTGATTCTTTCATTGAATATGGCCTCTCTAATTCTTTCATTGAATAAGGCCTCTCTAATTCTTTCATTGAATAAGGCCTCTCTAATTCTTTCATTGAATACGGCCTCTCTAATTCTTTCATTGAATAAGGCCTCTCTAATTCTTTCATTGAATAAGGCCTCTCTAATTCTTTCATTGAATAAGGCCTCTCTAATTCTTTCATTGAATAAGGCCTCTCTAATTCTTTCATTGAATAAGGCCTCTCTAATTCTTTCATTGAATAAGGCCTCTTTAATTCTTTCATTGAATAAGGCCTCTCTAATTCTTTCATTGAATAAGGCCTCTCTAATTCTTTCATTGAATAAGGCCTCTCTAATTCTTTCATTGAATAAGGCCTCTCTAAATCTTTCATTGAATAAGGCCTCTCTAATTCTTTCATTGAATAAGGCCTCTCTAATTCTTTCATTGAATAAGGCCTCTCTAATTCTTTCATTGAATAAGGCCTCTCTAATTCTTTCATTGAATACGGCCTCTCTAATTCTTTCATTGAATAAGGCCTCTCTAATTCTTTCATTGAATAAGGCCTTTCTAATTCTTTCATTGAATAAGGCCTCTCTAATTCTTTCATTGAATAAGGCCTCTCTAATTCTTTCATTGAATAAGGCCTCTCTAATTCTTTCATTGAATAAGGCCTCTCTAATTCTTTCATTGAATAAGGCCTCTCTAATTCTTTCATTGAATAAGGCCTCTCTAATTCTTTCTTTGAATAAGGCCTCTCTAATTCTTTCATTGAATAAGGCCTCTCTAATTCTTTCATTGAATAAGGCCTCTCTAATTCTTTCAATGAATAAGGCCTCTCTAATTCTTTCATTGAATAAGGCCTCTCTAATTCTTTCATTGAATAAGGCCTCTCTAATTCTTTCATTGAATAAGGCCTCTCTAATTCTTTCATTGAATAAGGCCTCTCTAATTCTTTCTTTGAATAAGGCCTCTCTAATTCTTTCTTTGAATAAGGCCTCTCTAATTCTTTCATTGAATAAGGCCTCTCTAATTCTTTCATTGAATAAGGCCTCTCTAATTCTTTCATTGAATAAGGCCTCTCTAATTCTTTCTTTGAATAAGGCCTCTCTAATTCTTTCTTTGAATAAGGCCTCTCTAATTCTTTCATTGAATAAGGCCTCTCTAATTCTTTCATTGAATAAGGCCTCTCTAATTCTTTCATTGAATAAGGCCTCTCCAAGTCTTTCATTGAATAAGGCCTCTCTAATTCTTTCATTGAATAAGGCCTCTCTAATTCTTTCATTGAATAAGGCCTCTCTAATTCTTTCATTGAATAAGGCCTCTCTAATTCTTTCATTGAATAAGGCCTCTCTAATTCTTTCTTTGAATAAGGCCTCTCTAATTCTTTCTTTGAATAAGGCCTCTCTAATTCTTTCATTGAATAAGGCTTCTCTAATTCTTTCATTGAATAAGGCCTCTCTAATTCTTTCATTGAATAAGGCCTCTCTAATTCTTTCATTGAATAAGGCCTCTCTAATTCTTTCATTGAATAAGGCCTCTCTAATTCTTTCATTGAATAAGGCCTCTCTAATTCTTTCATTGAATAAGGCCTCTCTAATTCTTTCATTGAATAAGGCCTCTCTAATTCTTTCTTTGAATAAGGCCTCTCTAATTCTTTCTTTGAATAAGGCCTCTCTAATTCTTTCATTGAATAAGGCCTCTCTAATTCTTTCTTTGAATAAGGCCTCTCTAAATCTTTCATTGAATAAGGCCTCTCTAATTCTTTCATTGAATAAGGCCTCTCTAATTCTTTCATTGAATAAGGCCTCTCTAATTCTTTCATTGAATAAGGCCTCTCTAATTCTTTCATTGAACAAGGCCTCTCTAATTCTTTCATTGAATAAGGCCTCTCTAATTCTTTCATTGAATAAGGCCTCTCTAATTCTTTCATTGATCAAGGCCTCTCTAAATCTTTCATTGAATAAGGCCTCTCTAATTCTTTCATTGAATAAGGCCTCTCTAATTCTTTCATTGAATAAGGCATCTTTAATTCTTTCATTGAATAAGGCCTCTCTAATTCTTTCATTGAATAAGGCCTCTCTAATTCTTTCATTGAATAAGGCCTCTCTAATTCTTTCATTGAATAAGGCCTCTCTAATTCTTTCATTGAATAAGGCCTCTCTAATTCTTTCATTGAATAAGGCCTCTCTAATTCTTTCATTGAATGAGGCATCTTTAATTCTTTCATTGAATAAGGCCTCTCTAATTCTTTCATTGAATAAGGCCTCTCTAATTCTTTCATTGAATAAGGCCTCTCTAATTCTTTCATTGAAAAAGGCCTCTCTAATTCTTTCATTGAATAAGGTCTCTCTAATTCTTTCATTGAATAAGGCCTCTCTAATTCTTTCATTGAATAAGGCCTCTCTAATTCTTTCATTGAATAAGGCCTCTCTAATTCTTTCATTGAATAAGGCCTCTCTAATTCTTTCATTGAATAAGGCCTCTCTAATTCTTTCATTGAATAAGGCCTCTCTAATTCTTTCATTGAATAAAGCCTCTCTAATTCTTTCATTGAATAAGGCCTCTCTAATTTTTTCATTGAATAAGGCCTCTCTAATTCTTTCATTGAATAAGGCCTCTCTAATTCTTTCATTGAATAAGGCCTCTCTAATTCTTTCATTGAATAAGGCCTCTCTAATTCTTTCATTGAATAAGGCATCTTTAATTCTTTCATTGAATAAGGCCTCTCTAATTCTTTCATTGAATAAGGCCTCTCTAATTCTTTCATTGAATAAGGCCTCTCTAATTCTTTCATTGAATAAGGCCTCTCTAATTCTTTCATTGAATAAGGCCTCTCTAATTCTTTCATTGAATAAGGCCTCTCTAATTCTTTCATTGAATGAGGCATCTTTAATTCTTTCATTGAATAAGGCCTCTCTAATTCTTTCATTGAATAAGGCCTCTCTAATTCTTTCATTGAATAAGGCCTCTCTAATTCTTTCATTGAATAAGGCCTCTCTAATTCTTTCATTGAATAAGGCCTCTCTAATTCTTTCATTGAATAAGGCCTCTCTAATTCTTTCAATGAATAAGGCCTCTCTAATTCTTTCATTGAATAAGGCCTCTCTAATTCTTTCATTGAATAAGGCCTCTCCAAATCTTTCATTGAATAAGGCCTCTCTAATTCTTTCATTGAATAAGGCCTCTCTAATTCTTTCATTGAATAAGGCCTCTCTAATTCTTTCATTGAATAAGGCCTCTCTAATTCTTTCATTGAATAAGGCCTCTCTAATTCTTTCATTGAATAAGGCCTCTCTAATTCTTTCATTGAATAAGGCATCTTTAATTCTTTCATTGAATAAGGCCTCTCTAATTCTTTCATTGAATAAGGCCTCTCTAATTCTTTCATTGAATAAGGCCTCTCTAATTCTTTCATTGAATAAGGCCTCTCTAATTCTTTCATTGAATAAGGCCTCTCTAATTCTTTCATTGAATAAGGCCTCTCTAATTCTTTCATTGAATGAGGCATCTTTAATTCTTTCATTGAATAAGGCCTCTCTAATTCTTTCATTGAATAAGGCCTCTCTAATTCTTTCATTGAATAAGGCCTCTCTAATTCTTTCATTGAATAAGGCCTCTCTAATTCTTTCATTGAATAAGGCCTCTCTAATTCTTTCATTGAATAAGGCATCTTTAATTCTTTCATTGAATAAGGCCTCTCTAATTCTTTCATTGAATAAGGCCTCTCTAATTCTTTCATTGAATAAGGCCTCTCTAATTCTTTCATTGAATAAGGCCTCTCCAAATCTTTCATTGAATAAGGCCTCTCTAATTCTTTCATTGAATAAGGCCTCTCTAATTCTTTCATTGAATAAGGCCTCTCTAATTCTTTCATTGAATAAGGCCTCTCTAATTCTTTCATTGAATAAGGCCTCTCTAATTCTTTCATTGAATAAGGCCTCTCTAATTCTTTCATTGAATAAGGCATCTTTAGTTCTTTCATTGAATAAGGCCTCTCTAATTCTTTCATTGAATAAGGCCTCTCTAATTCTTTCATTGAATAAGGCCTCTCTAATTCTTTCATTGAATAAGGCCTCTCTAATTCTTTCATTGAATAAGGCCTCTCTAATTCTTTCATTGAATAAGGCCTCTCTAATTCTTTCATTGAATAAGGCCTCTCTAATTCTTTCATTGAATAAGGCCTCTCTAATTCTTTCATTGAATAAGGCCTCTCTAATTCTTTCATTGAATAAGGCATCTTTAATTCTTTCATTGAATGAGACCTCTCTAATTCTTTCATTGAATAAGGCCTCAAAGAATTCTTTCATTGAATAAGGCCCCAATGAATCAAATCTGGTACAGAAAGTTTATGAACCAGTTGACCTCTGAAAAGATCAGTGAAGAACAAAAAAGTATATATTTCTCTGCTCTTTTAAATAATCGCGCAAATCACCATTATGCCCCAACCAGAATCGGATTTCTAATTGCATGTGCGTTTTCTTGGAAACATAGAAAATTAAATATTCACATATGCCTACTTATATATTTCAAGTATGCCTTTTTATATATTCTAAGTATTCGTCTCAGAATACATGTTCCCAACTATGTATGTACATACGAAATTTTCTCGTTGAAGCTAGTCCAGGTTACTATAAACAACAATTGCTGGTTATGATAAGAAATTCGATAGTCACTAAAAACAGTGATATACTTATTGACCCATATTAGGCATGTTTTGATTCAATACTCATAATTATGGTCTCGTAAAAATCTTCTCTTATATCTTATCTCACGATGTGTCTTAACAATCAGTAGTTTAATGAAACGCGCTCGCACACGGCTCAATTATATAGGACTCCTGTAAATTAAGTATTCTTGAATTTCTTGAGATTGAGTGGTTGAATAAGTCAGTTCTCAATGATCCAATGAGCTGTTAAGGTGCATCTCAACTACTTGAAGTATGGATTCAAACCGCATTTCCTTGACTTGTGGCAGCAACATTTGTAGGTTTTAGCTGTTTTTATTAAGCATTCTCTGGAAATTTTATGTACATGCTGAGACCCCGGAAGATGAATAACTAAGAACTGTATTGTAGGAAGCCCAGAAAAAGGCAACCGAAAAACGAAAGATTTGAAAAGGGGAAGATCGGGGAACAAACAATATATCGAAGAATGAATAGTCGAGAGAAGAAATTATCTCAGCTCGAGAGCTTACTAATCTAAAAAGTTTCTCCGAAAACAATTCATTTGAAGTTCTTTTTTTTAAACCTGAGAAGTTCAAATTCACTTTTTTCTAAAATTCATTTGTTTATCTCCAATGATTAGCTACAAATAAATTTGTATATGTGAAAAAAATATTTAACAAAAAAAAATCAAAGTTTTAAAAAAAATTTGGATGGATGACGGTAAAAAATCGTTCACAAAACATCCATATTTAGACTGGTATCAAGAGTAATGCTCTGAACTAACTGAACTAACTTCAAGGCTAAATCCTAAATTCTTGGAAAGTTGTTGCGTTTTGGTGCGTTCCTGCGACTTTTCATATTGTATGACTAATTGATCATAGAAATATAGTAAACAAAGAGGAAGTGAAGCATTAACGACGTGATAGCGAAGACCATAAAAACGGCGAGCGTTGAATGTTAACAAAACTCGTAGGAAATGGAAGTGGAAAGAGCAAGATCTCAGGTGAAAAAAAAAATTCCCAGTCTCATAAAAAAAATTAAGAGGGGGGGGGGTTAATTACCATCTAACCATCGTGAGATGAAAGAGCTTTGAACTTTTATAAAAAAGATATTCAAGGAGTAACTCATTAACGTTTTGTTTTATTGTTATATCAAAATTTAATTAAATATGATTTGTTACTAGTCACAAGCCAACAGACCAAGTGACGCAAAAGGCAATTGCCGAAAAGGGTGATTCCAAAAAGCGTGATGGACGTCAGAGATGCGATTTTTTAATACTTTTTTCTTTTAAGTATTTTTACGCTTAGGATTAGGTCAGGTTTACGCTAACGAGATCGTGAGGCTTGAAAACGAAACCGTAATAATAAAAAAACGAAACCGTAATAATATTGACACGAAAACATGGAGGCAATAATTAGAAAAAATATATACGATGGCGAGTTCGTTCCTCCACGTGGTGCCATCGGAAACTGCTCACTCGTACGAGTGAGCTAAGCTGAACGCGGACACCGACGCCAGGCCGGTCCGAGCGACATGGATCAAACATCTCCTCATGCTACATGGCGTCCCCCGGAAGCGACGCACGTTGACCATGCCCCACAAACGTGAATAAAATGAGCATACAACTGGCCGACAGAAGACCAAATTTCATATCGAGAAAAGTCCGATTCGCCACCCTCAACATCGGCACACTGACTGGGCGCTGCCGTGAGTTAGTGGACCTTCTCAAACTCCGCAGAATCGATATCGCATGCGTCCAGGAGACGAGATGGAAAGGGCAGAAGTCACGGAACATCGGTGAAAGATCTAAGCTCATCTATCATAGAATGACGAAGTCCAACGGGGTCGTCATCGTAGTGAGTGAAGATCTTCAAAGCCAAATAGCCAAAGTTCAACGTCACTCTGACCGCCTGATGTCTATTTCCATTGATGCCGACAACCGCCGAATCCAGATTTCCTCCGCATACGCCCTACGAACCGGATGCGATGAAGAAGATAAGGACAAGCTCTGGCAGGATCTACACGACCACGTTATGAACTGCCCGCAAAAGACCTTCTGTTACTTGAAGAGGACCTCAACGGACATGTCGGGAGAGAAAGCAGCGGATACAGTTGTCACGGTGGAAAAGGATATAGGAAAAGGAACAGCGATGGATGTCGAATCCTCGACTTTGTAGAAGCAGCTGGTCTTGTCATATCCAACACCTTCTTCCAGGAGAGAACGAGCCAGATGATCACGTATTCCAGCGGCCTCAACACCAGCCAAATAGACTTCATGTTGTTACGAGAAACCGCCAACGTGAGAAGAGTTCTAGGAACGACGAAAACTGGACGCCGAAGAATCAACAAGCAGACATGGCTTTGGACAGACGCAGTGCAGCATGCAGTTCGAACAAAAAAAGCGGCTTACAAGAGATGGTTCATTGAGAAGACAGACGAGAATTGGGAGGAGTACAAGGCTGCGAAAAGAGAAGCAACGCGATCCGTAGCCTCCGCGCGCTCTGAACATCATCGTGTACTCTACTACCGCTTAGACACGAAGGAAGGAAAGAAAACCATCTACCGGCTAGCAAAAACGAGCAAAAAAGGCGAAGGCGACTCTTGACTTCAAGCACTACAAATGTGTCAAGGCGAAAAACGGGCGAAGGCTGCAGAATACTACAGAGATCCTCCGACGCTGGCAACAGTGCTTCGAAGAGATTTCAAATGTAGAATTCCAACGCCCGGATGTTCCATAAGACCCGAAATTACCCGACCCAGTCTCCCGCATCACTTATGCAGAAGTCTGGAAAGCCGTTTGCGCTATGAATAGTTCCAAAGCGCGAGTTCCGGCCGAGCTACCAGCCAACTTATGGAAGCTCAAGGAACTACGAGACACCGCGATCCCTGGCTTGCGGATTACTTCAACGCGATAGTGGAAACTGATCGAGCACCCGCAGATTGGTTGAAAAGTGTCACGGTCCAATTTTCAAGAACAAAGGAGATCCAGCGAACTGTTCGAATTATCGACCGATACTCCTACTCTGCCATACAATGAAAATCTTCGAACGTGTCCTCGAACAGCACTCTCGAAAAATCGTCAAGCTCCAGCGCAACCAATGTGGATTCGTCAAAGGAACAGGCACTTCAGACGCTGTTTTCACTGCTCGCCAGCTGATGGAGAAACACAGGGAGAAGCAGCAACTTTTGTCTATCTAGAGAAAACATTTGACCATGTACCCCCGAGCTCATCATTCACACCCTTCGGCACCATGAAGTGCCTGAACTTCTAATTGATTGGTTCCGACTACTCTACGTAGATGCCACGAGCAACGTTAGGTGTCCCGTCGGAATCTCGGATACTTTTCCAGTGAGTGTGGGTGTATATCAAGGATCAGCGCTATCGCCCCTCCTCTACATTCTTGTCATGGACACTATTACCTACAGGGTGGCCTTGCATGAACCATCCTGTACGCGGATGACGTTTTCCTGGCAGCTAAAACGAGAGAGGAGCTTCAGCAAAAAGTGCAGGAATGGAGCAGCCGATTCAGTCAGTTTGACTACCTCTGAATACCTCAAAGACAGAGTACTTGGAAACAGTACCCTTCTGCTTTGGCACGAACGACAGCCCGGAGTCGCTTTGGGAAGCTTCGATCAATGGACGAAGGTACTTTTCGTCGATCTTCGACCACTCCTCCTGCAGGGATTTTTTTAGAGACTCCAGATTCAAGTGAGGATGAGCATTGACTTTGCTCTCAAGGTAGGACCACACGGAATAGTCCAGTGGATTGAGGTCGGGCGATGAGGAGGGCCATTCTGCGCTGGAGATGAAGTCGGTAAAATGAGCCTTGCACCATGCCTGTGTTCCGACAGCCTTGTCATCAGGCGCAGAATCTTGCTGGAAGACCAAAGGTGTATTACGGTAGTGGGAAGCAGACCAAGAAAGCGATACTTTTTGAAGAATATGCTGGCGGTAGTATTCCTGGTTAATTTTGACTCCTGTTTCGACAAGAACAAGGGGAGTTCTGCCGGTGGCGCACACTCCGGCCCAAACCATGACTTGTGCAGGATGGGAAGCTCTATGAACGATTTTACTCGCTTCATTAGCTGCCTGTGAGTCCCGAGCAAGCACTTGCACATTTTGAGGGTTGTAGGCCTCTTCCACAGTGAACAGCTTCTCATCCGAGAAGACTGTCCTAAGGTGAGAATTGTTGCGCGTCCGGAGGATTAGGGCGCGGCACCTTTTAGTCTTTCCTCTTTTTTCTTCAAGGTTAGAATGGCAGCCTTTTCAGTACGATATCCTCAAATCGATATCCAAAAGTACGATATCCAAAAATCCAAAAACCTCAAAGAGCCTCAAATCCTCTTTAACGATTCTTTGAAGAGTCGTGCGTGATAAGTTCATTTCGGAGACCATTTTGTTCATGCTACGCCGAGCAAGTGTACCGACCTGTTCAAACCGTTTGATTGTTTTCCAGACGCGATTGCGAGAGACGTTGAGATCCTTAGCGATGCCCGTATTTGATCGACCAAGTTTGTGCAAGTCCACAATGATAGAGCGTGCTCTATGAGCGGCCACCATTCTTTTGAGAATTGATCGAATGAAATGAAATTTCTACCATGTAATAAAAACACATGTGAAAAGAACATATGTAAAAATTGGAGCTCAACGTTAACTGTAAATTGAATTATAAACGCCAAAAGATTGGTTGCCGAATACATGGGCCACCCTGTAGACAGTATCAAACAAAGGAAAAAGAATCAAAAAATATTAATAATGCCTGAGGTTTTGAGTAACACTTGCGTGGATCGCGTCGTTTTCGATGAGTTCCCAGACGACAAATTCCCTTTTCTACTGTCCATCGCGAAGTTAAATGACTACGTTGTTTCTCAGTTACAGGTTAGAGATTCCACGTAGTCTTTTCGAGTCATTGTCAGTCATCAAAAAATTTTAATTTCTCAATTTTTTAAAAACAGTATTGAAAATTCAATTATTTATTTAAAATGCGAACAATATATATATATATATATATATATATATATATATATATATATATATATATATATATATATATATATATATATATATATATATATATATGCTATGAAGCGCTTTATGCATAGTTTTTCTGTTGTTGCATTCTTGGAGATGTTTTCTTAATTGAATTGGCCGGCAGAAGGATCGGAGAATACGGCCTCCAAATGTCAAACCCCTGAGCGGCATTTTTTCTCAAAGAGACTGACGGTACAAAATCAGTATTTTATTGTAATTGAGTTTTTTCTCAATTTTTTTAAAAGTGTGTACATACTTAAAAAGTCCTATTCCCGAAGTAAGCAACGGTATTTTCTACTTGAAATGTTAAGAAAAAAGTTTTTGACATACAAATAAATTCAGATTTCTTGGGTTTTTTACTTGTGACTTTTGGTAGTCTCAGTCTGCTAAGATGACTCACTGAACGACTAATGACGATGACTTATGTATTGTATGACCTATGTTGATAATATTGCCTTGAAGGCGTCCTATCTGTCGGCGAAGGTCTCGAAAAAGACTGAGGTGATGGTGGTGACTCTTCCGAATGTTCCTCCAGTCATGTCATCCGGTATGGAAGCAGCTGAGATGCCTCCGAAGCAGACACTCATCGAAGGAAACAATAATGATCCCCGGCCCGAGTCCGAGCAAATGTATGAACGAGAGATATCGTAGTTTAGCTAATACTCGCTTTTTATGGGATAGCAAAGGCATTGAAAAAATTATGATCATCAAAAGAAATTTTTTCAATAATCAGTCATGAGGATAATATACGGTCAGTTTTTAATCGATACCATTGTCATTATGCTGACGCTTTATTCCATACCGTAGTCACATGTCAAATTCATGTTCACTCCTCATGATTAGCTTCGTTAGTGACAGTAGAACTACCGACGTAAGTTTAAAAAAAAAACTACGGCGAAGGTCATGGCCCTTTGTCCCTCTACACTGGTCAGATGAAATGCTTGTTTATGTTCACAACACGTCTTCAAAGTATCAACTATACATAATAGACTTCTTCGATGACTTTGTTCTCAAAAATGTGCTAATAGCTTATGTCTCGAAACCCCAACATAAGATGGAGCGAGCAATGGCTTGAATATCTTGTTTTCCTCGTTCTCGTTGCAGAATCTGTTAAAATGCCAGCCACGGGTTGAATGTCATTTATTCGTACTTTATCACATAAGTCATGGTCTTTTTCACTTTAATGGAATGAAACAATTCGATAAAGGTTCACCAATTTTTCAAAAGAAATTTTATTCAATTATGATACATTATCACATCTAGAAGCCGATCCAAACACGTAGACAGGTTTCATGCGGAACTATTCTTTAGTCTGGAAGTTCATTACACGCCTTGACACTCTTCAAAACGAACATAAATTACTTCTATGAGATTCATTATGGCAACGGAAAATAATGTACAACGAGGAATCCGAAGAAATAGGAAGCCGAAAGCTAACGGAACGCTAAAATTAAAAATGCACCCGTTTGGGAGAAGATATGCTGATTCTTTTATAGTTTTAAAGAAGTTTCATATTCTTTGAAAAACAAGTTTTATTTTCTTTAAATGGTTTTAAAATCGAATTTTGAACACTTAAAAACATTTTAACACGATTTTAAGCCATTTTTATACTCTCTTTGCGATTGAAACGTAACAACCCTGTGACACAGTAACGAAAAGATATTTTTATAACATACATATTCGACTCATTCAAAAATGAAAACTTATCTTGAAAGCTTTTTTGGTGAGGAAGAGTTTAAAATAGGAACAAGTGAAATTCGGTAATACAATGTATTAATACAAGGGTGAACTGGTGAACACTGTATACTGTAATTTACAAAATGGCAAGTACGGTACTTGAAGAAAGGATTTTTTTTAGGATATAACCGAAAAAAACATCAAATTCATTGACTGAATTTCCTCGTATCATAAACAAAAGCGTTCGGACGAACTAACTTCGCCCTGTCTAATGTATCTGACTCTACAACGGATACGGTATCACCTATCAGAATTGGCAACGGAAACAGTAGAATTAGATCGCTCATGGTTCTTGAGTGATGTTCTTACTTCCTTCAAGCTCGAAATGGTTTTTTTTAGCCACTTTCTACCATCCGATTCAGAATTAGCGGATGAGAGATTTGAGTTCATTTGGTGTGTGAGGTCTTGATTTCGGCATTGTTCCTAGAACAAAATCTTTTAGATTTTTAGAATAAATATTAATTTTAGAATTCAACTCTTTCACAATTCTTTCAAAAAAGGCCTCTTAGAGAAAAAAGTTATTAGGGAAGACCTTTTGTTCTATTAAGAATAATAATTTTCGGGGCCACACCTCAACAAGTAGCAATTTCGTCTGCGCTAGTTCCAATTCAACGGCTCTGACGTGCGCTTCACGTTCTTCCAATCGAGACAGAACGTCATTCGCACATATCTAAACAATTGCAACTAAATGACAGAACCAATTTATACGATAAAGTAACTAACTCTGTTTCAAATATACAATATCTCCTCCACCAAACTGGATCAGAGTCCAATTCCATTTGTCTGAATAGTAAAGGGAAAAGCGTCGGCAAACGAAACAAACCAGAAAACCTCATGAAAAAGTAAGCACCTCTGAAGGAGATCTGATAGGAGATCGATTCGCCTCCCACTCCTTGATGGATTCCCAGCAGCTGTCACATTGGGAGATGCGTGCCTGTCATGATGGTTAAAGTAGCATTTGTTACATATTCTTTCATACTTCAATGAGGATATAACATCTCCCCAGAATAATAATTACTGAAACGCACGCTTAAAATTACCAATTAGGATGAATTTTCTTTTAAGCCTTGCAGACCATGTTCAAACTCAGAAGCCTCCTATCCAACCATACCTATGTCCTTTCTAGCCGCCTTACTTGGAAAACATCAATCGCGATCATGTCAGCAAAGCGATAACGTTCGACCGGACTTGAACCCGTAATCTTCTGATTATTGTTGTTGTTGTTGTTGCCGGCAAGCAGCAAGCATCGAAGATTTTTGGTTATGAAGACTCTCTTTAATGAAAGAGGTTGTTGTTGTTGTTGCCGGTTGTAGCCGTCATCGAAGAGCGAGGCCCACGTGATGTTTCTTTTCGCTTCGTCTTCCGTTGTGTATAAATCGCCAATTTTTTTTAAAAATAGACATCTTCAAGAAGTTTGCCACTTCTCGTGGTTTCTCCCATAAGTCGGTGAGTGAGAGTGTCGTGGGGTCGCCAATGCAATCGAACAGGTGTGCGACGTCATGAGGTGTGGATGAGCATGTTGGGCAGACGTCTGGGATGGACTCATCGATACGGTGTAGATACGAGTTTGTGAATCTGCTGAATCCGGATCGAAGCTGGGAGAGTGAAAGAGGTTGTCGTGTTGTTCCTCGGACGAGATATTCTGCTAATCGGAATGGAGCTCTAACCACTGAACTACTCTATCAGATACCTTCTCCACTTACCATGATTGCCTTCTTCTGCTTAGTAAACTCTTCCTTGTCGGACTCAGCCCTTTTAGTCTGCTGGGCGAAGAAACCCTTGTACTCAGCCGCTACCCTTTCTTTTGTCGCTCCTTCAACCTGCAAATCCAAGGTGTTTTTTTTAACCCAAACTGCGGGTGAAATCTATGCGCTATTAAAAAAAAAACAACTAGTTATACGAGTTTTATTTTCTCATGTGTTGTCTTTGTTTTACACACGCTCTCGCTCTATCTTTCACGTCCGCCAACTCTCATGATTTGTCTTTAAGATCTACTCCTTTCTTTGGCGGTAAGTAACAATCTGTTTAAATACCTTTAAATGGAACGATTATTTTGCTGCAAACGCCAAGAAAGTCCATTCCTCAGCAAAAAAAGTATTTCAGTGTGATGCCTGATTATGTCTGGTAGTAAGCAATTCGACCTGTTGACTAAGTAAAGAACCTCAACCCCTGCTTACCAACTTTCTTTAATAATTCATCTTTTCCATCTACATGGTGCCCTACTGTCTATCCAACCTCGAGTCTCTCGACTTCCCTCCTGCACATCTCTTTGATCTGGTCGTACTCCGATCGAATGTTGAGGTTGTCCTCGGAGAGGTCCTCGTTCTGCCTCGTCAGCCTCTCG
This sequence comes from Allodiplogaster pararmata, assembly GCA_964056735.1. Taxonomy (NCBI): domain Eukaryota; kingdom Metazoa; phylum Nematoda; class Chromadorea; order Rhabditida; family Diplogasteridae; genus Allodiplogaster; species Allodiplogaster pararmata. The sequence continues at coordinate 9,314,387 of OZ057408.1, read as the reverse complement.
ATTGTCTTCAGCGCAGATTCCAATTCGTCTTCCACCTCAAATGTCATCTTGACATTAAAGGTCACAAGGACTAGCCATTCAATTTATCATTTATTATATGTAGATGATGAATGATGCAGAATGAGAACAAAAAGAAGGAATTAATGATTTAAAAGGTACAGAGACCCCAGATGTTCAAGAACGATGTCGATGGAATAATATAGGAGAGGTGTTTCGCTTACTTGAGTGCTGATGATCTCATATGTATTCTTATTCAATGTATGTGCTCGAATTTTAGTTGTAATATGTGTTGATTTTGCATCGTATGATGTAGATAAAATAAATAAATAAATAAACATCATGATGAGAAAGCTCAATTCAGGTCCCCATTTTTATACTGTAGCAAACTCTTTAACAATGATTCAAATTACTCTAAAATTTCTCCTTGTTGGCGTGAACTCTGACCGTATCCAGCTTCTTGCGTAGTTCAATCTTGCTGGTGACGAGTTCATGTGCGAGGTCATCGTTCTCCTGCTCGAGACGCAGAATTGTCTTGCAGTGGCGAGCGTTCTCTTTCTACAATGCAACGAGGTCGTGAAGAAACCCGTTTTAGAAACAGGTTTTATATATATATATATATATATATATATATATATATATATATATGTATATATAATTAAATTAATAATAATAATAATAATATTAATCTTGCTCGCATTCGCGGCAGGGTAAGCGCTCCCCTGAGATGCAGGACACATCTATCATGGTAGAACCACTAGCTGCCCGCTATATCACTGCTAGTGTGAATAGCAGCAGTGGGGAGAGTCAGATTCGTGCATGAGCACTACCAACTTTTCTCAGCATGTCATGGTTTGAGGGATCTGTCCGGGGTGGGAGTCGAACTCGGGACTCTTCGCACAATAGTCGAAAACACTACCATTATGTCACTTCCGGACTTCAGGTTGTATATACGTATACGTTATTAACTGAACGTCTAAAGAGTGAGGAATGCGGGTATAAGATGAGCCTAGGTTATATTTACAAGCACACGGCTGAATCCGCTTCCCCGTATACGAATGAAACCTGGCAAGGTCCTCCTTGCCTATGACAAAATTTCCGAGAATAAGTAATTTTAAACCATTTCTCTTCTGCGTTTCCTTTCTTTGTCAGTAATAGCTTTACCTATTGTACAGACGCCCGTGAAAGCCGAAAAAGAAATTTTTCATATAAGACCCCCTTACGATTTTTTTACCCCCTTACGATAAAAAAGAGGCCCGTGCAAAAGTTTTTGTTTTGTACACAAGGCTCCCCCTTATGTTTTGGAAAAACAGGGGCCTGCGGACATAAGGTCTTACATGATTATTTAACCTCTGATTCCAAGCACCTGGTGACAATGATTCCGCTTTTCATTGTATTTTATCTTTGGCCTCTCACGAAGGAGAGAGTAAGACAAAATGAAAAAAAGAAAATAGAGAGAATAATAAAGACTAATAATAATAAGAATAATAATAAAGACTAAATAAAATAAAATAAATATAAACAGGAAGAGAGAGAGAGAGAGAGAGAGAAAGAGACCAGATGACTATTTGACCCAAAGTTGTTCCAACTTGAAGTCTCATGAGAGGATCTTCTGCTTCTGCTTCCTTCTCCTTAATCTCGATGTAATCTGCTTCATATTTCGCCAACTTCTTATGACTGATCTGTAAAACCATTTATTCATTACCATTTTTTTGAATTATTATAGTGTTAGCGGAGAGGAAATTAGTGGTTCAGCATTAGATTGTGATAAAACACTGTTCATAGGATAATCACAAGAGTCTGTTTCACCCCTGCTCAGATAGACTCCTGTGCTTATCAACTTCTGTTTTTGACGTTCTGAAAATTAGACTTTTTATTTCATTCCTTTTTCCTAAAAGGTCTTACTTTTAAAAAATTGAATCCCACTCGTAGTAGGTATGAATATTTCCCAAAACATTTCAACGCCTTTCTCCTCTCAATATGTAATAACATCTAGAGTTTATTTGTGCCCTTTTTTGGCTCTGACAGTGAGCTGAAACGTCTAAAGTCAATTGAAAATTTTAATAAACTGATTCTTTCAGATTGACGTCATAGAAAAATTGTAGAGAGATAACCTTGAGAGCGACTGCTTTGTGAATGAGAGACCGAGCCGCTTCTTCCGTCCGATATTTTCTTTAAGTCATTCAGTCTCATTCAATTATATTTGTATAGCTAACAATGAAAAAAACTGATTACGACTAGATTGGTCACAATATGAATAATGAGAATGTTTAATAGAGCCAACTTCAATTAAAAACTAATAGGATGCCTTCTCTCTGTCGCTCTTGTCTCTCCCCTTACAAGTATTCAACATGTATGTTGTTGTTGTTGTAGATTGCCCGCCGTAGGTCTCCGGCTGGGTAGACGAGGTCTTCTTTGACATGGCTCAGAAAACAATAACCTTACTTACATCATTTATCTAATTACATTTATTTCTCTTTCTCTCTCGGGGTTTATTTGTTGTTTTTTTTCTAAATCTTTGTGTATAAATGTTTTTTTCTATTCAACATGTATAAATGTTATTCCTTCGTGGACGACTTGTCTAATGATAAAAGCAATTATCTTTGTCAAATCTTTGGAAAGAGGGACCTCGGGAGAGTAACTCTGAAGTACTTGAGTACTCCTTCGAAGTCAAGCTGCAGCAGATCCCTCCGAGAGTCTCGCAGCAGAGCCAGAGAGATGTGGAATATCGTGTTCATTCCCTGCAATTTCATCATTTGCAGTTCCATCCTCGATTCTCATTCTCTTTCATATCAAGAATAAGATCCTTAACAGCAAGCAATCTTTGCTCCAGGGTGAAACTTTTCATTTTGATTCCATGAAAAAATTGTCTTCTTAAAAAACCTTTAAAAACTCAAAAAATCGAATTTTGAATTAACAGTTCATTCGACGATGTGTTGTTTCGTTCTTCAGAATACACAAATTATTGTGAGTAAGTTTTTCACGGTATGTCAGTAAGTTCTTCAAGTTTTGATTATCACGCAATGTAGAATAGAGCTTGATGGGGTCTTAGGGAAGATTTAGTTTAGCAGAAGTTTGATGAGCTACGGGTTGAAAAGCCTGGAAGCGGGAAGGGAAGATGAAAAGGAGAAAGACTCGCCTTCGATGGCGCTACAGCCCACAATTTCACACCATCGCAAGGGACCGGTTCATCCTCACCGGTATCGAGCGCGTCCTCAGGTGGCGGATAGAGGGATGTCTCTTTGCACAAGTGCATTGGAGATAGCGGGCTTGCCCGTCGCGGATCAAAATTGGATAGTATAGTTCGTCAAAGGAGGGCGATGCCGGACTGGCCTGGGCATGCCACTGGATAAATCATCAGCCGATACTCCCCTATACTCTGTAATGGCGTGTCGAGGCGCCAGTAAAATAGCCTCTTGCCCTTCTCCGGTTAACGAATGGGTCTCGCGAAGAGGATCGCCGACTGCGGTGCGAGTGTAGACGGAGAAAATTTTTCCGGACTCAAAAGGATCCTCACCAAACTATCCCAAAGGACTCCCCTCGACAGGCCCTATGGGCAAAAAAAAACAACAAAACAACAACAAAAGGAGAAAGAAGAATAAGGGCTGTTGACAGTCGTTTCAAAGCGGTCGGTCAGGAAAAATGGAGAAGTGAAGAATGATGAATGGTTTATTTACTGATGTTACATAGCAGCCGTTCCGGGGGTAAGGGAAGAAGAAGAATGGTAAGTTAAACTATTCACCTGGGAGAGGAAGAGATCGATGATGTAGAAGACCATCTGGAGCGGGAACTTGGCCGTGAAGAGCGTCAGGAACCACTGGGAGGCATACATGTGCGTCTCCACTCCCATCTTTTCCAGATGCATAAACAGGTCCGACTCGTAGTCCTCAACCCCGAATTATAGAGAAAACATTGAAACATTACTTGATTTTTACAAAACATGACTGAAAACTTAGTAGGACTGTCTCACACAGCTGTATGTTGAGGTCCCTGACTATCGATTTTGTAGCTTGAATCAGACAGTTTCTTAACTTCCTCCCCCCCACTCCCAAAAAATGTGTTGATAATGATATGAACAGTGGCCGCGGAAAATAGAAAGGTTTCCCTATGCCAGATATGATTAAACGAGATATAAACACCTTGGTCAGCTGGTTCAGCTGATAGAACCGCAAGTGCAAGGAGTCGAAGCCGAGTTTGAACAGATCTCGTAGTTTGTAGTCCACCATGATCTTCACTAGCGTGCAGAAGGCTTGCTCTTCTGGCATCTAAATATTATTGACCTACACTTGAAAGAGAATGTCAATTCATCGTTGCGAGTTCTAAGTGTAGTGTCTCTTGCACCTCGATTGATCGAATCCCTGTTTGGCCTATTTCGTAACAGATTTTGAAGGTATCCTTATTCCGTTTGTAGTAGCAGAATCACCTGTGCGAGATCTTGAAGTTTTCATGTATGTTAATCTCTCTTTTGATCATCATATCGAGATTATAACATGACGTGCAATAAGACTAGTCTACGCTCTGTTCCGTTCACTGAGCATCGAAAATCCTGTCCCATATATCCGATGTTACAAAGCCTTTATCGTCTCTTTGCTTGAATTTGCTTCGGTCCTTCGGCTATATGGTCTTCTCACAAAGTCATCAGCATATTTTTTTTACAGACAGCATATTTTTCCAAGACTTTTATACATCCGCTGCTCAATATCCAACTTTTTTAGCTCACGACCATATTATAGCAGAAGACTGGAAAGATTTAATTTGACTACTTTACCGCCGATTGAAAGCGGACCTTATCTTCTACCATAAAATTTTAAATGGTCTCAGAGATATACCTTTAACCAATATGTATACTTTCAATGCATGTCCAGAGATGATTTTTATATACCCGAACCCGACGACTACCATCATCGATTTGTTCGCTCTACGAATCACTAGAAACAATGGTTAACTGCCTGAGACTGTTGTGAATGTATCCACTTTCAAAACGAAGTTGCTTCGTCTTTTAAATCTGCTAGGTATTCAATTACCTAATGTTTGAAAGAGAAAAACGAGTTCTCTAATTGTATTCACTTCTTTTTCCATGTTATTCTTTGTCTTGTCACATTTTAAATAATGTTTGAATTAATAAATACAAAAATAAAAAACACTAAATGTTTTCGAAATCGCTAATTTTCCGCGTGAACTCTCTTCCATTAACTCCACTATTGATACTACACATTGTAGATAGTTATATGCATTTTCGGTGTTTCAGCATTCTTAATGAGGAGGCTCTCAGTTCTACGATGAAACGATTCACACTCTCTCTCTCTCTAAGTTGGTTCTCGCTACCTTTCTAGGATGTGTATCGTTCACTTTTCTACGTTGGGTTTTGCTAACCTTCCTACCATGTGTACACTTTCTAAATTAGGTAACAATTATATAATGGTTATCTATACCCTACTTCTGAGTCTCGGTACCCTTTCAAAGGTTTCTTTTAGTACTTTCTCAACCGTGGATCTTTTACGGTAGGTTCTAGAACCCATTCACTTCAGTATCCTTCTGCGATGATGTTGGGTAAGTCCCTTTCTGAGCCAATTCAGTGTGCACTAACATGGAGAAGAAGAGAAGCGGCCAGGAAGGAGAGTCCCTGGCAGTAGGAGACCTCTTCGTCATGCAGAGCGTATGCTTTGCTGATGCGGTAAAGCTTCTCCTGGCCCTCGCCACCCGCTGCCTGCACAGGGAACGCGTCAACGGTTAACACTAGTGAGGTGTCAATCAAGAAATCTTTTCGATTTTTATCAAAACGCTAATAAAATGTATACGCTACAACAGCATGTATAGACAATACTTCAATGTGACTTTTATGAAGGCCTTACTGTAACATTCATCAAATACAATACTAAAACATGACTACTACATCAAGGTTAAACTCAACCTACACAGCATCGTTATATATATATATATATATATATATATCTGGGACGAAAAAGATTCTAAATATCTAAAAGGTTAATCTAGCTAAAGGTTTCGATGCAAAGGTTTTGCTTTAGTCTGCGGCCAAATTGATTTGTTAGACAATACTAGTCCCGAACATACACAAGTTTCTTTCAAATTCATCATTTAAATTACTCCTATACAATACTTATTTACTCATAAGCTCATTCATGCGTAACTAGTAAATAACTATGAAAATGAAGTTGTTTCTCCTTTGGTTGACCCATATCTTTGTTTCGTACGATAATAAGAAGAAAGAGTTGGAACTCTCTAAATATAATAATTTAAATTATATTCTCAATTTTTTCTACGTACTTCATTCTGTTTAAATATGGAAACCTTTACAAGCAACCCTCATCATACAAAACTTAGAAAATCAATCTTTTTCAGACCCTGAAAATAAACCTGGAAATGCTGATGCGCGGGAAAAGTCCGGTGGATATCTCGGAGAATCACTTGGTCCACTGCACAATCCTGGAAGGATAGGATATTTTCACATGCAACTTATACTTTTACTTCAAACTTCTATAATTTGAAAAAGTCATTCTCAGGGATATTATGTCTCGGTCCAAATGGGTGTATGTACGTATCCGCCACTCAACTCGGAAATAAAATTGAACTCGAGGTTTTCCTCTCGTGATAGTCGTTGCTATCTCTTCTGCTCCAGCATCCAGTAACATTCTTTTTTAGTGACATTTTTTCGACCTATCGAGAAATCAAGACATTTTAGCTATACATGTATGTACATATCCGCCGCATAGGAATCCGTTTTTGAATCGTAGCAGACCTAAGCAAGGTAATATCCATCGGACAAGAGAAAACTCGAGTATCATAATTGAACTTGCATTCTTGGATAGCCACACATCAAATACACCTTTTTTTCTTATTAGAAAAAGATAAATTTATCGCCCGGACTTTGTAGAGAGATAAAAACACGCTTAACTCTGATATGAAGCATAGGTATACTGTAAACTGGCGAAAAAAATTTCTAGGGCCTATTGACCCTTTCCCTCTCTCGAAATCTATGTAATATTAGAGTTTTCGAAGAAGAAAACTTCGTTCCTCTACATAAATAGACCGTTTCATTGGCCATAACTCTGCCTCAACCTGTTTCTTCAAGTTAATAATGAAACTTTTAACCTACTTCAGCAACCGACCTATTGAAAAATTAAGACATATGAAGCTAGAGCGTCAGCATAGGACCACCGTGAACTTATTGCTAACCCGTGCGATAGTTTTTTTTCAATTGGAAACCTGGAAATTTATTTTTAAAAATCTGAAAATTGAAAACCTTTTGAAGCAGAACTTCATATGTAGCGGCGAGTTCAGGATCCAAATGTACTTTCGACAGCAGTTGCCAAACCTTGCAAACATTCAATTTTATTAACAACGTGTTCAATGTTCTCATTTGACAGCAGTTGCCAAACCTTGCAAACATTCAATCTTATTAACAACGTCATCAATGTTCTCATTTGACAGCAGTTGCCAAACCTTGCAAACATTCAATCTTATTAACAACGTCTTCAATGTTCTCATTTGACAGCAGTTGCCAAACCTTGCAAACATTCAATCTTATTAACAACGTCTTCAATGTTCTCATTTGACAGCAGTTGCCAAACCTTGCAAACATTCAATCTTATTAACAACGTCTTCAATGTTCTCATTTGACAGCAGTTGCCAAACCTTGCAAACATTCAATCTTATTAACAACGTCTTCAATGTTCTCATTTGACAGCAGTTGCCAAACCTTGCAAACATTCAATCTTATTAACAACGTGTTCAATGTTCTCATTTGACAGCAGTTGCCAAACCTTGCAAACATTCAATCTTATTAACAACGTCTTCAATGTTCTCATTTGACAGCAGTTGCCAAACCTTGCAAACATTCAATCTTATTAACAACGTGTTCAATGTTCTCATTTGACAGCAGTTGCCAAACCTTGCAAACATTCAATCTTATTAACAACGTGTTCAATGTTCTCATTTGACAGCAGTTGCCAAACCTTGCAAACATTCAATCTTATTAACAACGTCTTCAATGTTCTCATTTGACAGCAGTTGCCAAACCTTGCAAACATTCAATCTTATTAACAACGTCTTCAATGTTCTCATTTGACAGCAGTTGCCAAACCTTGCAAACATTCAATCTTATTAACAACGTCTTCAATGTTCTCATTTGACAGCAGTTGCCAAACCTTGCAAACATTCAATCTTATTAACAACGTCTTCAATGTTCTCATTTGACAGCAGTTGCCAAACCTTGCAAACATTCAATCTTATTAACAACGTCTTCAATGTTCTCATTTGACAGCAGTTGCCAAACCTTGCAAACATTCAATCTTATTAACAACGTCTTCAATGTTCTCATTTGACAGCAGTTGCCAAACCTTGCAAACATTCAATCTTATTAACAACGTCTTCAATGTTCTCATTTGACAGCAGTTGCCAAACCTTGCAAACATTCAATCTTATTAACAACGTCTTCAATGTTCTCATTTGACAGCAGTTGCCAAACCTTGCAAACATTCAATCTTATTAACAACGTCTTCAATGTTCTCATTTGACAGCAGTTGCCAAACCTTGCAAACATTCAATCTTATTAACAACGTCTTCAATGTTCTCATTTGACAGCAGTTGCCAAACCTTGCAAACATTCAATCTTATTAACAACGTCTTCAATGTTCTCATTTGACAGCAGTTGCCAAACCTTGCAAACATTCAATCTTATTAACAACGTCTTCAATGTTCTCATTTGACAGCAGTTGCCAAACCTTGCAAACATTCAATCTTATTAACAACGTCTTCAATGTTCTCATTTGACAGCAGTTGCCAAACCTTGCAAACATTCAATCTTATTAACAACGTCTTCAATGTTCTCATTTGACAGCAGTTGCCAAACCTTGCAAACATTCAATCTTATTAACAACGTCTTCAATGTTCTCATTTGACAGCAGTTGCCAAACCTTGCAAACATTCAATCTTATTAACAACGTCTTCAATGTTCTCATTTGACAAAATTTTTCGGTTTCTATTCGGTTATATTATCTATTATCTACTAATGTTTAGAGAGCGAAAAAACATAAAAGTTCACAAATTTTCTAGAGTAACCTCTCCTCGCAGAACGTCGGGGACTCCATTTTGTATGAGTGCCGCGAGACTTTCTGGCCGCTCACTGGAAAACGATGTCTTTAGAGTGAACATTCATCTCAAATCCCCTTTCAGTTGCCAAACTTATGAGTAAAAAAGCAGAAAAGCAGGCTGTTTCCTATTATTCGTAAAAAAATTTCTAAGTTTTTCGTCAGATGTCAGATTTTTTTTTCTAATCGTGAGGAATTCGCAGATTTCGGGGAAAGAGAAACTGAGAGAGAGAGAGAGAGATAGAGAGAGAATATGAATCAAAAGAGAAACTGACATGCAAGCACTGAATTTAAAGTATGGTTTTTTTTTGTATAGAGTAGCTCATAGATTTTACCCGCACTGCGGGTTGGAAAAATACTTTTCTGAAAAGCCATGTCAATTTTTCCTATGTGGCCGCGTAACAAGGTTGTTTTGTAATAATCTCTGGTCTTTACTTGTTTTGGCTGGTTAGTCATTTCAGTTATCACCTTTGCAATCAAAAGTTTGTAAAAAATCATCCAATTTGTCGTTTAACATTTGTGTCGAATGTTTTAACCGGAATGAAGAAGTGAACTATCTAATTGGACTGACCCATCTTCATTCTTCCTCCACTCTACTAGGCACTCCTTCCACGCCTCCATCACATCTTCTGCGCATTCTTGACTCACGAGCCCCGAGCCGGAAAGTAGTGGCTCGTCGCTGTCTGCAAGCCAGGGTTGAATAGTTACAGGATCAGCTATGTAGGCGCATACATGTTCGCGTCGAAAATGATCTACATTTTCTTCTCCTTCCATTTTATTCTACTTTTTCTCTACTCCTATTTTAACTGTTTTGCTTCAACTTTTATCCCTTTCCCAACTCGCTTGGCGCGTACAAACATTCCTCAGACCGGTCTCATTTAACGCCTGTCTGCAAGCATCTCGTAACTCTACTACGGTTCCGAACTTCATCCGGCCTGGCCTTATCGTACCTTCAATTTTCTGCTCACTAGCTTTCACCACCTACTTCCAAAATATCGCACTTTTTTATTCTTCAACCTGCAACTCTTTATGTCAAATCAAAGGAGCGCGTATTCTGACTCCCTCATACTGACCAGACTCATCATCGGGCGCGGGATGGATCAGCTGAGCTGGCATCTTGGAGGGAGATCTGCCTAGATGAGATTGCTGTCTTAGTCTCTCAGTGTTCGAGTCCAAGGAGAGGAAGATGAGGCCTCCAGTCGCTGGGTCAGGACTTCGCTGCAATCACAAGCAACTGCTTTTTCTTGTCATTTGCATTTGCAAACAAAACTTTTTTATAACAAAGAGCGACAAAGTATTTTAGAAAAATTGAAAAAAACTCTAGAAACATTCATCAACACTAAACTCATATTCTCCTCACATGCATGGCCAAAATGAAAAGAACACTGATTTAATCGCTTAGGCTTAGTTGAAATGTATGCTAACGAGGTTGTATAGGAAAATTAGCCACAATATTTTAATTTATTCAAAAGTAAAAATTAATGTTATGCATTCTGTAGATGGAACAAAACAGATCAAAGCGCTACTTAATTCACAACGAATACCATATTATGAGTAATAATACTTTTTACGGTAACCTCATTGAATTAACTTACATTTATTAGTTTTCAATTAAAAAAAACTCGAATAAAACCTGGTTAGGAACTATTATTCTTTGAAAAAGGGTCTTAAATTCTTAAATAGTCAGGTGAATCAACAGCTGATTTGGTCAAGAAAAAATAAAGAAATAACCCTCTTCAACTCAAAAGTGCCTGAAGTCTAATACATTTCAATCATCGTTGAAATTCTTGTTCTTAAAACCACAAAAAAAAATCCAAAACAAAAGACATTGTTATGCTACCATTATCACGTTCGTTAGAAAATATGATTACTTTTCTCAAGCTCGAGAATCTGTCAGCAAATGGGAAATACTCTAACGGAGACTCGCGTTTTCCCTTGCTCTCTTTCTCTCTCGCACGCTCCTTTTCTCATCTATCTTCTCTCTCTTTCTCTCTCGCACGCTCCTTTTCTCATCTATCTTCTCTCTCTTTCTCTCTCGCACGCTCCTTTTCTCATCTATCTTCTCTCTCTTTCTCTCTCGCACGCTCCTTTTCTCATCTATCTTCTCTCTCTTTCTCTCTCGCACGCTCCTTTTCTCATCTATCTTCTCTCTCTTTCTCTCTCGCACGCTCCTTTTCTCATCTATCTTCTCTCTCTTTCTCTCTCGCACGCTCCTTTTCTTATCTATCTTCTCTCTCTTTCTCTCTCGCACGCTCCTTTTCTCATCTATCTTCTCTCTCTTTCTCTCTCGCACGCTCCTTTTCTCATCTATCTTCTCTCTCTTTCTCTCTCGCACGCTCCTTTTCTCATCTATCTTCTCTCTCTTTCTCTCTCGCACGCTCCTTTTCTCATCTATCTTCTCAGTCTCTCTCTCTCTCTCTCTTTTTTCATTCTTTCAATTTTACTCTTTCTTCTCTTTTTTTTTTCCTTTTTGAAAGCTTTATCATGCTTTCTTTTCTGTTTTATCCTCTTCAGTTATTTTTTCTTTGCTGTAATTTTCTATCTCTCTCCCTCTTTTTACTTCTCTCTTTTTCTTTCCTCTTTCGTGATGGGAACATAAGATCGATCAGATATGTTGTCGGTACTCTCGCTTCTCTGCTGCCTCCATCACAGCCTCCATCTTATCGTCGACAGTTCTACGACTAATGGGAAAGATAAAATGAGGCTTAAGAGCCGAAGCGAAGCTTAAGAGTTGAACCCAACTTTTATTTATGCTCCCTCTTCTTTAAAAACTATACTTTTATTGTTTAATAAGTGAAAAGTTGTGCAAAAAAGGGAAGATAAAAAAGCATATTTTACTTATTAGCATGATCGAAACAGAGAGGAAGAAACGAAGAGGAAGCCTTTCGAAAAGACATACATATAACTGCATACGGACATTTACACATCTACGAACACTGCCCCGGGGGAGAAACTTAGTGCTGGATATAGAAACGGAAAATCGAGAAGTGAAACACATGAAAAAAGGGAAAGAGAGAGTGAGAGAAAAAGACATAGAGAAAACGGAAGTATAAAAAAGGGCCGAAAATTAGAGAGATGCAGAAAAAATGAATGAGAATGAAAAACAGACTTAGATCCGAAAGAGCATTTTGCATGAGAAACATGTTTTAGATAGGAAAAAACCTAAAACTTAGGCCAACTCGACTTTTTCCACAATTCAAAATTTTTGACTCTTCTAAACAGTTTATTTTCAACTCTTTTTAAACAGTTTTTCAAAGAAAGTTAGGGTGCGTTAGAAGTCAACTTTTCACTTTGCAGAGTAACCTCTGCAAAGTGATCCCGTTAAACGATTAACGAGATGCGGCCGGGATGCGGCCTAGAGCGTTTAACGGGATCAGTTTGCAGAGATTACTGTGCAAAGTGAAAAGTTGAATTCTAAAGCTCCATCAGATTCATAAGTTACATACATTTGTGAGAAAGTTGAAAAACTGCATGAAAAACCGAGATAATGAGAAGCGAACGAGAAATGAAGGTCATAGAAAAGAGAGGGGAAAAATTTACTTTAGGGACCCACCTTACTTTAGGGAGCCCCGTGGTAGAAGAGGGACCCACCCTCCAGTAAAACGACCCCAAAACATGTTTTCTTACAGTGCAATTGCTTTCAAGTGGGTCCTTAAAGTTAATTTATCCCGTGAAGACTCACTCGCTTCTTATTATTCTAGGCCTTTTCCCCCAAATGAGCGTTTCTTTTTTAACTAAATTACAATAACAGATGACCAATGACTCTGTAGAGAACTTAATGAAACACAAACTTTCAGAATTAACAAAAGAATAAGACACTAACATCGATGAAGGTAGCAAAATGTGAGTTAAAAAAGAGTTTGATACGTCCCCAGATTCATCAGATTCATGACGAGAGCAAAAAAAGTTGACGAGGCAACCCTGTCAACCACGGAGGAAAAGAAAGTAAGGAAAATGGAAAAAAGAGAGACGTAGTAGATTGTTTTAAAGTTTACCTAATCATAAGGTTCTGGCTGCAGTTAAAACCGATTCCGATTTTTCACAAATGGAAAATATAAAATGCCACGTTGTTTTGCTCCGTTTGTTTGAGCATTTCTCCATTTGTTTTCCCAGCGCGATCTCGGCCTCTTCTCTCTGAACGCTCTTACTTTCCTCCCATTAATCACTTTCCTCTACCTCTATAATTTTCGCAAAATCATAGTCTTTAGACACCTCAATTTTGGCAAATACTACACCAATATTTTTGCTCGTTTTGATGCCCAAGTCATATCCACTCTTCGATACTCCAGTCGCTCTCTTTTCAAAGGATGAGTTTTTATCGCTGATGTTTACTAAAACTCTAAGAAAATAATAGGTATAGTTGACATGAAGGCACAATGTTACTTAGGGGGACCTTTTTTGACTAATTTAGTAATTGAACTGACAAAAAAAATATGAGAAAATTGGTTTTTTTTAACTTGGGGGGGGGGGGGCTGAACTTCACTTGGGGGGGGCTCCACTTCACTTAGGGGCTTTTTAAAAAAAAACTTCTTTTTTACATTAAAACGCTTAGGCTTAGGCAAAAGTTTACGCTAACGAGGCCGTACGGCTCAGGCGAACGAGACCGCTCAAGAAAATTTACATGTTTTTGTATTTTTAAAAAAACATTTTTTGAACCACCGAAAAGGGCTCAAGAATTTTTTTTGTGAAAGTGAAGAGAATATAACATAAAATCATCTAACACAAAAAAGTAAATGTGCGTAAGTTCACAAAATGTCGAATCTCAAACTCCTGCCCTTGATACGCAAAATAAAAGATCAACTGATTCCGTCAACCGGCACAAGCATTTTGTTGACTTTTCCTTCTTTCCCTCCCCAACCTCTCCGGCCACGAACGGTCGGCCGGTCATCCGCCCGGATAAAATTTTTCAACACATCTTGGTGAGCTATGTTAGCTAACTGCAGATGGAATCTGAGCGATCTCTCAAAAATCATAAGATCTGCTTTTTTCTCTGTAACTCTTCAATAATAAGCGCGACGCTTTTCTCTTACTACTTTCCAATCGATATATTTTTCCCTTGTGGTGAGAAGCTGCCTTATTCGATGTAAACTTTAAAGGCTTACTGAGCACTAGTTATGAATGAAATGACGATTATTAAAAAATACCAAAATATAATTGCGTCCGAACCATTACGTTATGACAAATGCCAAAGGGAGGACGAAGGAAGAATCGAAAGGCCTTGAGGCCAAGAGGCCGTTTGTTATTTGTACCAAATAAGCAACACATTTATAACAGTAATTTTCAATATAGCTGTCATTAACACTGAAAGTGTTGTCTGTAGTGTTAAACAGTAGATGTGTGTTATTAGTGTGTTGCTTGTTTGGTATAACAAACGGCCTTTCGACTTCTTCCTTTGTCCTCCCTTTGGTAATTATGTTTTCACTTTGATGGTCATTAACAATAAAAAAAAATAATGTAGTGGATAAGAAAAAAACAAAACACGAAAGTTGCAATCTTACTCTACGGAATATTCTATAAAAGATTCAACAAAGAAAAATTTTGATATCAGTACAGATGCATTTCGAGTGGAAATGGAATCTCAACTATATAGTATGGGAACTAATACGAAAAGATAAAGAGTAAAGTGCTAGAATAAGAAGGGAGAATGTAGAAAGTTAGAGAGATAGAGAAACTGGGATTGGTTGATATGAAAAACAACAAAAAAATGTAAAAAGGAAAAAAATGAAGATAGCAATGTCTCTTAGACTACTTCAATAACCGTAGCCAATACCGAGAAAAAGACCAAAAAAATAAAAGGAACAAATATTGGATCGCCCTCCCTACGCAGTTCACGAAAAGAAGTTCAATGAGAAAAAAAGGAGAACAATAAAGTTATAGAAATTGTCCGTTTTCCAAATATCTCGGCTTCCATTCCAATTTTTAAAAATTTCCTTCTTAATGAACACTTTTTTGAAAACCTTATTTTTAATTTACTGCCATTGAAGAAAAAAAACCGATGTCGCTCACATAACAAATTAAGCCATAAGAGAAAACCAAATACGAAAAAGTGGTAGGAAAACACAAACGGATAAAGTGAGGAAGAATCCTTCAACAACCGGAATGTGATCAGCGTGGCAGAATCTGAAAGCACAAAACACTAATTTTCCGAAATTCAGAATCCTCTTTCAAGCTTAGTTGAAGCGCACTGGTTATTTTTTCGGTTTCGTAATCTCTGTCCTAGATACTAAAAGCCGCTAAAAAAAAGCTTACACTAACACTGTTTAACTTATAGAAATAGAGAGTTTGTGATAGAAACGGAAAATTACCATTGTCAGTTTTTTTCCTGACTGAAATCGTGGTAAAACTACTACCTAAAAACATCCCTGCCAACAGTTTATACCTATAGTTCTCTTGCTTACTCATTCACTCATTCATTCGGTTACTCATTCACGGATTAACTATGAAGCGAATCTCAAAAGTCATCATGTTACTCTTCCAACCCCACCTCTTCCCGTAATTTCTCCATGCCTCTCTACCTTATTTCTTGCTTCTCATCTTTGACAGGGTTATAATTTTTGAATAAGGAGTGGAGGTGGCATGTGGGCGTGACAGATGCGTCAGAGCATAATGAGAAATACTTGAAGTCATACTAAAGATATGAGCGCCGATCCAAAGTCCTTAATCTGTAAACTGCACTCCTTTATGAAACCTCTCGTGTTGATGGAACACTCTTGCTTTGCATTCCATCGAGAAGCGGATTGGTTCGTTTACTTCTGCCACAATAACATCCACGGCGACAGTGATGAACACCCGAGTATCTGCCAACAATTTGGAATCAGGGGTTAAATAATGACCGGATCGGTCCCGTCGGCGGATACATATACACACACTATCGACAAAAAACTCCCTCTCTTTTCTTACCCCTTTCCTTCATCCCCTCTTCTTTTTTTCCTACAAACTTTGAGCGGCGGATACATGTAAACCCAAATTGGGCGGCTCCATTTAACCCCTGTTTGGAATATCATAAGCTACAGTAACTCAGGAGTAGACATTTGCATACCTGAAAGTAAGTAAGAAGTAGGGTTTGCTAAAATGAGGATCAACTACCAATCCTCTTCAACTACCAATACGACGACCCAAATTTAAAAAAAAAGAAAAGAGAGGTCAGAGAATACATGGGGAAATCGGTAAAGCTTGAAGATTCTCATTGAATTCATATCAAATTGCAGTTAGCTCTAATTTCCGATAATAACACCAAACGTAATTCCGTCAAAGCTGAGATTCCTTTTACTTTACGCGCAAATCTATGTTGTTTTTGGCTTCAATTCTGGTGCAAACTCTCTTAATATCGTTTTTTTCTTCAATTCCATTGGCAATCGCCGTCTCTCTTGAAACCAGGAAAATCTCGAAAAATCAACCTCTGGGGGTCTCAGTATTGAGTGCGGTGAAGTTGACCCCTCGGGGATCCCATACGGCGCGAATGACGAATACTGTAGGGTCCTCTTCTGCTGCCACTGCACTCTCCAGTTCCAGCAGCTACAAATGAAGGTCAAAAAACTTTCAAAACCAAAGTTGCATCATAATCATAAGTTCAAACTAATTTCACTTTTCGAGTAGACAGCAGGGAGAAAGATTATAAGAAAGAGAAATCGAAATAGTAAAGTATGAAAGTTAGATAGGCGAGAGGACGATGTTTGTTTGTTTGTGAGAGAGACACAGGAGATTAACTGAACAACAACAGTCAAAATTACGGTTTATATAGGCGGGAGGGGGGGGGGGAATAATAACAAATCTCTCCTTTCTTTTGCGTTCGCTTACTTCTCATATTCTAAGTCCCGGCTTGAATCAGCGGGGTCATTTTTTAAATTTTTGAAAAGGACAGGTTAGATATGAGAGAGAGACGAAAAGAGAAAAAAAGTTAGAGAAAGATAAAAAAATTATTAGTGAAAGAGCGAGATGTGAAGCGAACCTGTAGATCAGATTGCCTAAGATGCCGGCCAGCAGCGATGAGAATCCCGAAGCACTTCGATATGGTAAGTCTTCTCCCAGTCACCTGCACAAATTTTCTGTCATTCACCCTTCAAAAGTTCAGAGAAATTTCAAAACTTAACTATAGCTCCTGAAAACATGTAGCTCCTGTCAACATACTACGTTCTTGCTGATATGGACAAGATTACGACCTATGATTGACAGAGGATAACCTTGACCAGAGAAATATCTATAAAAATGGTCGTGCATCTATTTTTAAGAAAACAAGCATATCTGCAGGTTTAGATAAGAATCTTTCCAAAATTAAAAAAAAAACCTCGTAAAATAGCTTCATTTAAAGACCTAGAGATGTCAATTAAAACATACAAAATGGTGAAAAAGACGGCGAACAGTAAAAATAAGACAATATTCTTCTGAATCGGCTACAAGACCACTTGAAGTTAACAATCAACGAATTACCTTGAAGAACCAAATCCGAAAATCGAGAAAAACCTAAAATATTGATCTCCTTTGTACCTTCACGGGCACAATCATTCTGACCTGCTTAATACGAACGAGAACTTTCCTGTCGACATCTCTCCGCATCTTGAAGGTGTTGTTGGACTGCGGACAAGGGACGAAGCGAGGCGCCGGCGCCCGCTCAGATGCATCGTCTTCCTGTAGTGGAGTGATTGAAAGAGAAGAGAGGGATGAGAGATATAGAGAGAAAACGATAAAGAGAGCGAAAAATAAAAAATGAGATAGGAAGAGAGAAAAGTTCAGATGATATGATCGAATCAGTGTTATCATCGCACTCGACATGATCTTATACGGCCGGGTTGAAGACTTGGTATATTCCTTCCTCAGCTTTTTCAGTTTACTCCCTTTTCATCAGTTTGCGTGCTGACCAGAATCTGGAGAAGTGCCTCGAATCGGAACTGCATCGTTGAAGGATCTCCACTTAACGAAGTGTCCATTCCATGTCGAAAGGCTTCAGAGAAAGCGAACAAAACACGGCCAGCCTTGAAAATGTTTTTTTTTTAGGAAGGTTCACATGGAAGTTAAAAAAACAGAAAATGGTCATATGCGTTCCCGCTCTTGGCCAGATCTAAACGAAAAAGAGATATTAGATGTTTTTGACCGGGTCTGCCACAGAAGGAAAACAGATCGTCAAACTTTTACTTCCGTCAAAAATTCGGATCGCAACAGGAAACCTAGCAATGGCCGGCACAGAGCACTTAGCTCTAGAAAGCGAAATGTTACCCATAAAGGAGCACAACACGATGCTTACCAAGCAATTCGTTGCAAGAGCAAGACTCCTCCCAAACCACCCCTCCCATCGTCGATGCATGGAACCCAAACCACCTAGAACTATTCGTAAACATGCCAAGGACTTAGAAATTATGCTAGTAGACAGTGATCAGAAAGCCGCACTTAAAAGAATACATACTGAAACTGTTAGAAATTTCATTAGATCTTGCTCACCTAACCCAGTTCTAGGTAAGAAACCTCCCAGAATCCATAAATCAACGAATCAACTTCCCAGGGAACAACAAATAACATTATCGCAACTACGTAGTGGCTATGCAAGTTCCCTTAACAGCTACCTACACAGAATAGGAGCTGCCCTATCACCTCTTTGCCCAAAATGTTTAGAAGAGCCACATACAACTAGTCATTTATTCTCGTGTCGCTGTGACCACACACTTTTAAGAAGTAAAGATTTGTGGAATAGCCCGACGTCTGTTGTTAAGTTCTTATACCAGTGATTCCTTTCTCTCTCTCAAAAAAAAAAAAAAAAAAAAAAAAGGGGAAAAAAAAAAATTAAAAAAAAAAAAATAAATAAATAAATAAACCCCGAGAGAGAAAGAGAAATAATGTAATTAGATAAATGATGTAAGTAAGGTTATTGTTTTCTGAGCCATGTCAAAGAAGACCTCGTCTACCCAGCCGGAGACCTACGGCGGGCAATCTACAACAACAACAACATAGTTCAATCAGTTGTTATTTCTAGCTTTTTTGCGAAACACATTGATACTCATAGAGAGAGCCCGTAATAGAGAACTACTTTGCGCCAACTTTACTAGGAATTTTCTAACTTTTACATTTTTAAATGACTCATGAGCTTTTACAAAAATTTTCTTAGAATCAAGGTTGAAACTTCAAAAGCTTACCGTATCTGCTTGGGCTGCTCGGAAGACGTGACATTGGTGCGCGGCGTTCTTGCTGCCCGGCGCATTGTGCGTGTATGAAAGCGCGAAGCAGTACGCTTGCGGACTGTTTACTCCTCCACGGACACAGAAACGAACTCGGAACAATGGAAACACGATGAGTACGGCCCCGGTTGAGTCGAAGAGTCTGCAAAAGAGTATCTGAAACTGATGATTGTCAAGCTCTTTTTCAAACTCACTGCGGTTGAATCTATTTAATACTTTCCCTCCCGCTTATTAACTCATCGCGGCAAAATACGAAAAATCCCCTACCCGGGATCCCTGAGATTATATAGCGAATCAACGTCTTAACTTAATAGAAACCCTTTTGGTCGATTATGGAATAACATGCATTGGTAGAAGTATTTAAAAAAAGACAGAAATACGAGTTTTTTCTACTTTGGAGGGCGAGACGATGGAACGAAGGCAGGTAGGTGAAAATTTGGAGGAATTAGCGGACCGGCGGAAGTTTGTCACTCCTCGACCGGCGGAAGTTTGTCACTCCTCGACTAGGAGTCTTCGTTGCTTTACTCCTCGTTGATTTTTTCAACATTATTATCAAGGTCTTCTCTCTAGGCCATTACGTAATTGTCATTCATTCCTTATTCAGCTCCCAGAACCTGTTTATACTACAAAAATTTCCACTTTTGCCTCTAGGGCCATCAATATCTGGAATAATTTACCTCCTAATGTTTTAAATATCCAGAACAATAGTATTTTTGCTGCTAGTATTAAGAACCTTCACCTTTCTCATTTGGTTTCACATCTGACTGTGGAAGATTGAATGGTTGTTTCACTTGTTTATATGTTTCTATTCATTGTACTTAACTACCTAGCCATTGATCTACTCTCATTAGGGTTATTGTTAGGGCAGCACAATCTGCCACCAAGTTCCTGCATTAAGGAATATATTATTTTGAAATTGTATCACCTTTTTTATACTGTGCATGGAATAAAGAAATGAGAAAATGAGGTTTTCGATTATTGTTCTAGGCTTTTCCATTCATAGTCCTGAGTTTGGACAAGAAAATTGGAGATTGAAAAGAACCACTCTGTAGCCGATCAGAGCAATTACAAGACCCGCGTAATTGAAGCTGATATAATGATAGTCTGCTTGATTTTTCTACCCATTGGGCCCGTCACAGATTTTGACGTCTTAAGCAAGTACTTATGTACGAATGAATAATCTGTTCATGATCATTTTCATTCTTATTCTCATGCGCGACCATCCACTGACTTGACATGGCCTGAGGAGTTACGGGATACTGTAAGGCGGACAGTGATTGCCTCGGCTTCCGTTCGCTCTTCATCGAGCACCTTCATCAATCGATGCATCTCACTCTCATCCGAGGGAGAATCCATTTTGGAGCAGCCAAGATATAATACCTGAAGCCGATAGTCATTGATATAGTATATATCGATTAAGGCCGATATCAAGGAAAATTTGTGGTGACTATCATACTTCAAAGATCGACAAAAGTAAAACAAACATATGAGTTGGACCCAGAGTATGCGGAGACTAAGTATACAAACCCTGATGAAAACCCGTAGACTCTACGAATTTTTGTTATCGATTCCTCGTAGTTTCAATGTTTTACCTTTCTCTCTCTCTCTCTCGTCAGACCTTCCCTTCTCTTTTCTTTACTTTCTGTCCATTTCAACCCGCTTCTCATCATTCTAAGCCCCCGGCTCGAATAAACAGTCATTTTTATAGATGACCTACAAATGGCTGGAATCATAGATCAACATTACTTTTGAAAAACGACCGTTATTTGAGCGATATAGTCTATAATGATGGAAAACTGTGACTTCTCCACCCTTTACCTCTAGCTCACTTCTCATTATTACAGGATCCACCGCTTAAAAAGCAGTAGTTTTTTGAACTATTTAACAATCGCAAGTGAACTTTGTTGAATTATGCTGAAGATATGAAAAAAACAAACATGATTGAATACGGTGGAGGGGAGTTCATCCAGAAAAAGCCGCTCTCCTGCTTGTGCCTTGTCTTCCCCTGCTGCGTCTCTGGCATTCCCATTGGAATTAGAAGGATTCGAACAAGTTTTGGCGGTGAAACCATTCTCCCGTCCAGTTTTCACTCCGTTCTCCTTTCCTTCTTCACTTGAGGAGCATGGAGAATCATCCGCCATTTCACCTGCGATATCATCACGTTACTTTGGTATATCCTTCGTATTTACACGTTCTTCTTAGAATGGAAAAAAGCGTATTTTTGTGGGCTGTTTCTTCCAACCACGGAAAAAAAATGCGTTTTTTAAAATGAATCATTAGGGAACGGCATGCCTCTGAAAGTGCCCGAGAGCGTTTAATGTAAAAGAGAAAATGCAGAAGATCTGAGCATTTTTATAACTAGCTTTCTTATATAGCGAATCGTTTTTACTCGCATTGTGGGTTAGAGAAGCACACTAATTTTCAGGGAGTGAGAAAAATTCCTCCAAGATTTTGCATGGCTCAAGAATTGTCCCGGATGTCTTTATTTCAGCCGAGAACGTCTATCTAAAATCGAATATGCTGTGATCACGTTTGCGTCAGCTTAAAAAATTTTGAAAAGCTGAGTTGAAAAAAGAGAACAAATCTTTTTTTAAAAAATAAATTGAGCTTTTACGCGTTCCGATATTGCCAACGGATCGAATTTTTATGAACTTTGTTTTTCTACATATTTGCAATCCCTCTCCAAAAAATATAATTGTTTCCATATTTTTAGTCAATTTAAAACAACTTCTGTAATTCGAAATTGGCGTGTTGCGGAATTAGACATAGCCACGAAACAAATAAAAAATTCTTGGGCAAAGACCAAGTTAAATGCTGTATTGGCAGTAGGCTTACATCATATATACATGCGATTGCAGTTAACTCTTCTCTCTTGTCCAATTTGTAATTCTATACTGGATTCTCCTATGCCCTCACCAACTAACCCCATCCTTGCCTAGGTTGCTGCTTTGCTAGTAGCGAACTCTTCTCTCTCTTTCCAACCTCGGTCTTTCTCTTTATCTCTCAATCTCTCTCTATCTTTCTATCTATCCCTCTCTTTCTCTCTGTCTCTATCTCTCAGACTCTTCCTTTCTCTCTCTTTCTTTTCCTCTATCTCTCTCACTCTCAAGCTATTTGCTTTTCCGTGTCTGACAGTCAGCTTACCCTTTCACTCCCTTTCCTTTCTAGGAAACTTTCTGTCTCTCTCATTTGGGGACATATTTCACATTCCTCCTCTCTTCCCTCATGGTTTCCGAATCTCTCCCTGTTTTGATTGTCTAAGCACAAACTCGGAAAAGTGGCAGTATATCGACAAAAGAAGATAGTGAAGTCACCCCTACATAGCCTATATCCCGAATAGAAAACTAACAGCTGAAGGTATTGGGTATGGGAGAAAGACTAGAGGAGTGAGAGTCGAAGTGAGATAGAGACACAGAGGAAGACGAGTTGGGAGATCTCGAAGGAAATAAGAGAAATAGGCCGAATAGAGAGGGAAAAAGGACAGATCACAGAAGAAAAAGCTAACAAAAGGAAAAATAAACGATGCGAAAAAGGGGTTCTGTCAGAGAAACGTAGAATCAAAGAACGAAATAAACGGAAATAGAGCGTATAACTGAACTAAAGCAGAGCCGAATCCGAAAAAAAACAACCTTGATGAAAAATTCATGTATAATAACTCCGTCGATTATGTATGACGGCCTGAGAAAGCAATAGAAAAGGAATAAAGAGAAGACACAATAATATAGGGGATGCAGTAAAAGATGGGGGATAGAGAGAAACAACCTCGAGTCCAAAAGGGAGGAAATATCACACTAATAAATACATAATAAGGAACACGAAAACCATAAGAGAAAAAAGAAAAAGAAAATCAGAAAACGAGTTTTACAAAAGAAAAAATTCGGAAAGAGTAATAATTACTTCTGGAACAAAAAATTCAGCAACAGAAAATGAAAAAAACAGAGTTATAAAAAATAAAACAACACTTAAATTATTTTTTTTACAGAGAAAGGAAAAGTAAAAAGAGATGAGAAAAAGAATAAATAAGAATAACAAAAAAGGCCTCGAAATAAAGACAGGAGATAAGCGAGAACTTTTCAACAGAAACGAAGAGAAAATGTCATGGCAACGTATATTCCACATGGGTATTACTCGATTAATTGCTGAGAACGCGTGTTTTTCCCCAGTGATATTGTATTCTGCCTTGAGAATTCGTAATATTAGCATTAGAGAATAGAAGTTCTGTCGAAAACTGATGAGCAAATTGAAATAAATTACATTCTGATTCACTCCTAGCAAAATTATTATGGAAACGGTTGAACCCTCAATTATGGAAACAGCCTGTTGTTGAATGCAATTTGTTAAACAGAAGAAAAAATAGCAGTGAAAACAGATGAGGAATGAAAGAAAAAAAAGCTATAGAATGATATAGAATGTTAATTATGAAAAACGCGAGCAAGAAATACTGAGAGACAAGAAATTAACAGAGTGAGAGAAGCAGAGTGGGAAATAGCGAGACTTCGAGATAGAGACAGTAGAGAATCAAACAGAAATAGATATTGAGAATCAGAATATTATATGAAATAGGAAAAGAAAGAGAGAGACAAAATGCAGAACTGAACTTAAAAAGGAAAAGTTATGGATAGCGAACACGAATGTTAGGCGAAATAAATGAGGGAAAAACACTAGAGACACAGTAGGACAAAACCAACGCAATGATAAGTACTATATATGTACTCTTAGTGCATTGTAGAATTGAAGAAGATGCTAAAGAGATAAAAGAGTTTTTGAAGTGAAAAATATTAAATATTGCTTAATTAACAGAAAATATGAATTAGGAAAAAAGAATCATAGTAAAAGACAACAAAAAATGGTAAGATAGATTCATTTTCTCATAGAGAAAGAAAGAAAACAAGACAGAGAATGAGGAAGACAGAGAAAATGAATATTGGAGAAAATAGAGAGATGACTGAGAGAAGTATCCGTTAGGAATACTTAAGAGGAGTACAAGCCCGACTTCCTTCTGCCGCTTCATTCATTAAAGTAGAAACAGAAGGTTTCTTCTGTTCTCTCATTCTTCCACGCCCGGGTGAATTTTCGACATCACCCACCCACATAACTTCTGAGTACAATTGTCTTACAATATTAAAAGACAGGGGTGAAATGGAGCAAGGGTGGGGCAGTTCTTGTACCTCGCCATGGAGAAAGAAACGGAGAGAGAGGTAAGAAGAGAGACATCGATTGAAGTAGATAGCCAGAAGGGAACGTAGAGAGACATGGGGAATAAGATGGAAAGGAAGCCTAAAACGGCTAGAGAAAGAGACAGAAAACGAGCTAATGAAAGAAAATACGAAAAAGGATGCCTCGAGTGAACCGCTGAAGTCGCGCATAAACAACGAAAAGAAAAGAGGAGATAGTGATATGAAGGGTTGAAACTGGAAGATAGGAAGAGGGGACGTTGAACGAAAACAAGGTCATAAATGAAAGAGAGGACAAGAGAAGGAGAGAAAAGGAGCGAGATAAGAAAGCTAATGTTCAGAACAGAGCTTTTCAGACATTTTCAGAAATACTGAGAAAAAGATTGCGAGAGAAAAAAAGAAGAGAGAGAGAGAGAGAGAGAGAGAGAGAGAGAGAGAAGGTGAGAAAAAGGAGAATGAACGCAATTCGAATTGAGTAGTAGAAAACGTTTCCAAAAAGGGTAGCAGTAAAAGTAAAATAAAGTATTATGAAGATCAAAATACTGCCTTTTCTTCTCTAAGAGTAAACAACGCAAGAGAATAGCAATACTGATTAGATTCTTTATCGCAATGTTATGAAACAGAAATAAAGCTTTATAGTATTTACATGGTATTTCAAAAACAAAAATCTTCTGATTTAAAAAAAGAACCTACATAACTTGAGAATTTCAACAAAATTCAATTTTTGGTAGATTGGATCACTCGGAGAAAAGATTGATCTTAACAAAATTTTCTAATTTTGGGTAGCGATTCTTAACGGTAATAATGGTGAAAGAACAAGAAATTAAGCTGGGATCTGGGAATTCGGCAGTAAATTCCTGGAATTAAGAGTAGATATAAAATGCTGCTTTCTAAAGCAGCTCGAAGTCTTAAAGGATAGAAAATATTCGTTTTCTACAAATGCATCTGCTATACACCGGATTCGCATTGCGAGAATGTCTTTCAACTCGCTCTCTTAAACTTCCCCTCTCCCTTACTCTTTTTAAAAAACTCTTTTCTCTTATTTGTTTTTGATTTGAATTCTCTCTATTTCACTCTTTCTCTCTCCTTCTCTCTCCCTTTCTCTCTCTCTCTCTTTCGCTATTTCACTCTTTCTCTCTTTTTCTCTCTCTCTATCTTTCTCGGTATATTAAACTCTTTCTCTAGCTTCCTCTCTCTTTCTCTCTCTATTTCACTATTTCTCTTTATTTTTTTCTCTCTCTCTCTCTTTCTTTCTAATTCACTCTTTCTCTCTCTATATATTTTCTGTCTCTTACTCTTATTTCGACGCCTAAAAAGACCATTCTTTACCATCCTTTTATCATGATCTCTTTTTGAACTCTCATTCACCTGTTCTCTTACATTTCCCCTTTTCCGTTTAGCTTTGTCGTAAATGTTATAAGTATTGCTCCTTTATGATATTCCTATTTCATTTCTTCCGCCCTATGTGCTAGTAAAAACCTCGTTCTCGGATACATGTTCTACGTTCACTCGCCAATCTCAAATTGAAACCCATCCCTACCTTTCGGAATGCCAGCAAATTTCCAAGTGACATGAGCCGATTAATTCTTGTTGCCACTTCTCCGATTATAAAAGCTGCGGTTTAGTGATAAGAGCAAAAACAACTAATCCAACCGAATGGCTTTTGAAACGAGTAAAAAGACAGGAAAATTATTCAATCTCAGAGACAACACAAAAAAGGAAAAGAGAGCGGAAGTCAAGACAGCGAAAGGTGAATACGCTGCCGAATCTCCACGAAGACAGTAAAAGAAGCGCTTGAATACATTTATGAGGTGCTTATTTTCACCACGAGCACGCACTAGCTGAAAGAGAGAAGAATGCTGTCTGGGTAGCAGGGGGAAAGAGGGAGGGGGAGGTTGCGATGAGAAATGCAGCAACGGAGGAGAGCAGAGCGCCAATTGAGAAAGATAGAGATAACGAGAGAGAGAGAGAGGAAGGGTGAAGAAGAGAAGAAGAGAAAGATAGAGAATTAGAGAGAAATAAATAGAGGAAATACCCAGTAGAAAGGGAAAAAAGACAGAGAGAGAGGAAGTAGAAAAATTCAGAGAGATATGTACATATTTTGTGTTTCCACAATAAAGCACCGAATGAAATTTTTGAGGTGATATGAAAGAGCGTTTAGGTTTCAATCATTTTCTGCGCCTTTCTTTTCGAATTCTTTTTTTTTAAAACAAGTTTTAATTGTTTCTTTAATTTTTTGTATTTCTTTGCTTCTTTGTACGTGGTTGATGTACTATGGTCAGTAGTGATATTCTTGCAACCGAACTGGAGACTTCAGAGTCTCTAGGGTAATCTCAGTCGAATAATAGAAAGAGACTCTGATAATATAATTTATTGAGACTTTAATATTATAAACAATTAAAAGAAGAAGCGAAGAAAATTCTTTCACGAAGAAACATAGGGTCCGCCTTCGAATTACACGTAAAGCGTTGCCTTCCTCTGGTATGAAACACGTATCAAATAATACATAGCAGAAAATAGGAGAGAAGGAAATCAGCTGAACGGAAATGAAAAAAGAGGTTAAAACTGTGAAGGAGGCAGATTTCAACAATCTTCTGTTCAAACATTGTGGACAGCTTGGAACTTATTCCGGTTCAATCGAGATAAAAAACCATTTGGTAACCGATAAAAGCGTAGGGTTTGAGTAGGTGAGATGAGACAGGATGAAAATATTTCACAGACAAAACGGCTATTACTATAGCACGCCACGCACGCCATGGACGCCAAACACGCCAAAGTATTACTAATGCACGCCAATACGTGGGAAAATTCTTAACTTTGCCCCATGCGCTTTATTTAGATTTTAAAAAAAAGTTTTCATGTTTTTTATGCTTAGGCTTAGGCAAAAGTTTACGCTAACGAGGCCGTACGGCTTAGGCTAACCGTATCAAAAAATTAACATAATAGTGCGTCAAACACTATTTTTCTCTTTCCCGCGCAGTGGCGTGCATTAGTAATAATTTGGCATGTTTGGCGTGCATGGCGTGCTTTATTGATGACCGACAAAACCAGTTCATGGGCAGTATCGATCGAACCGAGCCACTTTTCTCAGAAAGGTGAGACAAAATTCAATAAATTTGCATGCTGATAACTCCCAGTTAGCAGACAGGAAAATAGCCCGTGCTAAATTTTGAGCGCTAATGTGAAGAAATTCTTCAGAAAAGTCGTAAGTTTGAAGCCAGTTGGCTTAAGCCCTCAGGCAAGTTTTTTGCTCGAGCTTTTTGCAAGTTTTTTTGTTGCTTGTATTATAAGTTGGCAAAAAATAGGGTTCCTCATCTATAATTTAATCGGAAGATTGTTACCACTGTGATTTCTGATCTTTTCATTCATGATGAGCAGTGATGAGTCTAAAAGCTCCTTATCTCTTCCAGTCATCTGTCTTCATCTCCAGCCACAAGTGTTCGTCATAAAGAAAAATACCAATAATCGACTTGGAGAAAAACTATACTCTTAACAAGAAGAAGAAGCCCCCCATTCTAGAACTGACAACGGTTTATGATGATCTCCAGACCATGTTGCTCAGAATCAACAACAAAATCATTCAGCTCATGGAAGAGAATGGAGAACTTCAATCGGATATCAATGACTTGAGAGTAAGAGTAGATGTTTAATGTTCTATTCCAAGATCCGATCCTCAATCATGGATTTCTCTGTAAACAACCGTCAGGGAAGCATTCAGCGAGCAAGAGAATGACAGCGAACGCAAGAAAAGAGTCTTCCTAAGAAGAGTCTCTGAGGGAGAATATGTTGAAAATGTGTCCAACCAGCTGTAGTGCTGATCAAGCAGTCAAAACTTTTTGGATTTGCAAGAAGAGACATGGAGAAGAGGAGCCGAGACCACTTGTAGTGGTATTCCACTCACGCGATAGTGCATATCACTTTCTGAAGAAGTTCCATCTTCAACGTCGTCAGCACCCAACTGCAATCACGGCTCGAACGCCAATGATCTCAACGTCTACAGACAGGCCTGAGCGTAAACTTTTCAGCGGAACGACGAAGCAGGCAAACGGATTTTAACAGTGAGAAATTTGCGCCTGTCTCGTCTATTTGCGGAGAGAGAGGACTGGCGGAAAGATGAAAGTAAGAAAGACTGGAACGAATCCGGAAAAGAAAGAGCTCTGGCCCATTACTAAGCCAGTTAATTATATCTCATTCCCATTTTCAGTCATTACGTAACAAAGTCTCTCCTTTCCTCTGTACACTTACCCAGCAACATGTTGCTTCAGTTTGTGAAACATGGTTCTCTGACATTGTTCCTGATTCTTTTTTTTTTCTCTGCAATTTACTCCATTATTAGGAATGATCTCAATATCAACGGTTGAGGTCTTGCTGAATATTTACTTGTAGAAAATACATATTCAAATATCATGTTCATAGAAGTTCCTTGTCCTGTACAGTTACCTCATAATGAACTTGAAGTTTTAGCCGTCGATACCACAGCTCCTATGTTGTTTACCACGCGATGCTCAGCACTAGTAATGAAAATTTGCTGAATATTTTTTTGCTCTCAACTCCTTTCTTCTACTTCCTTACCTTGCACCATATATGGAGACTTCAATTGCCTACACATTTATTGGAGCACTCTCTCTCTCCTTCTCTCTCTCGCTCTCTCTCTCTCTCTTTCTCTCTTTCTCGCTCTCTCTCTTTCTCTCTATCTCGCTCTCTCTTTCTTTCTCTCTCTCTGTGTCTCTCTCTCTCTCTCTGAGCATGTCTTGCTCTCAATGCCGGCAAATCTTGCAATTCACACTCTCCCACGGTCTCTCTAACTGTGTCTGAAGTGCAACCCGCGGTCCTAATCTCTTAGATTTTGTTTTAATAACTGACACATCGCTTGTTTCTGACTGTAAGGTGAAGGCTGATCATGCTGATATTTTTATTTCACTTCCTATTTCTTGTAAGTTAAAAACGTCAGAAATACAAACTGAGTGCAAGCTCCCTGCTTACAATAAGACCAACATGTATGATCGGTTCATTAATGTTATATACACAAAGTGCATGCAATCCGCTTGAAAATATTTCTAGAGAGCAATTTCCTCCGTTTTCTTGCATGATAATGATAACAACTTTTGCTTCTTTCTAAGAACAACTCTCATTGTTTATGTTGTCCACATTAATTTTCAAGAAATTTCTCAAACACATGGTTTACTAATACTAAATGATTGCAGTTCTTGCATAATTTCTTTTTTTCATTTTAATAGCGTCATTTCCTATTTTTTTACTTCAACAGCGTGAAAATATCTTGCTTCTAGCAGTACATAGTTGGAAACCTTGAGGCCATATCTTGCTTCTAGCAGTACATAGTTGGAAACCTTGAGGCCATATCTTGGAAACTACTATGCCTGGTTTGAATTATAACAGGGACTTAAGCTCTTGAGCTCGACTTAAGCTTAGGACGATGGTATTTTATGTCCCATAGATCTTGAAAAACTCGGCAAGGCTCTAGAGAACATCAAATTTGCATATTGTCAACGGATCAAGTGTTCCGCAAAGAAAATTCATTCAACTTTTGACTATTCACAACCCATTCTAATTACGGACTAATAAAAAATCCTATGAGAAAAACTGAATCATTAGTAACGCAGTATGCGTACGATAGTTCTAAAACTGTCAAACGTGAGATTTGTGGGTCAACTGTCCTGATAAAGTAAGCTATATGCTAAACTCATCCAGTAGCGAAAACTACCTCGTCCATCCCGCAAGAGTGTGCATAGGTTGTCGACGGACTTGGGGAATCTGGAGGAGAAATGCGGCAGGGCGTCCAGCGCGCGCTCTTCCTCGTCCTCGTTCACGTCGTCTTCGAGAAAATCGCCCGAGAAGACGCATGAGGCGGACTTTTTCGGCCCATCGATGTCTTCTTTCAAGCTTCCTGTCCTCATCTTTGCTTTTCGTTTTCAAAACAAGAGTTTTAAAAAAAACTTTGTAGCTTAAGAGTCGATCTCCATACAAGAGCTGAAGATTTTTTTTTAATAGATGATAAACTGTGGAAGCTTTTATCGAAAAACTGGGTTGAGAATAAGCTCCCCGCCCTGAAACTTAATTTGTAGGCCATTCAAAATGGGAAAAGTTTAATGAAACTAAAATTCTTTTCTATCAATTATGATCTCTTTCACAAGATTGTTTTTCCAAAAAATGTCGTAGAATTGGTAAGAAAATAATGATTATTACTAAGTTAAATTTTTTCGAAATATTATAAAACACTAACAAAAATTAAATACATTTGCTGATTGCGTTGTTGAAGTTGATGAAAAAGGAACCATTCAAAGTTATTGAGAAGATGTTGGTGTCCAGGGCGCTCATAAGCAGACCGCCACCGTATTCGAGGATTCGCGCCAGGACCCTGTCTATCAATGCTCATACGTCATAATAAGATGACACACAATCGCTCGAAATTTTTTTTTACAAACCGAAAGAGTACTCAGTTACAATTCAAAGGGTACTGAGTAACGACAGAGATGCAATGAACATTTTATGCAATAAATTTCAAACAAGTTCACCTTCTGACCATTCACAATGTTTTTTATCAAAAATATGGATTAACTTAATCGTCAAAAAGGTTATTTCATACGTGTTCTTGCTAGGTTTACAGGCTTAAATTTATATCTTGAAAAAATTTACAAGCAGATCTTCATAAACGGAATATGGTTTAACTATCTTACGGGCAAAAAACTAGAACTCAGGGTGGAATCGAACCCGCCTGTTTTCTCGTAGCGGGAACGACCGCTTTACCACTGCATTACCAAAAGCAATTTGCTTAAACTCATATATTATATTCCAGATATGAAGTTTATAAACGGCGAACTTCTTTTTTATAAGAGTGGAAATGTCGCCAAGAGAAAGAATAAGAGACTAAGGGCAACCTCACAATCCTTTCATTCATTCCGTTAAAAGGGTGCCAACCAGGACCATCTTTTCTTGAATGGAGGAGTATCTATGAACAGCACCAGAACCATAGCCTGAGGGGAAGTATGACGCAGAGAAGATAGAGAGAGACAATGGGAAGAGAGAAGGGAGAGAGAGAAAGAGAGACAAATAGAAAGAGTTTGAGAGAAGGATTTGAAGATAGAAAAAGAAGGAGAAAGAGAGTGATTGTGTAAGTGAGAGAGAGGGTTATAGAAAAGGCCATAAAGATGAAAAAGAAAGGGAATGAAAGAGAGAAACTGAGATTTTACGATAGTAGGGTAGGTTAAATGTAAATGGACATGCATTCATGGAGTGAAGGGGGACAAAATTCCCGCGGGGACTGAGGATGAGATTGTAGTCAACTATCAAGATGCGCTTGATTACCACAGATATAGCAGATATGCGCACATGAATTGAGAGTTGAAAGAGAGAGGAAGAGAGAGAAATGAGAGAGAGAACGAGAAAGAGGTAGACTAAAATAGAGAGAAAGGGTGAGAAAGAGAGAGAGAAAAAGTAAGAGAAAAGAAAGAGTAAGAGAAAAAAATAGAGATTAAGAGAGCAAGATCTACAAAGAGGGGGAGAATGCGAAAGATAGTGAGAGAGGGCCAGAAAAGAAAGACAGAGTAAGAAAAAGAGAGAGAGAGAGAAAAGAGATAAAGAAAAAGAAAGGGAGAAAAAGACGCTCAACAAGATTTTTGAACAAAAATGAGGGGAATGTTAATTTTAGATATAATAAAAAGGATAAATAGGTAGAAATAGTGGAGGAGATGAAATAAATCTAATAAGAAAATTAAAGAGTATATGATACAGGAAGGACAAGGTGGAGTTTTTGACAATTAGAGCGGTGAAAGAAAGCAAAGAAGAAAAAAAAGAAACAAAAAATAAAGAGAGAGAGAGAGATCTTATAATAGAATTCATTAAATGCTTCAGACCGGTTCGAGGCTCACAAAAAGTTTTATCTACTTTTTTTTAAATTTTCAAACAATCCTTTAAAGAAAAAATCACAGTTCCAAAAAAAGGGATACAACACATACAAATATATCCTCCGTAATAGAGAATTACATGTATGTAGCATCCTATAAAAGAAAAAAGAAAATTTGAAAAGTTATTGATGAACTCAAAATAGTGAAGAAAATTGTAGCACGAGTGAGTGAAGTAATGGCCGAGATCGGGAACTGACAGACAGTGGAAAAGAACTGACAGACAGTGGAAAAGAACTGACAGACAGTGGAAAAGAACTGACAGACAGTGGAAAAGAACTGACAGACAGTGGAAAAAGCACACACAATGTGCATACATGTGCATACATATTTACATGCGCATATGTGAATGGGTTCTGGGACGGAACGTGTGAAGTACGAGGGAGTAAATGCACAATTACCGGCCTACCGACCCATTTGTCGGGCGGATTTAAAACAACTGGTAGAAAAAGAGAACGTATTCAGGTTGATTCAAAGTCTTCATCACAATGCGCGAAGCATAGAATACTTTTCTTCACTATTATACATCGCCACTATGCAAATCTCAGTCGATGCATGTCTTATTTTTCATTATTTTTCAATTTTAAACCTATATGAAATTAAAGATGATTGAATCAATAATGAGATGGGAGTATTAGTAATGAGGAGGTGAAGTTTATGAGATTTCAAAATTGAAGTGCCCAGTTTTTGCAAAAAGGTTGCTTCAATTGTTTTCAACAATATTATACAAAATGCAGGGAGCTTAGCTTAGCTTAGATAAAAAAACTGAGTCGAAAACTATGAACGTCGCTAACAAAAAAATCTGCAGGCGGCTCTGCACCATTAAAAAAATTAAATTATCAATGTACAGGGTGCGGCAAAAGTCCAGGTGGACAACTTTGTCACTTTGCATCTTTTTTGTTTGGTGTAGCAGTCCTGTGATTTTTTGCTTGTATCTTATTCATAATGTTGCTAACATACCCTGGAAAAATCAGAATGCAAACTATTTTTGTTTTCCGGTAATGCTCTCTGATATGGACCGAGGCTACATTCTGCGCTTGAGCCAGTCCGGGCACATTCAAAAGCACATCGCCAGAACCACTGGATTCTCCCGTAGGACCATTGAAAACACAATACGTCGCTTTCTTGAGACTGGTACAACAAATGACCGTCCCAGGAGTGGCAGACCAGTGACCGCGACCACTTCCTTCAACGTGAGAAGCATCCGAGACAAGATTCGATATAACCCCAAGCGGAGTCTCAGGAAACTCGCGAAGGAGCTGAATATCTCGGCGAGTTCTGTTCAGATGATCGTAAAATCCCGCATTGGACTTCGCCCCATCAAGCTGCAGAAGACTCACGCATTGACGGACCAGATGAAGGCGACCCGTCTTCGGAGATGTCGTGAACTGTCAAAGCGGTTCAAGCCGGTGGACTGTTTGGATATTCTTTTCACCGATGAGAAGTTGTTCAATATTGAGCAGTCCTTCAACCACCAGAACGATAGGATTTGGTCAAAATCGGTCAAAGGTGCCAATAAGAGTGGCCGTTACGTCTCGAGAAAGGGCCATCCCGCTTCTGTCATGGTCTGGGCCGGGATTTGCGCGACTGGCAAGACTCCGCTCGTTTTCGTCGAGCAGGGAGTCAAAATGAATGCCAATAACTACCTGAACGACATTCTCATGAAGGAAGTACTTCCCTGGAGCCAGGCTCACTTCGCGGGACGCAAATGGACGTTCCAGCAGGACTCTGCGCCCGCCCACAAGGCTAAAGTGGTGCAAGACTGGTGCAAGAGCAATTTCCCCTCCATGATCACATCCGCCGAATGGCCTTCGTACTCACCTGATTTGAATCCTCTGGACTTCTCTGTGTGGTCGGTCCTTGAGAGCAAGGCCTGTGCTTCCCAACACAAGAATTTGGAAAGTTTGAAGCGCGCCCTACAGAAGGCGTGGGATGATCTTGACGTCGCTTACCTGTCCACCACGGTGGGTGCCTTCCACAAGCGACTCTGCGCCTGTGTCAAGGAAAAAGGAGAGCTGTTTGAAATTTGAAAAAGCAGTTATATCCCAAACTATTTGAATAAACTTTGATGAAAATTTTGTTTGATTTGCTTAATCCGTTAAGTTTTTATCGAAAAAAATACTGTCCACCTGGACTTTTGCCGCACCCTGTATAGAAAAGGTGGGAAAACCATCACAATATAGACATATATGTACGTCTATAAAAGTATGAGAAACAGCATAAACAAGAGCAAGTTTTAGCGTTAAATTCAGAGCTGTAACAAAAAGAGGATTGTAAGAACGCAAACTAATGATAGTATGCAAGAATAAAAAAGTTTCACATCACTAAATTCTAGCCGTCCCGTCTGCTCGCGAAACGCGTCAGCATGGAAACAGGAGATAGTGTTATGATGAGTCACGAAGCTGCTGCGGTGCACTATACCAATAACAAGTATGATAGAATAAAAAAAACAATAAGAAGGGGTGATTTATATGAATTTTGTGCATAAATCAGTCTTTTTAAAGTTATGATAAATTAACTAAATCAGCATTTCAAAAATAGAAACATTAGAAATGTTTTTGGATGTCACAAGAATCAGAGCAGATTCAATTCAGCAGCCAGATACACTCATTTTCATGAGTGGGGAGAGAGTACGAGGAGGGAGGTGGAAAATACAAAGGAGGGTTGGAGGAAAATACAAAGGAGGAAGCGGGAAAATACAAAGGAGGAATGGCAAAATACAGAGGAGGAAGGGAAAAATACAAAGAGAGGATACAAGCAAAGTAAGTTCAGGAGTATTATACAAAGAATGAAAACTGATGCTATGTAGAGACGGTTAAGAAGCAGAGTAAAAAAAAAAGGTGAGAGTATGAGGAGATGGAATGACAGATTGGAACAGTGGGGCAGAGAGAAAACGAACAATTGACACTAAGAGAGAACAGTGAGTTAGAAGAAACTGAAAAATAAGTAAGTAAGAAAGAGCACACTCATAAGCTAGTCAAGGGTCAGGATGCTAGAAAATAAAGAAATGAGAAGAGCGAATAAGAGGTTTGAGACACAAAAAGGAAGAAGAATAAGAACATGATACAGAAGAAATTGTGAAGGAAAAAGAAACAGAAAAATAAGAAGCAAGAGCGAAAGCAAAGAGGAGAGAACTATAGAAAAAGCATGAGAGAGGAAAAAAAGAGAAAAAGAAAGAGAGATAAAAAAGAGAGAAGAGAATCAGAATGAGGCAGAGAAGAAGAGAAAGAGAAGGAGAGAGAGAAAGTTTTTTTTTCTACAGCTTGTTCGTGAAGCCGCTGTTGCAGAAGGCCGTTGTCCGGATAAATTCTATTTGCTTTGAAGGTCAGACCAATCAGATGAGACAGAGAGATAGAGAGAGGGGGAGGAGAGAGAGGAAAAAATAAAGAAGAAAAGAGAGAGAGATGAAGACAGGAAGAGAGACAATAAGAAAGAGTGACAGAGAGAAGTAGAAGAGAAACACACAAAAGTTCGAGGGTTGTTGCTTGCGGGAATTAACGAATAAGAAGTGAGAAAGTCACTACTTTGGGAATCCGACCCCAGGCTTGTGTCGTGCATCATTCGCAACGATGTCCAGGTCCGTTTCTTTTTCTCTCTCTCTCACCATCTCTCTCTCTCTCGATCTCTCTGTTCCTCTATCTCCTCCTCCTTTGCTCTATGTGTCTCTCTATAACTCTCTGCCTCTGTCTTATTTATTTCTTTATCTCTCTTTTCCCTCTCTCTTTCTTTCCCTTTTCTCTTCTCTCTATGTATCTCTTTCTTTCTCTATCGCTCTCCTTTTTCATTTCTTCTAATCTCTCTAACTCTTCTTCTGGGAAAGTTTTGCTACATCATCAGACTCCTCTGTCAAACGCCAAATACACAGTTATTTTCCGTTGTGTTTCTATGACTTAAACTTCTCATTGGCTTTTCGATATGTTCGTGTGTGATTAACACTTCTAAGAACTCGCTTTGGCTCTTCGCTTGATGATGATCCAGACTTTTATCTGATGCGAATTGCTAAACAAAAGTCAATACATCAATAATTTCATCCACTACTTTTTTCAAAATCGGCGCAGACTCCTCAGAGCAACTTATTATGTACCTGGACGTAGGAGGTAACTTCTCTGAGGAACTGATTTTGACCACTTCACCAGACACAGAACTCATATCGGTACCTCTACGCAGTAGGTGAGAATTACCTGGAGAACTTATAAAGTAACTTGATACTCGCTGCTCGAGGTAGGGGAAACATATTAAGAATATCTAGTAGATTCAACTCTTTTTAACGGAAATAGTTTGTGTATCCAGCTGTTTCCATGCAAAGTTCCGCTGTTTATGTGTATCCTTTCCATCGAAGTGACGCATGACAAGTATATGAAGGACTATGGCTGATAATTTAGGCAAATAATAAATTCCGACCCTTAATATAGCAAACCTGAACAAAAATAAGACTGAAAATCAAACTTTGATTATCTTCGCATCAAAATTTCATCAACAGTGTGATAAAAATAATGTGGACGTTATTTTTTATTGATAATATACAAAAATGTTCACTTTTTCTCTCTTTCATCTCTTTTTGCTTTCTCTCGCTCACTCTGTGTTTTTGTTTCCCTCTGTGTCTTTATCTTTATTTCTTTAAATGTTGATTCAACAAAAAATTTCAAGCGTTTGCAGAAAAATAAAAAGAATTATTCCAAGATTTATAAAAAAAGACTCCTATTGAAGTGTGAAATCATTGATTCCAACCCAATTCATTTGTTAAAGTTTTGAAATTAGAAAGAAACGGCGAAGCTGAGCTTACGGGGCTTGCCAGATCCATACAAACTAATCAAGATTATTGAAAATGTTCATTGGTTTCAAGTAACCGAGGGTGGTTAGCCTTTCAAAAAGTTTGAAATAAGAAGCTACAAGAAGGATTGTATCATGTTAAAAAAGAAATTTCACCTCAATTTCAGTCATTTTATTTCCAAAAAAAGTTATGTATAAATACTTTTTACAAGTCGCTAATTAGTCCAGGCATAATGGTTGTGTGCTCGACTATTGTGCAAGAATCCGAGTTCGACCCCAAACCAGGACATATCACTAGGAAAAAAGGGGTTAAGAAATGTTGTTAGTGCTCTCGTACGAATCTGACTCTCTCCACTGCTGCTAGACACACTTGCAGTGACTCAGCGCGCAGGTTCTACCAGGATAGCTCTGTCCCGCACCTCAGAGGTGTGTACCCTGCAGCAAAGCGGGAACAAGCGCGATAAAGAGTATTATTAGTATAAAAAGTAATTGACAGATAATAGGAAAGACAAAATTTTAATAAAAAAGAGAATAATAGAAAAAAGAACAGAAAACAAGGAAAGATAACAAAAAAAATGCTGAAAACATGTTTTACCTCAAAAGATAACGAATTAAAGGCTATTGCTTACATAATTGACAGAAAGAAACATAAAATAAAAAAATTTTTTACCGAGGTATGACAAGTATAATTTAATATTGATGATATTATGCCTGGGTTCAACTCCTCCCCGTAGACTTGCTTTTGTGCATATTTATTTATTCTTTAATCCACGCCCAGAGCATATTTTCCATTCATTCATTCATCAGGAATATATTAAGAATGCGAAAACACATGGAAGTTTACGCCCGGAATATAAAAAAAGAAATATAATGAGTTTGTTATGGAGGTGAGAAGGAAGTTTCATGAAAACAATTAGAGTGAACAGAATGAGGGGCCCCGTGCAATAGGGAAACGCGTCGCAGAGAAACGCGTCGCGTTTCGTGTTTTCCACGTCAAAGTTGTTTCAAACCATTTAATAAGGCGCTTCAAACCGTTTTTGGGTAGCGGTTATAACATTTTTTCAGAAAACGTTTTTAACAGTGACAGTTATTTTTCTGTGTGGGGAGGGATTGTTTTCAATGAGGAATTAACGCAGAGTATACAGTCATATGATTAAATGACTACTCAGTCAGAAGCTATCCCCGGGCGAAAACAAACTCAGGTATCCCTCTTTGATCGGGAGTACGAAAATATTAATTATAGACTCGGCCTACTGTTTAGCTCAGACAAGAGATCAACAAATGCGATTGATTCTGAGTTTTAAAGGGTCAATATTTTTGGTCTAATGGAGCGTTAAAATCCGAGAAGTACTCTTTTGTGTAAGATGGAGCAGAAATTTCGTTCGTTCATTTGTCATACCACGAATTCTCGTCGAATGCGTATAGACTACGGTGTTTTTTTCGATTGCTACTTCTCTTTCGAAAGTGAACAAATCAAATGCTTGCTAATAATAAGCAACAATACAAAAAACACCGTTATGTATTCGCATTTCACGGCAATTCGTGGTGAAACAAATAAAACTACTATGTTTCTGCTATCTTTATCTGACACCAGATAAATCATTTTTGATAATTTATCGATCTATAAATCTTTCTTCTTTATAAACTGGACATTGCCCCAAAACGTTTCGAATAAGTTGGAGGAACTCAAGAACGTCGCCGGAGTGGTCGACCTTTGACGGATACCTCGTCAAGAGTCATCAGGAAGGTCAGAGAACGCATTCATCGAAATCCCAAAAGAAGCATGAGAAAAATGGCTTGTGATATCCAAATTTCGGCAAGGTCGGTAAGGAGAATTGTTCACGAGGCTCTAGAGATAACCTCTTATCGATGTAGGAAGCGAGCCATGGTCACCGAGCGGAATAAAGAAGCAAGAAACAAAAAAAGCGCATATCTTGCTGGCACGGGAGGCACAGACAAACTTGAATGTACCATCTTCAGTGATGAGAAGCTTTTCATTGTTGAAGCTGCATTCAACTCTCAGAATACACGCGTTCTGGTTGTATCACAAACTCTGGCAGACGTTGGTGGTAGAATCGTCAACAGAACTCAACATCCAGCTAATGTTATGGTCCGGGAAGTCATCTGTGCCAGCAGCTAGAGCCCGCTTATTTTCATTGAGCCTAACGTCAAGGTAGATCGCCATTTGTACCTCAAAGAAAAGTCACAAGATGCTTGGAAGCATTGGGCAGATGCACACTTTAACGGAAGTCCCTACGTCTTTCAGCAAGACGGAGCACCTGCTCATACGGCCAAGTCAGTTCAAGAGTGATGCGCGGCGTCTCTCCCGGCATTCTTTTCGGAAGAGTAATGGCCGGATTCGTCGCCCGATCTCCCTAGACTATGCGGTCTGAGGGGACATGCAGGCCAAAGTCTGTGCTTCTCCTCACCACAACTTAGATTCTCTGAAAGCAGACCTGAAGAAGTACTGGGACAATCTTTCCCCGGACTATCTTCGTGCCGTGATCAACAAATACCCTGCAAGACTACGCGCTGTCGTACGATAACGGGTAGGCAGAATCGAATGAATTTGATACCACTTGATGATGTAAGTATTATGTATAAAAATGTGAATTTTAGTTCACTTGCTTCGCATGTAACCGAAATTCGGGTTAAAACATTTTGCGCTATCTTTACGCCCAACCCTGATGACTATGGTGTTAACAAGTAATGTCTTCATTGGAGCACGTGCTCTGTCGCGAGGCGATAATAAGCAGAGAGAAGAAACTATTCTAGTTACTTCTCATAACAATTGATTCGTAGTAAAAATGCGAGGCTGTTTCGGAGTTTCAGAGAAGATTCCTGTGACGCGGCGGATAATAGATAGTGAATTCTAATGCAAACATCGCGTTCATAGTTCACAAACCAAAGTGAAAAGTGCATAGATGAGGGGAATAAACGAGAGATTTTCTACGAAGCTTTTCCAATAGGATTCAAGTTATAGAAATATTTTCTCTTGCTTTCTTTTTTAGAAAAAAACACAGGTGATCCATTGGGTGAATTGTGTGCCAAAATAAATTCATAGATTGATGCCAATCAAGATCATTCTTGTCACGCCTATCTGGTAAACAAAAAGGGTCATTAAATACTCTTAAGGCAGTTACTTTTATCAAAATGAATTATGATTAAAATACCACACAGAAGAAACTAGTCCCGAATCGTGATCAAGTCAGTCACCTTTCTTTCTCTAACCGAGGAGGCGAACGCGTTATCAATCCAACTAAGCACTTATTCAATTACACGATTTGAAATTTTTTTTAAATAGCCGCTCTCGAGAAATACGAAAAGAAATTAGAGAAAAAGGGAGTATTCATAAAGCAGTGGTTTGAAGTTAAAGAGCGAGAAGGATGGAAACAAAAAGACTTCATCGCAGTGCAGCTGACAAAAGAAGGTGAGGTTAGTACAGTTCTCAGGCGATTGACAAAAGAACGTGAGAGTGGATTTATATTGCACCTCACACTTAAAAATATTGGTTTATTTTTTAAACCGTACAGCCTCGTCAGCGTAACCTTTACCTAAGCGTAAGCGAGAAAAAAACAGTAAAAAAATACCTGAAAGCCTAAGCCAGAGCGAAAAACAGTTTCAAAAACTGGAAGTTTTCACTGATATTTACATCCAACCTCGCCTTCTTTTGTCAATTGCCTGAAAAATTGCCTTTAACAGGAATAACATCACCTTTTCTTGATTGCCTCGTCGCAAGAACTATAGAGAGTTTGATGTTGTTAAAGGTTTTAGAGTTGTGGATTCTTCAAGGGATCTTAGGTAGTATTACAGAAGATGATGACATTTGAAGGGGGTAGAGGATGGTGGCATCACAAGCGTGGAGAGGTCAACGAATTGTTCAGTAGAAAAGTAGAGAGAAAACCATGTGCGCAATCAATCCACTTTTTTTTCTTTGCCGAAGTACGGCGATTTGAGCGAGTAAGAGACACACACACACACAGAGAGAGAGAGAGAGAGAGAGAGAGAGAGAGAGAGAGAGAGAGAGAGAGAATTGGAGAGATAGGAAAAAAGGGAGGTACACAGAGAAGTTAGCTATGGCCTGAGATCGCACGGCAGAGGTAGAGGAGAAAACTGGGCAAGACACTGAAACAATGAGAAAGGGAAAGGGGAAAATGCGCGTCAGAGGAACAGGAAATAAAGGATGAAAAAGGAAGTGGAATGGTACGTGTACCACATCACAACCAGTCTCCAAGCCGGGCTTGAGCTTCTCTCATTCACTCTTTGCAGAGTGAGGAGGAGAGACAGAGCAGGGGAGAGAAAAAGAGAATTTGAAAGATGAAGCAAAAAAGAGAGAGAGATAAAGAGACAAAAAAAATGAAGAGAGAACGAGAGAAAGAGACGGAGTGAGCACGAAGCAGAACACTCATAAATACCTTAAACAGAAAGTACTGTTATTTGAGCCTTTTTCACACCTTCCTGCTTGTGGTGTAATACGATTTTTAAAAACCATGATATCAATTTTTTTGCGGAGGAGAAACTAATATTGATTTTGTCAACCATCGATGTTTTTTAAAAGTTCATCAACGAATGCTGCAGAGGTAGACACAACAGCTTTGAGAGCGGTAGACGTGGAAGCAGAAGCGTCACAGGTACATGAGGCAGCCTGAAACAGATGCGGAGGTATCAGAGACAAAAGCGGACCAAGAAAGCGGTGAAAATGACTGCAGATGCAGCAAAAACGGCAGAGGAGAAACACATTAATGCAACGGTATCAAGCAGTTGAGGCAGAAGCGGAGGCTGCGCAAGAAAAATAGAAGCAGAAGCGGAGCAGGTAGAGTTGGAGTCGCAAAAGTAGTAGAGATAAAGGCTGCAGAGAGGGAAAAGCCAGGGGAGAACAATAAAGTTTTTCAATGGTTAAAATTCGATAAATATCATTTTTAAATTTTGTATCGAATGTAATTTTAGTTGATTAAAAATTTATTAATAAATGCATGGATACATAAGTTGATAATAAGCATTGAAGGCGTATCTAGTTGAACATTGTACAGTACCGCCCAAAATGTTAACATATATTGAATTATTGAACATAACTTTTTTCAAAAAAAACGAATGAAGCTCAAATTTTCAGATATTTTTACAAGCCAAGTTCACATGTTTCGAGTGATAGAACAACTTTGGAAAATGTTTTATTAGGTTCATTCGTTAAAAAAATGGAAATAGTAAAAAGTGCTTATAGAGATGTTCAATTTTTTTCGAAGTATTAAAACAAATATTCTAGTATTTGGTGGCATATCCTTTGCAGTCAATGACTGCCTGACATCTACGAGGCATAGAATCAATCAAAGAGTTAATGGTTACTTGCGAAATCGCCTTCCATTCCTCCTCTAGCTGCTTAAACTTTTCATCAGCATTTCTGCATGTTTTTCCCGTCAATTTTCGTTGCAAATGTTCCCATAAATGTTCGATGATGTTCAAATCGGGAGGCTGGCTCGGCCAGTCCAAAACATCCAAATGCCGACGGCGAAACCAGTTCTGAACGTGCTGAGGTCGATGTTTCGGGTCGTTATCTTGTTGAAAGGTGAACCCACGACCGAATTCGGAGAGGGCCCAAGGGCGCATAGTGCTTTCCATTATGTTCTCATAGCCGTAACGATCGAGATTTCCGACAATACGTCTCAGTGGACCCATGCCGCTGGCGGAAAAACAGCCCCAGACCATCACAGAACCACCGCCATGTTTGACTGTGAGCGACTGGTATTGCGGCAGGAAACGCTTGCCCGCTGGACGTCTTACCCACCTCAGACCGTCACTGCAGAACATATTAAACTTGGATTCATCGCTCCAAACAATCTGAGACCACTCACGGCGTGTCCAACTGAGGTGATCCTTAGCCCACTGAACTCGAACTTTACGATTTTTTCGCTGCTGAAAGGCTTCTTTGCAGGCCGCCTTCCATTCAGTCCAGCGGCTTGCAAACGGCGTTTGATGGTAGTTATTGAAGGAGCAGGAGTCGCGGGCCTTGATATGACAGCTTGAATGTCTTTAGCAGTGCGTTTCGGGTCTTCGCGAGATGCGCGCAGGATGCTTCGGTCCATGTACCTCGAAGTTACGCGGGGTCTCCCCGAACTTGTCTTCACGATGACTCGTCCCTGCATTTTTTGTGTTCCAAAGTTATTCAGTTGTATAAAATTCGTTTACCTGGGTTCGAAAACGCCGGAGGATACGGGAGATAGCGCTCTGAGTTACCCCGAACTGCTGGGCGAGCTCGCTCTGTGACCGGCCCTGTTTCGCCCCAGCAACAACAGGTTCTTACATTCTTTTACTTGTATTTCGATGTCCAACAGTTCGAACCATGACTTGAAACAAAATTTTTATGAATGAAGTTCGAAAAACAAATAAAAAATCAACAAAAAAATCATGGAGAAAAAACTGAAAAATGGAAGATATACCAATTTTGGTGTATTTCTTGGAGATAATTAATAAATCACTCCAAATGGTGTCCGGTACGGTACAGACACCCCAAAAAACTTCTGTGAAAATTTGAGCTTTGAATTTTATCTTTGAAAAAAGTTATGTTCAATAATTCAATATATGTTAACATTTTGGGCGGTACTGTATGTATGTAAGTGTGCTAAGAGATGATGACGAGGAATGGAGTAAGAGTACAGAAGGGGAAGGACTTGGCCAAATAAAACACTGCATGAGCAGCCAAGGACAATACGAGTGAGTCAGTAATGGTTTTCATCGAGTTTAATCATCATCATGTTTTGTTCACCACAACCGTGTGAGACGCCTGATTCCTTCTCCTTGGCAGGTAAAAATTAAGAGCGCGAAAAAAGACGAACCTTACCATTTCGCTAGAAATTCTAGCAATCAATGGATCAAATGATGCTTCATCTAATACTTTGTTGAACCCCTAAGATTCCAACAACATCCTGATTACTTGTATATTTATTTGTCCGGGCAGAAAATAGTGACAGTTGGCAGGTATCACGTTTTCCATTTCAAAATTTTTTAAAATCTGCCAAGTTTTGTGAGGAAGTACCGTGAACGTACAATTTTTGCAAGATAGTCACGTTTTTGATTTCAAAAACCAAGTGCCTCAGAGTAACTATTACATAGAAAAAAATCTTCTCAATTGTGGCATCTTTCCGTCTTCTACAGCTCACAATATTTCAACTGTCCCAGTAGTTATTAAAGTCTATGTTCTTCAAACATACGAATGGGTGAGTCGAGGCGCCAGTGAAATAACAAGCTTCTCCGGTTAACAAATCTCGCGAAGAGGATCGCCGACTGCGGTCCGAGTGTAGACGGAGAAAATTTCTCCGAACTCAAAAGGATCCTCACCAAACTCCCCCAAAGAAGTCCCCTTCAAAGGAGCTATGGGTAAACAACAACAACAACATAGGAATGAAGATTATTTATCCATCGATAGTTATTGTTAAAACTTGAAAACTTAGTTATCACTTTTGG
Organism: Allodiplogaster pararmata; assembly: GCA_964056735.1. Classification (NCBI taxonomy): domain Eukaryota; kingdom Metazoa; phylum Nematoda; class Chromadorea; order Rhabditida; family Diplogasteridae; genus Allodiplogaster; species Allodiplogaster pararmata. The sequence continues at coordinate 9,269,802 of OZ057408.1, read as the reverse complement.
ATTTCTCAAATGACTAAATTTCTATATATAAAAAACTGGAAGCTTAAATATTTACATTTGATAAACATAAAAATGTACACATGATAATCTTCAAAACTCAATATTTTCAGTGGAAACAGTAAGATATAGATCACTCATGAAAGACCTGAAACAACATCCATAATAAATTCTTAATAAATATGCTGGAGGACGCGCAAGAATAAATATGAAGCCCTTATACTTCATGGATCACAACAAAATTTGTTCAGAAAAAATCAACGCATGTCTTTCCCTCTCTTGAAACCCGCCTTAGCCGGAATTCACATTCTTACAGGATGATTCAACAGTCTAACTTTCTACGGTAACAAATATCGATCAGCCATGGGACACTTGGCTCGGAGCGCGTCTCGTGAAGGCGCGTCCAAGCGAATTCGAATGGAACTTCGGCCAGAAATGGTGGAGAGAAGGCATGCCAACTGCAAGTTTTTGTATCGAAAGCCTAACTCGCATTTCTCTATAAAAAGCGTTTTTCGTGCTTTTTCATCAGCATTCAACACAGAAATAGAAAATGCAAAATTTTCCTTTGTTTCCGTTTCACTTCAAGTCTGGTAAAACTATAGTTTGGTCCGTTTCACTTCAAGTCTGGTAAAACTATAGTTTGGTCCGTTTCACTTCAAGTCTGGTAAAACTATAGTTTGGTCCGTTTCACTTCAAGTCTGGTAAAACTATAGTTTGGTCCGTTTCACTTCAAGTCTGGTAAAACTATAGTTTGGTCCGTTTCACTTCAAGTCTGGTAAAACTATAGTTTGGTCCGAAACACTTAATTTTGTTTTTCTTTCTCGATGTACATATAATTGATTGCCCCCACGTTTAAAAACGATAGAAATCTAGAATAACGAAATAGCATCTCACGTGTTTTCCTGATCCTAATATACCGTAACTTGCCTTCTTATACATCATTATAATATCCAGTCAACTCAAACTACTAAATCGCGAACGTAATTGTTTTGTACCAAACTCTGAATTTTCAACGGTTATCATATAAGATGAATTTTGGTAAGCTTACTTTAGCGACAGAGATGAGGGCACAATCCCTCACATCTACCGTAGTCGATTGAGTGCAACCGGCAGCAGCTTCTACCACCTTAAAAAACTACTGTAACTGCAGCTTAACTCTTGAACGAGGTTTCCAGAACATTTATAAGAAAGGGATTAAGAGCAGATTTACGCACTCTTTGAAACATCAGCCAGTAAATATTAACTCTGTTTTAACCACTCCATCTTTTCTTTTCATAAAGTGGAATCAACGACTCACTTTATTCTATGCATGCTCTTTGAGCAACATCTTACAATACCCGCCTTTGGTTTTAAACAATAAAAGAAGACGTGTTTACTAAGATCATTGCAGTTTTGATCAGGGTGAACCTCTCACCCGCAGTGTTGGTGGAAAGTCTATGCACTCTCCAAAAGATCCGTAAAACATTCAAACCTATGCACTCGGAAAACTTTTTCCGGTTTTTAACTGGGAGAATTTTAAGACATTGCGGGAAAAAAGTCTAAATTTTTTAAAATTGGAAAATCCATGCGCTCGAGAAAAATTGCACGGGTGGTAAGAAACGCCCTGGTTTTGATTTTCGCTTCTTCAAAAAAAAAGCCTTAACTCAAGATGTAGTGATAAACTGGAAGACTCGTTGTGTGAAATATCTTCTCTACCAGGCGTCACTGCCTTAAAACTGTGTAACTGAGCATTTGAAGATGTGTGAAATAGTAAACTTCAACACAATTTCGAGCTAAGGTTACTGAGGTTCATATTCAAACTATCGCAAAGAAAAAAGTTTTTCAAATGAATGGGATCGAACCTCAACGTCTCTCATACTTTTACCTAGGTATAATAGAAACGGTTCGACCTCGATGGGCGCCATGGTTGAGGAGACGTCGAGTCTGTTGAGAGACTTGGTCTGCCTCACCCATTGAGCGAGCGAATTCCAGCTGGACTGCGAGAGTTGACACATGGACAGTGAGAGAGACGAGAGCGAGGGTAGCCATGTCTCCTGTAGACATATCCTCTTCATATCCCCATCTCATCAGTAGACCTACCATCTTCAGAAATGACACAATGGTTCAATTAAGCTTCAAAAAAACTTACCAGACAGGGTGTTTCTCTGACCCGCCCCGCGGGTAAGAAAAATCTATATGTTTTCCAAAAACCCTGAAAAACATTGAAATCTATGCGCTTGGAAAAATTTTTTCTTGGATTTTTCGTGGAGAAGAACACATAAGTGACTGCAGAAAAGATCTTCAAAAATGCTTGTATGTACACCCTGTTCACCACCAGAAGAACATAGGAAATAGAAACTGTTTACTCTCCTACGGAAAGAAAGAAAGAAACACCACACTACAGGGAAGTGGAATGAGAGGATAGCAGAAGCTGCGATGTTGAGGTGTGTGTACTTCGGATGCACCCCCTCCCCGTCCACGCCAGTCAGCACATCGATGTCTTCCTGGGTCAGCCAACGACAATTGGACATCGTCAGCTTGCGGAGTCTCGGTAGACCTGCATGGAGATCATTTCATACCAATCGATACATTCGATCCCATTTGTCATCGGCGTCAAAAGATTCATTCTCACTCTAATTTTCTCACACTTAGTAGGATTATCACTTAATTTTAGTTCTTCAGTATGTCTTCAACTACTTCAGAGGTAGACCACTTTTAATCTCGGCGGAGCTATATTATGTCATTCTGATTTACTCTATCGAAGCTCTCTTCATGTATGTAACAAGTACCTCTGAGCTTGAGGAAGAGAATTTCTGATCGCCTGAGGGCATCGATTCCGCAGAAGACGAACTCGATGAGAGAAGGAAAGGCGTTCAGAAAAGAGGCGACTCTTTCCCCATCGCTCAGGGCGACGTTCAGCGACAGATCCAAAAGGCGAACGCTGCGACAGTTCTGCCCCATCTCCTGAAAGCACGCTCATCACAGAAACCTTCAGAGAGTGCAGTGAAACTAACTGGAAACTAACTGGAACAAACTACAAATCTGCCAAAATAAAGCTATCAGGACTGCCACTGGGAACCTAGAGTTGGCCGGTACCCATCATCTCTCTCACGAAGCCAAGATCCTACCAGTTAAACTTCATAACACGATGATTGTTGTTGTTGTCTTGCCCAACGGGTAGATCTTCCTTCGCGAGACACTGGAGGAAGTCGTTGAAGTTCTCGACCCTCCAGCGTTAACACGATGATTAGCCGACAGTTCTTGGCAGATGCAAGGATAAGGAAGGACCATCCATCGAACAAGCTGTGTTCGAAACCAAAGCCCCCAAGAAGGATCAGGAAGCACATCAAAGATGCCGAACTGAACCTGCCTAAGAATGACAGCAAAGAAACTCTGAGAAGAATCCATAGAGATATGGTCAGAGATTTCCTAAGATCCTGTCCGCCAAACCTGGTTATCAATGCTAGACCTCCTCTATTACATAAATCTGTGACCTCACTATCTAGAGAAGATCAAGTGACCCTATCACAACAACGCAGTGGGTACTCTAGCAAGTTGCAAAGCTACCTGCATAGGATCGGAGTAGCCTCCACCCAGTATGCCCCAGATGCATGCTAGAAGAACATACATCCTCCCATCTGTTTGATTGTGCTAGCAACCCGACCTCACTCAAGCCAATAGACTTATGGAGGAAACCACTCAAAGCTTTGGAGGTAATCAATCAATAGCCTCGCTAGTCATTTACCCGGGCATATTCGCGATGTTGTTCTTAATTGTATGTATACCTATCACTTCTGTCCTCGATTGTTCATTTACTTCAACTAGACAATATACTATCGTTAGATTAGATTATTCGTTGACTTGATGTTTTTAAAAAAATAAGAAAATGGAGAGAAAAAAAGAGAATGTGAGAATCGAGAGCAATGAAGTCAAGAAATCTACCGTGGGCCACTCGCATGCGAGGACTTCCTGAGGGCAAACAACAACAACAAAGTGTAGTGAACTGCTAGAACTGGTAGCTTATTGGTTAGGTATAACCCGGTGAGCGGAGGTAGTTAGTTCGGTCCTCATGCAATCACCGATTTGGCACGAGCATATTTTGTTCATCTGTGCACACCAGGAGGCACAACTATCAGAGTAATCAACCAGCGAATCGCAGCAGTTAAGTACATACAATATAAGAGGTCGTTGCTTGTTCAACTACCCGATTAACAAACTTTGTTACTGCTTACGATTAAATTATTCCCCCGTTTTGGAAGACTCCTATAAGTATCGGTAGAAGGAAACAGGTAAGTGACTTCTTAGTCGAAGACTCCTATAAGTATCGGTAGAAGGAAACAGGTAAGTGACTTCTTAGTCGATTTTCATCTTCCGGTGAATCCTGCAACTCATATACTAAGCTTTCACTTCATTCGCCCATCTTGTTGCTCTATATCTCTCTTACCCTACCTTATAATCTTAAATTTGACTAAACCTGGTTAACTAACTCAATATCTACATATAAAACACGGAAAAACCAGACAACTTTAGAGACCAAAAATTAAAAAATTTACACGAGAAGTTGAAACTCTGCGCTTAACAGTGCTATTTGCATTTCAGACTCGCCTCTACCTCATCTAACACGAATCAAATTCTAACCTGAATGAGTGTCTCCAGTAGTTCGTCATCGAGATTGCAAGCCCTGATGCTAAAGTCGATACAGTTCTTGCCGAGCTCGCTCAGAGCTCTCAGTGCGCACTCGTTCAAGTCTTCAAGTCAAACTTTTACTTCACTAGAATATTAACATTGAACTTACACTTTCATTGTATGAATCTCGCGAAGAATTTTTATGTATGTAAATCTGTATTAACTCCAAAAGTTTGAACTTAATCACTAAGGTGACAGTTATTCATTATACCTAAACCACGTGAAAATGAATAAATGAATGAATAGTGCAAAATAAAAAAAATGTTTTTCTTCGCTTTCAATAACGTATAACTGTGTATAACAAGTTAAAGATTCATGCAAAGACTATCTTAGTTCTTAAACCCACGCTTGAAGTGGTTTTGACCGGTAACAAATTTTATCGGAAAAAGCTAAACAAGTGAAAGTTTTTTTTCGATGAATAACGTAGAAATGGCTTGAGCGCTGCCCTTATGGCTCAACTTACCCCATTTCTCAATGGCGATCCTCTCGACTCTTCCGCCACGACTTCTCCCTATTTTTATAGCTCGCCAGAAAGCTTCCTCTGTTCTTCTGCAAGAATAAATACTTTAAAAAATAATATAATACTAATAACCATGATAATTATTAACTTTTTTATTAAATATTAATGAAATTGATAGTGATAAAAAATTTTCTCGCGCTTTTTACCGCCTCGCGGCAGAGAACGTCTTAGATTTTTTTTCATGTCAACATTATTCAAACTTCGTAACCAGGCTTCTTGCCTTTGAACTGTGCGCCTGAGCATTAATAGAACTTTTTGGAGGAGCGACATTTTCCGAATTGTTTTAGTTTCGAGGAGGTTTCGAATATTCCTCATAGACGATTTGCAGAATCATTCGTTAAAGTGAAGTCGTGGCATAATTGGTAGTATGTTAGACCATTGTGCGAAGAGTCCCGAGTTCGACTCCCACCCCGGAAAGATCCACCCAAACCAAGGGGGTTAAGAAATGTTGGTAGTGCTCATGTACGAATCTGACTCTCCCCACTGCTGCTAATCACACTAGCAGTGATCTAGCAGGCAGCCACTGGTTCTACCAGGATAGGTCTGTCTTATAAAATAACTGATTTTATTTTGGAACACAATAACTTTCTAACAGCGTTTTTTTCCAAGCAGATTCAAGCGTCATCCAGGTCAACAACGCTTTCATGAATTGAAGAACATGATAAGAGAGAAAGTATGCATCTCAGGGGAGCGCGTACCTTGCCGCGAGGCGGGAACAAGCGCGAGGAAGATAATTCGTTAAAGTGAATGCCTGAGTCGATGGAAAGCTAACGAGAAGTGAAGAGCAGATAAGGTAACAAATGTTGGCAATATTTATGAGAGTTTAATCAATCAATCATTTATTCCAATTCACATGATAGAATAGCACATATGTACATGCATTAATGAACTTGGATCGCTGTCACGGATGTGAGTTCAGCTATATTCGAAAAACATTTAGAGGATAGTTCATTTCTCATTAGTATACGCTCTTCGCTTGATAGAGCGATCGCTTTTTTACTAATCGCAAGCAATCTATGGTCATTCACTGTAATTTTTTTCTAAACTGTCTTATTCCATCGTGGTAATAACTCAAGAACCGAGACCTACCAACCTTGAAACGGCGACTTCTTTCACCTCCAAAATTCCATCGTCGTGGAACTTCTTGAGGGTGACCATCAGAGATCCGCCTTTGTCACACTCATCTGAACAAGGCTATACAGTCTCATCCGCACATAACATTGCTAAGTTAATGATGTTTCTTAAACACACACCGAAAAAAACTTCTCAAAAATCTCATGACAAGAACTCTGTGTTTCAATAGTTTTCTCTTCTTAATATCAAACATGTCGCCATTCGCTCCTCAATATATTATACTTATTAGTATAATTGGTCTGGAAGCTTTTCCAGTGTATGATGTTCATTTTAAAATATTGATTACCATGTTGTAATCTCTCACCATCCGTTGTATGTCTGAACAATTAAAACTGGAATAAAGAATAAAGAGTGAAGAATAACAAACAGCCTGCTAAAAGCACTTTAAATTTCTCGAGGAATTTTATCCGAAGATGAGTGACTCGAGTAACTGGCAAAATCATTCAATACTTATGAAGTTCATCAAACGAACCAGAATTTAGACACCGTAAATAAGGGCTAGATTCGAATCAAAATACATTCAAAGCCGCAAAAAATCGTTCACAAGTTCAGAATAATTAGCTTCCCTGTTTAGAATAGCGAATAAAATGAATGAATTTGATTTATAACACGGAAAAAACTAGTCCACAGAGCGGACTTGAACCCAGCCATCTCGTTCTGACCGGGAGTGAAGCGAGCATCAAATACACTGCCAAGGACGAAATGATTTATCCATGAAATAAAGCGCTATATCAGAGACTCAGAAAAATCGTACTCTCATTCACGCACGCTCATGAAGCGGATATCTTAAAACTCTTCATATGGCGATCAAGGGAACATTTGTAAATAACTTCTAATTTTTTAAAACCTGAGCTATACTGGGTTGGTAACAAGGAAAGGATCATCTTCCTTCATGATTGTTTAGAAATTGACAGTAATTGAATCTACAGATGACCTTTTTCAAGATTTGAAGACTTCTCCCTCTATATAAACATCTTCCTTTACTTCAAAATTCGAATTCACCACAATCCTTGTCGAATTGAGCCATCATTGTGAGTTCGTGGAGACGGCAAATAACGGCAAGTTGACCTGAAGTCAAAAGTTAGATAAGATAACTCTGTTTCTAGAAAATTAGTCTTGTTCAGCTGAGCAGAATAAATCCTTATATGGCTGACTTTTTCTGGCTTCATGACTCATATTGGCTGACTTTCTCTGGCTCCATGACTCAGTCTTCCATGGCTGACTTTCTCTGGCTCCATGACTCAGTCTTCCATGGCTGACTTTCTCTGGCTCCATGACTCAGTCTTCCATGGCTGACTTTCTCTGGCTCGATGACTCAGTCTTCCATGGCTGACTTTCTCTGGCTCGATGACTCAGTCTTCCATGGCTGACTTTCTCTGGCTCCATGACTCAGTCTTCCATGGCTGACTTTCTCTGGCTCCATGACTCAGTCTTCCATGGCTGACTTTCTTTGGCTCCATGACTCAGTCTTCCATGGCTGACTTTCTCTGGCTCCATGACTCAGTCTTCCATGGCTGACTTTCTCTGGCTCGGTGACTCAGTCTTCCATGGCTGACTTTCTCTGGCTCCATGACTCAGTCTTCCATGGCTGACTTTCTCTGGCTCCATGACTCAGTCTTCCATGGCTGAATTTCTCTGGCTCCATGACTCAGTCTTCCATGGCTGACTTTCTCTGGCTCGATGACTCAGTCTTCCATGGCTGACTTTCTCTGGCTCGATGACTCAGTCTTCCATGGCTGACTTTCTCTGGCTCCATGACTCACTCTTTCATGTTGTTGTTGTTGCCGGCAAGCGTCTCGCATCGAAGAGAGTCGGCTATGGAAAGCCGCTCTCTCCCTTTTTTTCTTCTCAGTACATCTTTTCTTCTTTCCTTCACAATAGTCTCAGAAATGAGGCTACATCTTTTGGTTTCCTCCAGAGATCTTCCAACGTGAGTGTTGTTTGACGTTTTGCACATTTGAAGAGATGGGCCTTGTCGTGCGGTGCATTGAGGCAGTCTGGGCAGTAGTCAGGTATCGATTCATCGATCCGGTGTAAGTAATGGTTGATGTACCTGCTGTAGCCTGAGCGAAGTTGGCTCAGCGTGCAGCGGGCGTTTCTCGAGAGTTCCACTTCACTCACTATTTCATGGCTGACATTCTCTGGCTCCATGACTCACTTTTTGATGGTTGACTTTCTTTGGCTCGATGACTCATTCATCCATGGCTAACTTTCTCTGGCTCCATGACTCACTTTCTCTTGGCTGACTTTCTCTGGCTCCATTACCCACTCTGTCATGGCTGACCATGATTTTCACAAGATTTACTATCTCTTCTGATACAATAATATCTCTTCGATAACTCACCATTGTGTTGAGGGAGAAGAAGTGAAGAGAGGGGGATTTCCCCGTGCAATTCCACACCATCCTGCCAAAATGAATGCGTGTTGGAGCCAACTTCAGAAGAGCACAATGATGTCAGAGAGCTCACCAGAGAGTCTCTGCAGAAACGCGTTAATTGAGTTCAGGAAACTATCATCTCAAGACTCGCAGAACAGAAGTCCCTGTTTCCAGGGTTCCGAATTCAATCCCTTCCATTTGAATGTAACCTTTCCGTTAAAAGCGAGACATAGCAAACACCTAAATATGTTGGTGGTAGGATGGTCACGTTGTTAAGATGGTTTCATAACTTTCAAGAGCGGACCTACATTCTAACCACTTTCAGAGAACTACATTATTTTGAGAAACATTTCAATTAATCAATAATCACCCACGGGTGAGCGGAAAGGAGTTTGGGCGGGCGCCATCGCACTTCCGTCCCCACATATCCGAATTCCAGCTTCACCATCATTCTTCTGAAATGAACTCCTATTTGAATATTTAAACAAGATAAAGCAGTGGATCAGCATTTTCCAACTTAACTTAGCATCTTTTTTATAAGGCTATCTTTTTTCTAGATTAACTATTGTATCGAAAGAAAGTGTCATCATGTCACTATAAACACCAGCAAAGACCCAGGTAGCAGCGACTGGTTCCATCAGGATAACTCCAAGAAACCCGAACCCTGCTCGTTCTGGGAACCACTAACTGCGATCCCAATGCTTCGAGCTTTTTTTGCATTCGAAAATTGAAGCACGAAAGTCTTCTTTAATTTTTATGCGACTTGCAGCGATTCTACTAAATCGACAAAGTTCTTAGTAAATGGGGTGTAAACACAATGAATCAGTCTTCCGTGAGGAGACTAACCGTTCTTTTGGAGGTGAGAGACAGCTACTTGAGGAGGGCGGTGTTTGCAGCATTGTCAAGGGCTCTGGAAATGTTCATTGCTTGTGACCGCCTTTTTGGTAGTGCATTTGCCTCGCTGCCTAAGCTGTTTAGACACCGCTACGCCACTTCACACGATTCAAGGGATGTTGTTCTGACCAGGAATGGTTTTTTTTTTGTTTTCGAATTTTAAATTTTTTCGAAAATTTGTAAAGAGCTTCAAATCGTTTTTGGAAATGAACTTGAATGTTTACTGGGAGGTAGGATGGTTTGAATACTATTTATTGACTTAATATGGACTTTTTGCCTTTAAACTTTTTTTTAAAAAAATCTTTGCTAAGGCGTTTTTTTTAAAACTAGTTTTTACAAAGCGCAGCTGGACTTTCAGTGAATAGTAATTGAGTGCGAGTGTTAGGGGCCTTTTCCTTATTCAATGGAGAGGCATGATTTGAAAACTTCTATTTAGTACAATCCCGTAGTGAACAATTTTTTTAAAAGTGATTTTTGAGATTTACTATGTTCCAAAACAACAGCTTATAAAAACGAAATTAATTTTTTTACCAACTTTTATTCAGTTATTTTCGAATTTTTTGAGTTATTTTTTCTCGAAAAAAAAATTCGAATTTTTTTAACATATTCCTGGTTCTGACCCATAAACGCCATGTCTAGTTTAAAACTGTGAACACGAGTAGCTGCTAATTCTGCAATGAATTTGAAAATGAAATCTCCTCGAATGAGTTTAACATAAATTTTATTTCCATACCTTGAGCTTTCTTCATCTCATAAAATACTTGTGCTTTTATCTTTGAACTACTTGGAAGAACAACAAATCTAACTCAACGCCGAGATCAATAAATCCAAACATTTTTCCGACCACACAGGCTCTAATAATGTTTTCTGAAAGTAACTGATTGGACTGGTCTCGGGTCGAGTGTAAGATGAGAAGAGCGAGAGAGACCTCTTCGATGAAGGGGTACTATCTCTGCTGTACCTCGGCGTTATTCCCCTCTTCACTTCTTCGTTCCTTAAAATTTTCTATCTTAGATCCAATTTCTTTCCTTTTTCATTCTCATCCCTCGCTCAAAATTCCTTTTTTTTAAACATAAGAAACTTCAACAGTAATCAATGAAGTTTCGCACCAAATAAATATTTAAAAACAACTTATGGTTTCATTGAACTGAACGAAATGCCTCTTCATCTCTTCCGATTTAACTTTTATCATCCTGCACCTCAGGAGAGCGCGTACCCTGCCGCGAGGCGGGAACATGCGCGAGGAAGATTATTATATCTCTTCCGATTTAAATATATTTCTCCGTTCTCGTTTTCTTTGATATTCAACTCAGGGTTTTTTGTGTACCAGAGCTCTTCCTCTCAGCTTCTCCGCTGCTTCAGTTTTCAAGAAATTTCCAGATAAGTATGCACTTGAACAGCTGCGATTTCTTGGCTTTTCTAGTTCATAATTTTCCCTCTTCATATCTCCATGAAAGTTGCCGAGAACTTCTCTCGAATTTTGTCGTCGTTTGAGCCCTTCGTGATGGATACAACCTCCAGTCTGTCATCTTCATAACCTGTCTCACCTCACAATCATTCGCGTAATGACCATATCTTTAAAACAACCAACTAGAAGATGCTGTGCTGACCTTTTCCCTCTTAGCTCCGCTTCTGTCCAGCTTCTCTTACGCGTGTTGAACTTCTGCCTCGGAGCAAGATCTTCTTCTTCTTCCCCCTCTGAGTTGGTATTCTCTCCAAATTCTCCCCCATGTTCTTCAGAAAACTCTGCTTCTTCATTATCATCGACAATGCGAACTGCAGCTCCGTCATAATGACCCACTTCAGGCTGATTTCGACCTGCCTTTCTATCTCCTGCAATTTCATCATTTCCTCTTTTCTTTTCTTCTTTCGCTCTTTTTTCTCGCTCAACAAAAGAGATGATTTTCTTTCCATGGTTTTTATTCTTCTTTTCTCCTGCATTGAAGCTAAGAAAGAAAAAATATCTGCCATAGACGACCTCAACACTTAAGTTTGACGTGATAGAAAAAACAGCAAATTTTACAGATGAATAGATTGCTGAGTAATGTAATAGCATAACCCGGTCACTTTCAGCATCTAAAACACTCACCGACTCTAGAGCGACTGAGCATCAGAAAATCATCCTCGTCACTCTCCGACTCTACATCTGGATCCTCGTCGGCCACTTCTCCTACAAAACATGGATTTCTCTTATAAAATAACTGATTTTATTTTGGAACACAATAACTTTCTAACAGCGTTTTTTTCCAAGCAGATTCAAGCGTCATCCAGGTCAACAACGCTTTCATGAATTGAAGAACATGATAAGAGAGAAAGTATTGAACGCTTGCTTATTAATAACAATAATAAACGTAGACCAGAGAAAGGCTTATCATGAGGGAACGTAACACTTAGGGAAGATACCGAGGACGTCCGTTCAAATCACAGATTGCCATACTATCAAAGAATTCGTTAAATAAAAAAAATTTTCGAGAGCGCATACATTTCATCCTTAGGCTTTTCAGAAAACACTGATTTTTTAACCTCGGTGTTAGGAGGGAATGGAAAAGTAAAAGATCACAAGTCAGTTCTGTATTATCAATCGTTGGCTCTCTTACTCACCGGAAATGAGATGAATATCTTCGTTGCTCCGCCGCTTTGTTTTGCTGCCGAGACCTTCGATTGTAGACTCAAAAAGTACAGGTTCATTTGAAAACAGCAAATTTAGTATTTGCAACAACAACAACAAAAAGAAATAGATGAGATAAAGCACCCCTAATTCACAGTATTCTAGTTTGTCCCGACTAAGACAGACTTGTGTGCTCTCTGAATGGATCAATCAGAGAGCGCATAGGAGATATAAATAAGTATTATAATTTTGGCAGAGAAAAAAATTGAAAAAGAACTGTTGACTACTACACAGAAAACTATGAGTTTCTTCGATTGATGAGCCACTTTGGTAATAAAATACTTTATATCTTATGGTTCATGTCTACCTCGATTAACTGAGCAGGTTTCTTTCCGGCCAGCCCTAAAATTATGCAGAGTGAAAAGACCATTTTTCGAAGTAGGACCCGCAAAAAGTAAAAATTCTCCACACTAGTTTCTTGTATTTTTCGAAGTAGGAGAAACACTGAAGACAAAAAATCGAAGCACCTCAGACGACTGAATAGGAATCTTCTCGTATTGAATGACTGATAAAAAGCTGGTTTTTCGTTAAAAATCTCCGTCAAAACTAACACCATTCTCGGATATCTTACCCGTCATTCAGGAATATTCTTTCACCCGTACTACGGATGACATATGTAAAGCGCTATCTTTAAATAAACTCGCTTTCAATTTTTATTTATTAACTACAGGTTATTTTTTGTTGCTTTAAACGCATTTCCCGTAACTCGCCGGTTGGTTGAACTCAGCCTGCTGAAGGCTCTTAGTGATTTTCAAGAGGAAATCTAATGCGTGTTTCGAGTAAGTAAATAACAATCAATTCCATCACTATTGGAATCGGATACTCATCGAATGGTAATGTCCAGCCAGCTCTCAATCTGCTACAGATGGAGGAGCCGTACCTTGTAGGCATGGAGATTCCTCTGACTCGGGGAGACTCCTCTCTCATTCCTCCCTCTCCTCTCGCTCCCCTCACTTCGATAGTATGTCCGAGGAGGAAGAGGTCCTATCCGCACAGGGAAGTTCTCTGCGAAATTCCAATTCTCTCCGATTATTCATGAAGTCAAAGTAGAATGCGTATTATTACGGTTCCATGACTTCACGCACCCGGATTTCGCATTGTTTTTCTCCAATGCTCTAACTATGTGGCTGGTCGTTGTATACGGTCTCGTGCTAAGCCGTACGGCCTCGTTAGCGTAATCTTTACCAGAGCCTCAGCACAAATTCCATTGAAAATTTCATGGAAATATTTCGATTGCGAAATTTAGGGTGTGAGTTGTCATGGTGCGAAATGTCGTGATACCTATTACATACATATACAGGGTGGGACGTATATATAACGACAAATGGTTTTACCCAAATTTTGGTCAAACATATGTGTAGCAATCGAGCACAAACTCACAACTTTTATTCAAAACATATACATATCGTGGAAAGTATCAAAATCATTAGATTTTGTCACCTCATTCTCGCACTACAGCGCATAGTCTCTCAAGGTATTCACCGATAACGGCACGAAGGCCGTCCGGTGAAAGATGGTTTAAGTTTTTTTTAGTTGGAGTGAACTCGATTTCGATGATGCTACAGCCGATGATGCTACAACCCACAAGTTCACGCCATCGCAAGGAACCGGTTCACCTTCACCGGTATCAAGCGCGTCCTCAGGTGGGGGAAGGAGTGATGTCTCTTTGCAAATTTGCATTGGAGATAGCGGGCTTGCCCGTCACGGACCAAAATTGGATAGTATACTTCGTCAAAGGAGGGCGATGCCGGACTGGAGTGGGCATGCCCCCGGATAAAACATCAGCCGATGCTCCCCTATACTCTATAATGGAGAAACGAGGCGCCAGTAAAACCTCCTCTTGCCCTTCTCCGGTTAACGAATAAGTCTCGCGAAGAAGATCGCCGACTGCGGTGCGAATGTAGACGGAGAAAAATTCTCCGGGCTCCTCCTCACTATCCCAAAAGACTCCCCTCGACAGGAACTATGGGCAAACAGCAACAGTTGGAGTGAGAAGCACAGACTTTGGCTTATATTGTTCCCAAATCACTGAGTCTACATTATTCGAATCCAGCGACGATGCCGGCCGTTCCTCTTCTGGATTGAATGGCGGGAGAAACGGTACGCACCACTCTTGAACTAATTTGAACGTTTGAGAAGGAGCTCCATCCTGTTGAAAAACATATGACTTTCGGTTGAAATGTGCATCAGCGTAAGACTTCAGAGCATTTTGTAACCCGGTTTTTAGATAGACATGGCAATCTAAACTTACGTTAAGATCTATGAAAACAATTGAAATCTTTCTGCTTGTTGTTGTTGTTGCCGGCAAGCATCCCGCATCGAAGACTTGGTTATGAACGCTCTCTTTGATGAGAGAAGTTCTCGTGTTCTTCGGACAAGATGCGTCCGGAGAAGGGTTTTGGTGTCCTTTGCAGTCCTGAGACTGTCATGCTGCACCTTGTGAAGGCGGACATCGTTGTAGCAACCTGTTCATGCTATAGGCCTTGTGATTGGGTGGTCAAGCCGGCCTAGCATCGTTTTTGGTGGGAGTATAGACGACTCCCCTGTCGTTGACCGTAGATAGGCAAGAGGCTATTTGACTGGCGCCTATAGTGGAGTATCGGCTGATGTTTTGTCCGGTGGCATGCCCAGGCCGGTCCGGCATCGCCCTCCTTTGACGAGCTATACTAACTCTTTCTGCTAGAACAGATGGCTCAATAGACTAGCTGGATGTTGAGTTCTCCTGAAAATTTCTACCTTCAAAATTTGCCAGAGTTGGTTATACAGCCAATAAGCGTGTATTTCAGAAGTTGAATGCAGCTCAAACAGTGAAGAGCTTCTCATCACTGAGGATGGTACATTGAAGTTCGCCTGTGCGTGCCCGGTGTCCATTGAGACGATTGCATTACACATCGCATAGGCGGACACCATTTTTTCCAAGTCCACACAACATAATTAAATTTGCAGAAAACATAGAAAGAACATATATGATTAAGGAAATCACATAAACAAGAAAACTATAAGATATTTGAAACTGTTTAATTGAAGAACCATTTTGTCGTGATATATACACAGGCCCATCCTGTTTGAGGTTATTAATCAATTAACCAATCAAAATAGGTCGCGAAGGAGGTCACCTACACGCGGTGCGACTGTGGACGATGCTGGAAGGCATCGGCCCCAATGGACCTCCAAACATACTATCATAGGACCTCTGTCTGGGGGATAGTGACTGTAAGACAACTCTTAGAAATCTGCACACAGAAGCCGTTAGGAAATTTCTTAGAAACTGTGAACCAAACACAGTCCTAGGATTCAAACCACCCATGGTCCATAAGTCTACTAGGTTACTTGATAGGGAACAACAGGTTACCCTATCGCAACTTAGAAGTGGTTACTCGAGCACGTTAAATAGTTACCTTCATAGGATAGGTGCCACTGATTCTCCTCTCTGTCCTTTATGCAGAGAGGTAGATCATACTAGTGTACACTTGTTTAACTGCCGTTGTAACCCCACTAGACTTAAACCGCTAGACCTATGGTATAGACCTGTCGATGTTGCAGATTTCCTAGCCCAATGAATGTTGTTTTCATTGCCAGTCTAAATAGTTATTTGCTGTTGTCTGTGTAGGTTGGATTGTTGAGTAATATGGATGGAAGGATGGAATCAGTTATTAAAAAAAAAGCCAGAGCCCGAAACCAAAAAAAAGGCGAAAAGAAAAGAGGCAAAAAAAAGTGAATGAGAGAGAGAAAGAGAGAAGTGAGTGAGTGTGACTGTGTGCTTGAGCTTTTACCGAGAGCTCGTGGACCCCCTTTCAACGTCAAAGGAACCACATGGGCAACAATCATCATCATCACCAATCAATATCTTTTGGGCAAGCAAGGATCTATTGTAGAATCCTGTTGGCAAAACTAATAAAAATGTATTACTATGTTGCATGTCTCACGTTCCGAGTACGGTACATATATCGATTGCAGATGGTAGAAATATGGTTTAATACTGGTACTGTTGTTGTTGTTGTTGCCGGCAAGCATCCCGCATCGAAGACTTGGTTATGAACGCTCTCTTTAATGAGAGAAGTTCTCGTGTTCTTCGGACAAGATGCGTCCAGAGAAGGGATTTGATGTCCTTGGCAGTCCTGAGACTGTCATGCTGCACCTTGTGAAGGCGGACATCGTTGTAGCAACCTGTTCATGCTATAGGCCTTGTGAGTGGGTGGTCAAGCCGGCCTAGCATAGTTTTTGGTGGGAGTAGAGACGTCTCGCCTGTCGTTGACCGTAGATAGGCAAGAGGCTATTTGACTGGCGCCTCGACTCGCCATTGAAAAGTATAGCGGAGTATCGGCTGATGTTTTGTCCGGTGGCATGCCCAGGCCGGTCCGGAATCGCCCTCCTTTGACGAGCTATACTACCCAGTTTTGGTCCGCGGCGGGATTTCTCCCGCTACCTCCCAGCACGAATTCTTCGTAGGGAGGCGTCCCTCTATCCGCCACCTGAGGTCGCGCTCGATTCTGCACTGGATGATCCGGCTCCACCCGTGACAGGCTCTTAAGGCTGTAGAGTCACGAATGGCCACTGTTGCCAGTGTGTTTCGAGAATACTGGTACTATGGGCCTTCCCTAGCCCCAATATTTCAAAGTCGGTGGGAAGGCGTAATCTCACTCAGCTCTGCTACCGTGATTGCCGGAATCACTACGTTCTGAGTGAGGCTAAAATTGGCCCCTTTGGACGAGTCCACTTCCGGCAGTGGTTCTATCCTTCAGATGGCTAGGCGGAGAGGGGGTTTGTCGGTAGCTCTCCTTATGTTCGTGTTGAGATCGTTCAGAAGGTCGCTTGTCGGATTCGATTCTCTGAGTGTGTCGAGTTGATGCATCCATTCTCGTATCTCTGTCGTTAGGGCGACTTCTCTCTTCTTGATTCGGCCACGTGGGATTTTTTTTGCTGCAGCTGATACAAGTATTCTTCGGAAGAGAGGTTCTGCTTGAACGGCTGGTAGATTGGGAAGAGGATTTTTGGACAGGCTTTCTTCGACGTGTTGCTGGAACGCTTCCCAATCCGCTTTCCGGTAATTTGTGAAGGTTGCGTCTCTGTGAGTGTGGTTGAAATTGCTGCCTTCTAGTTCGATGATTATCGGAAGATGATCGGAGCTGCCTTCAGTGATGGTTTTCCATGACGCTTTTTGGAGGAGATTCTGGGAGCAGATGTAAATGTCTGGCGAGGAAGGGCGACCGTTTCAGGGAACTCGTGTGGGCATGTTGCGGTTGAGAGTGGCGTGTTCCGAGTCGTCAATAGCACTGGAGATGACCTTTCCTCTGTTGTCTGTCGAGTGAGAGTGCCAGCTGGAGTCGTGGGCGTTAAGGTCGCCTAGTATGATGGAATTCTCGCGGTTGCGTAGAAGGGGGATAGATCTGGGTGGTAGCCTGTGTTTCAGCGGAGGAATGTAGACATTAGTGACGTCCAGAGAGAGGCCGTTCTTGTCCGAGATGCGAACAGTCAGTGATTCCAGGTGAGGATCTGTGGGCGACGGGACGACGGAGTAGTTCAAAGAATGGGGGATGCCTGTGAGTAGGCCGCCACCTGTGTCGGTTCCGCGGTCTTTTCTAGCAATGGAGTATCCGGGGAATGAAGGAGTTTTCGCGCGATCCGTCAGCTTCGTTTCTTGTATCAAGAATATGTCGATCTTCAGGCGGGTTAGGAGGTCGAGGATTTCTGTTGTCTTGTCATTTATCCCGTTACAATTGTATTGTAGCAGTCTCAGGTTCTTGTTGTCTTTGCGTCTGTGTCGAGTGATTGAAGTGAGAGCTGCGTCTGCAGACGGCGAGGGTGTGTCTTGGCGGGTCTGACATGGCGGGAATCGGTAGGTTGCAGGGACGTAGTCCTTGAGCGATGGGATACCGCTCGCTTTGATGTGTGTCCACTCGGAGCAGAGAGAGCACTGGATGCAGTTCGTCTCTCAATGGTTCTGTCATCTCCTCAGACACGTCAACGAATGCAGCGGCACGTCAAAGAGTAAATGCAGCTTGGATGAAATGGAGAAAATCTACAGGTGTCCTCTGTGATAGGAATATCACAGCTGGCATACGCGAAAATATGTATAAAACAGCGATCCGTCCCGTGCTCCTCTATTCGACGGAGACCTGGCCTACAACGCGTGTATCCGAGAACATTTTCCACACGAATGAGATGAAAATGTTACGCTGGACAATAGGACTGACTCGCGTAGATTGTGTGCGTAACACGATTGTGAGAGGGAGACTCGGCGCGGCTCCAATACAAGACTAGATGCGAGAAGGCAGAGTTAGATGGAATGGACACGTGATGCGAAAAGACGCGACCAACATCGCAAGACACGCTCTTGACATGGAAGCACTAGGCAAACGCCCGCAAGGCAAACCGAAGACAAGATACATGGATATGCTCAACCAAGACCTGCGCCTTACAAGACTCCACTCGGAAGAGGCAACGGACAGATGTTTCTGGAGAGCTAGAAGCCGTACAGCGGACCCTACTCCGACCTCGGCCGGCGCGGGACAACGCTAAGTAGACGAAGAAGAACTGGTACTATGGGCGACCAAGTGTGACCTTCACTAGTAACTGTAAGAGATCAAGACATTTTCACGGTGCTTGCACAAACCTGGAAAACTTCACTGCTACTAAATGCACGACACAGGTAATCCTTTCTGTGAACTATGCTAACTGTGAGGCTAAACAAGCAATTCTTTCGCCACAACATTAAGTAATAAAGAGAAACGGACGATTCCTCTGCATGTTCTGCATCAACTTCCTCAGCTTCTCTCCCTCTTCCCTCTCCCTTCCTTTCTTCCTTTCAACTGCA
This sequence comes from Allodiplogaster pararmata, assembly GCA_964056735.1. Lineage (NCBI taxonomy): Eukaryota > Metazoa > Nematoda > Chromadorea > Rhabditida > Diplogasteridae > Allodiplogaster > Allodiplogaster pararmata. The sequence goes on along the minus strand of OZ057408.1, from coordinate 9,250,733 downwards.
CTCGTCAAAAAGTCCACCGCCGTCCAACCATCCAGATTGGATTCTGTCACACTCGCGCCGTATCGAATAAGTAATCTGGGAAAAGGGTCGAATGTGACCGAGAAAAGGGATGTCGAGTGAATTGAAAAAAGGGATTGGGAAAGCTAAAAAGAACGTAGATGAATAAAGTAAAAGAGAAAGGAAGTAGAAAAGAAGGTAGATCATTTTCGGGGCGGACATGTATGCTGCAATATAGCTGTTCGGGTAACTATAAAACCCCTGGTCTGAAAGGCCGTTCAGAGTGACGTAATTAATGAATATATGCATATTCGGCAACTTCTGAATTGAGCTTCAAAACAAAAGTAATTAATTTCTTGTCAAATACTGTACATTGGAATACAATATTCATCAAAATTATGATTGAAAGAAAAACCCATTAAACTTTATGAACGCTTTTTATAAGACTTTTTTGGAAGACGTAAAGGGTGCGGTAAAAGTCCAAGTGGATAGTATTTTTCCGATAAAACTCAACGGATTGAGCATATCAAACAAAATTTACACCAGATTTTGTTGAAAAAGTTTTTAATAGAACTGCACTTTTAAATTCCAAAGAGTCTCCTGTTCTGCTTGATACAGACGCGGAGTCGCTAGTGGAAGTCACCCACCATGGCGAACAGGTAAGAGACGTCAAGATCATCCGACGCCTTTCTATGGGCACGCTTCAGACTCTCCAATTTCTTGTGGAAATAAGCACAGGCCTTGCTCTCAAGGACCGACAACACAGAGAAGTCTACGGGAATTCAATCAGGCGAGTACGGAGGCCATTCCGCGGAAGATGGAGAGGAAACTGGTCTTTCACCAGTCTTGCAACACTTTAGCCTTGCGGGCGGGCACAGAGTCCTGTGGAAGGTCCAGCCAGTTGCGTCCCGCAAAGTGAGCCTGGCTCCAGAAAAGTACTTTCTTAATAAGAATGTCGTTCAGGTAGTTATGGGCATTCACTTTGACTCCCTGCTCGACGAAAACGAACACTGTCGTGCCAAACGCGGTCGCATCAGCCCAGACCATGACAGAAGCGGATGGCCCTTTTTCGAGACGTGGCGGCCACTTTATTAGGCTCCTTGACCGATTTGGACCAAATCCTACAATTCTGGTGGTCAACGGACTGCTCAATATCTAACAACTTCTCATCGGTGAACAGGGGTTGAATAGTCATGACAGACCTCCTGTCGACGGGTCTCTGTTTTTCCAAATCATTAGGGGGACACTTATGTAATACAAAAAATTTGGTCACGGGCCTCTGTTGTTTTATACCTTATGTTAAATATGCAATGTACCATTTTCTTGCACACTAGAAAACCCCTGTCGATGAAGAGAATATTCAAAGTGTTCCCCGGCTCCAAACGCTGTTCATATCTAAAGACGGTTCGCCTTCATAAAGTTTGTCAATGCGTGAATCTTCTGCAGTTTGATGAGACAGTTTCATGCGAAATTTGAAGAGCTTCCGAACAATGGAGCATCCGAGATATTCAGCTTCTTTGAAACTTCTCTGATAATCCACTTTGGGTTATAACGAATGATGTTTAGGATGCATCTCTTGTTAATCGAAGTGGTCGCGGTCACTGGTCTACTTCTCCCGGGACGGTCATCTGTCGTACCAGTCCCACGAAAGCTACGCATTGTGTTTTCAATGGTCCTGTCGAAGAATTCAGTGATTCTGGCGATGTGCTTTTGAGCGTGCCCGGTCTTGCTCAAGCGCAGAAGTAGCCTCGGCCCATATCAGAGATCATTACCGGAGAACGAAAAGAGTTATCATTCTGAATTTTTCAAGAGATCTCTCTTATACTCTTGGAACTGTCTCATTTGAAAGAAGAAATTTTGATCTTACCCACTATGCAGCAAAATAATTGCTGCGTAGTTGATGCTAAAATCGAAAAAAAGACAGAGAAAAGTTATTCTACGGTTTGGAATTGAACCACCGTCATTTTCTCTACTACCGGAAACAAATGGAGAAAGATGATATTAGTGAAACTCACTCACCTAGCGATTTCCGTGAATCCAAACTCACAGGACTCCATCAAGGGAGTCATCCCACCTCCCATTTCTCCTTCCCTACCTTAAAACGCTTTTGTTGCACTAACTAGAGCGTTTGAAGAAAAAAAACTATCTTTAGTTTTAGGATAAAAAAGACAGAACAAGAGCCCAAAAAAATTTTTTTCTGAACTTGCTGACGATAAGAACATTGGTTTTTTGGTTTGAATTTTCTATCTTGTCGGCTTCGCAAAGCATAACGGCTTCGCACAGAGAGACTTCGAGCTGCGCTATCTAATTGAATTTTTAGCACAAGCAAGTTTATGGAAAAATTTGAACATCTTCGAAATTTCAATGTAAGGATTCTTTCCCGAGTGTGAAATGGCAGGCACCCTCAGCACTGAGGAACCTGACCAAAAGCGAAACAAGAGTGACGGAAAAAAGAAGAAAAATAAATTACTTGTACTAAAAAAAGCATCTATACTCTATCAGAGATTGAAATATACAACCTATGCAAAACGGAGTAATTTTTCCATCTCCAACTCACCTTTACCGTATCCATCGGATGAGCTGACGATCGCCTCCTTAGACTTGACATCTACTTTGGCCTTGTTCTGCAGGAGAATCCGGACGTTCTCCAAGTGCCCATGGGAAACAGCCTCCGACAGCGGACTCCACCCACCGTAATCCTTCGCATTCACATCATAGCCCTGCGGAAAACTTTCACCCTTTCAATCAGTTGATTTCTATATACAGTAAATACTTCAAAAACTAAAATTTAAATATTGATTATGTTAGAAGCGAACCGCTGCGATGAGCTTCTTCAGCTGTTCTTGGTTATCGACCTTGGCTGCCTCATGTAATCGCGTCTCCCCGTAGCTGTTCACCTGCAATATTGAAAAGTATTTTGTCCCCAAAAAACATGCTTTTATTGCATAGGCAGCAGTCCTTAACTATCAATAACTTCATCGTCGACACTCACCACGGGCAAAGGCTTAGCGTGACGAGCAGGCGAACGGAAAGATAGTGGGATAAATTTTTTTTAGTAAAATTGGCAAGATATTGATATATACAGGGTGCGGCAAAAGTTCACGTGGACAGTATTCTTCCCAATAAAAACTTAACGTATTGAGCAATTCAAACAAAATTTTCATAAAAGTTTATTCAAATAGTTAGGGATATAACTGCACTCTCAAATTTCAAAAAGCGCTCCCTTCTTATTGATACAGGCGTGGAGTCGGTTGTGGAACGCAATCACCCCCACCGTCATAGGATAGGTGTAACTGATTCTCCTCTCTTTCCCTCATTTGTAGAGGAATATCACACTAGTTCACACGTGTTCACTGCCGTTGTAACCCCACTAGACTTAAGCCGCTAGATCTGTGGTATAGACCTGTTGATGTTGTAGAATTCATTGCCAATTGAATGGAAGTAAGAATAAATTTTATCTACATCAGACGATGCAAAAGCAAAGAATGGAGAAAAACCAAAGCCCGAACCTAAAAAAGGGGAAAAGAAAAGAGGCAAAAAATGGGAAATTTTTTTGTAGTTTTTTTAAAAAGAGAGAGAGAGAAATAGAAAGAAGAAAGAGAAGTGAGTGTGTTCGTGAGTGTGTGACTGTGTTCGCGAGCTTTTTACCGCGAGCTCGCGAACTCCCATCAACGTCAAAGGAACCCGTGGGGGCAAGAAACAACAACAACAACAAGGCACTCACCACGGTGAATAGGTAAGCGACATCAAGATCATCCCACGCCTTTTGGAGGACGTGCTTCAGACTGTCCAAACTCTTGTGAGTAGAAGCGCAAGCCTTGCTCTGAAGGTTGACCACACAGAGAAGTCCAAGGGATTAAAATCAGGTGAGAACAGAGGCCATTCGTCGGAGGTGATCATTGAGGGGAAATTGGCCTTGCACCCGTCTTGTACGACTTTAGCCTAGTGGGTGGGCGCAGAGAAACACCCATTTGCGTCTCACGAAGTGAGCTCCAGGAAAGTAATTTCTTCACGACAATATCGTTCAGGTAGTTATGGGCATTCACTTTGACTCCCTGCTCGACGAAAACGAGTGGTCTTGCCAGACGCGGTCACCCCGGCCCAGACCTTGACAGAAGCGGGATGGTTCTTTCTCGAGACGTAGCGGCCACTCTTATTCTTCTCGTCCTCGTTAACCGATATTTCACCAAATTATATCGTTCTGGCGATTGAAGATCAGCTCAATACATATTGAACAACTTCTCAACAGTGATGAGAATATTCAAAGTGTCAACTGGCTCGAACCGCCTAATCAGTTCACATCTCGAACCGCATAATCACCTTCATCTGGTCCTCCAATGCGTGAGTCTTCTGCATCTAGATAGGGCGGAGTCAAATGCGGAATTGACGATCCTCCGAACAGAAATAGCCGAGATATTCAGCTCCTTCGCGAGTTTTCTGAGACTCCGCTCAGGGTTATAACGAATCTTGTCTCTGATGCTTCTCAAGTTGACGGAAGTGGTCGCGGTAGCTCGTCTGCCGCTCTTGGAACGGTCATTCGTCGTACTAGTCTCACGAAAACGACATATGGTGTCCTCAATGCTCCTGCGGGAAAATCCGCTGATTCTGGCTCAAGCGCAGAATACAGCCTCGGTCAATGTCAGAGACCATTACCTAAGAACGAAGGGATTTCATTCTGATTTTTACAGGTTGTGTTCTTGAAGTTATGACTAAGATACAAGCAAAAAATCACACGACCACCACACAAAAAAAATACAAAATGACAAAATCGTCCACGTGATCTTTTGATGCAGCCTGTACAAAGAAGCAAGAATAGAGTCAGCGAGCGAAGAAAAAGATGTACTAGCACAAAGCCGGACAAAACTTCCAATTTTCTGGTTACTTATGCTTTTTGATACCACAAAGAAGAGTGTCGAATCGGTCTCGCACACACTCCTCGGACAGCACTACTACCAACTCCCTCGCACTACTACCAACTCCCTCGCACTACTACCAACACCCTCGCACTACTACCAACTCCCTCGCACTACTACCAACTCCCTCGCACTACTGCCAACTCCCTCGCACTACTACCAACTCCCTCGCACTACTACCAACTCCCTCGCACTACTACCAACTCCCTCGCACTACTACCAACACCCTCGCACTACTACCAACTCCCTCGCACTACTACCAACTCCCTCGCACTACTACCAACTCCCTCGCACTTCTACCAACTCCCTCGCACTACTACCAACTCCCTCGCACTACTACCAACTCCCTCGCACTACTACCAACTCCGACGCAGCGGGGCAACAACAACAACACACTCCTCGGAAGAATTCTACGAAAGGGAGTTTATGGATTGAAGTAAAACTTATATACAGGGTGTACAGAAAGTCCAGGTGTGTAGTATTTTTCCGATAAAAACTTAACGGATTGAGCAAATCAAACAAAATTTTCATCAAAGTTTATTCAAATAGTTTGGGATATAACTGCTTTTTCAACATTCAAACAGCCCTCCTTTCTCCTTGACACAGGCGCAGAGTCGCTTGTGGAAGGCACCCACTGTGGTGGACAGGTAAGCGACGTCAAGATCATCCCACGCCTTCTGTAGGGCGCGCTTCAAACCTTCCAAATTCTTGTGTTGGGAAGCACAGGCCTTGCTCTCAAGGACCGACCACACAGAGAAGTCCAGAGGATTCAAATCAGGTGAGTACGGAGGCCATTCGGCGGATGTGATCATGGAGGGGAAATTGCTCTTGCACCAGTCTTGCACCACTTTAGCCTTGTGGGCGGGCGCAGAGTCCTGCTGGAACGTCCATTTGCGTCCCGCGAAGTGAGCCTGGCTCCAGGGAAGTACTTCCTTCATGAGAATATCGTTCAGGTAGTTATTGGCATTCACTTTGACTCCCTGCTCGACGAAAACGAGTGGAGTCTTGCCAGTCGCGCAAATCCCGGCCCAGACCATGACAGAAGCAGGATATCCCTTTCTCGAGACGTAACGGCCACTCTTATTGGCACCTTTGACCGATTTCGACCAAATCCTATCGTTCTGGTGGTTGAAGGACTGCTCAATATTGAACAACTTCTCATCGGTGAAGAGAATATCCAAACAGTCCACCGGCTTGAACCGCTTTGACAGTTCACGACATCTCCGAAGACGGGTCGCCTTCATCTGGTCCGTCAATGCGTGAGTCTTCTGCAGCTTGATGGGGCGAAGTCCCATGCGAGATTTGACGATCGTCTGAACAGAACTCGCCGAGATATTCATCTCCTTCGCGAGTTTCCTGAGACACCGCTTGGGGTTATATCGAATCTTGTCTCGGATGCTTCTCACGTTGAAGGAAGTGGTCGCGGTCACTGGTCTGCCACTCCTGGGACGGTCAGTCGTTGTACCAGTCTCACGGAAGCGACGTATTGTGTTTTGAATGGTCCTGCGCGAGAATCCGGTGATTCTGGCGCTGTGCTTCTGAGTGTGCCCGGACTCGCTAAAGCGCAGAATACACCCTCGGTCAATGTCAGAGACCATATCTAAGAACGAAAAGAGACATCACTCTGATTTTTCCAGGGTGTGATGTTAACGTTATGCCTGAGATACACGCTAAAAATCACAGTACCGCTACACCAAACAAAAAAGATACAAAGTGACAAAGTCAGACACCTGGACTTTCTGTACACCCTGTAATTCTACCTTCAATAAAAAGCTGCTTACTGTTGAGCAATACGAAAACCAATACAAACCTTTTTGTCCCTTTCTGTTAGAATGACTTTCTCTTTGTGTTGTTCAGAGGCTTCTTCTGAAAACCAACAGAAAATTCATGAGAAATATCAACAGACCCAAACAAAACTTTAAAATGAGACATATTCACAAACTTTATGAGAACACTCCACTTGAAAAGAAAAGGATTTGAATCGGATCATATTGAACATGGACTGCATGGAGGCCGATCTGGCCTATATATAGTTTTACAGTTTCCCTTGGTGAGATTTACAACTTGGAGCTCGAGAAGTCCTTCCAAAGAACTCCACCTCTGCAAAGGGCGAGAATGTCCTCCTCTGCCAGCTTGTCCCATTTGTCTCTGACGAATCCTACACAGCCCTCCTCTCTCCCATCGCGAGTCTCCGGATGACTTCCCAGCCAGTCATCCAGCTTTCTACAACCAAACATTCTTCCCATTTTCACTCTTCAAATATATTTTTTTCGTGGATAAAGTGATTTGAAATTTGAAAAGTTTCTAGCATATTATGACCTTTTAAGAGGTGCGGGTCGAACAGACATTGCACACAGGTCAGCTCACACCATCATTGTGCCCCATCCGGACTGGACTGATACGCCCGAATTACACCTAGTTTTTTTCCCCATGTGGTCGATATGTTGCGGAATCTACTTTGAAACGTTATCTTTTGAAAAAAAAGTACACGAGGCCTAAAATGTCTAAACCTGCCTTACTCACTTCTGATAGCGATACTCGAGTACAGTATCATTGGCTCTTTTGAAAAACTCCACTGTCGCTTCATACACGCCACTCTGCAACAATATAAGATTCCTCGAAGCGTCAAGCCAAATTTATATTTACAAAAACTAAAAGAACAAAATGTTTACGTTTCAATACCACTTATTTTGATTTAAAATTAAACTTCAGACGTTTAAAGTGAATTTCAACTACTTCGAAAAGGCGCAAAATGAAGATAGAATGAGAAAGAGAGGGAGATAAAGATGGAGAGAGAGAAAGAGTGAGAGAGAGAAAGAGAAAGGAACCATGTCACAGGAGCCGGCCCGCTTCTCCAGTCTGCTTATCTCACTGAGTACTTCCTCTTTCGGCAGAAGATCTCCGTCACACTGAGCCGTAAGAATTCGGTTCTCCGTATCCAATGCCTAGAAGAGAAGTTCCTTCACCTTCCCAGCTATAAGACTATTCTTAGTTGAATATGATCATCAAACCTTCAACTTCTAAGTTACACAGTTTAAAGGTAGAGACGCCTGGTTAAGATGACAAATGATTGAACTATCGCACAGAAAAAAGCTTGTCCACCGGACGGGATCGAACCCTTACACAGTAATGGTAACACGCGCTCAGTTTGAGTCGAGATGGCTGGGTTCGATCCCGCCCGAGGGACTAGCTTTTTTCTGTGCGATAGTTCAATCATTTGACCATCAAACGTTTTCTATGTCCACTTAGTCTATTCGGGCTGCTTTAAGCTTAGTATGTTTACTGTATCTTTCTTCTTTTTTACCTCGGATTTAGTCTTATTTCCCGTGAATTCGATGTGAGTTCTGCGAGTTTAGTAGGCTACTGTGAGTGCAGAGATATTTATTTCTGAGTCCACCTTCACCACTTCCTCATTCCATCAATTTATACTCCCCTATTTTTCGTAATGGCGAGTCCTGGCGCCAGTAAAATAGCCTCTTGTCCTTCTCCGGTTAATGAATGGGTCTCGCAGAGGATCGCCGACTGCGGTGCGAGTGTAGACGGAGAAAGTTTCTCCGGACTCAAAAGGATTTTCACCAACCTATCCGAAAGGACTCTCCTCGACAGGACCTTTGGGCAAACAACAACAATATCAAATTAAACAGACATGATATTTAACATGTGTTGCAGGGACTACTGTTTTTTACAAACCGCAAAAGAAACATGTAGATCGACCAAATTGAATCAAATTTGTGGGATAAAAAATGAAGAAATTCTTACAATCAAATAATACATTTCAATAGCTTTTTTGAAGAACGTATAGACTTGCGCATTGATAATACTTGCATCGGAGGTTGGTGGAACGTTCTGTTGTAGAGACCTAACTTTCAAACTGTTGTTGATACAGGCTGCTCATGTTACTTCTCCACTTGAATGCTTTTAGAAGATGTAATCCTTCCTCATTGGCAACTCATAAATCTTCCAAGCTGGACTTATTCCGGGACTACTGTAGCCCTGATCTCTTTAAGACTCACCCCTGTCTTGTTGACCTCCTTCTCAAGCTTCAACTGTTCTCTGAAATACTTCACGGCTTCCCTGAACTCCTTCAAATCCATCGAAGTCTCCCCCAAAGACATCAACGCACTCATTCGATGCGAAGCATCGCTCGACCACCTTCAACACAAGACTTCTACGAAGAACAAGAGCACAAGTACTAAAAGAAGATACAAGTGGAGCATGTGCAGCAAAAAAAGAACATTGATGAGGAGCGGCATACTGAGCAGAAAGTAGGCGATTGCTTTCGATGAGAGAGAGAGAGAGAGAGAGAGAGAGAGAGAGAGAGAGAGAGAGAAGATAGAAAGAAAATGAGAGTGAAAAACAGCTACTACTCAGCAACAACTCTTTCTGAAATTGCTTGGACTCGCGCTTAGGATAGAGGAAACGCAGCAAGGATGAAACATGCACCCTCTTGCTGCGTCTTAATACATAAACTAATAAAGAGTTCTTAGAGAGAAAGAGATAACTGTCTCACGATAGGAGCTGTTGGTAGTAGCCCATCGACTCTCTGTACATCTTCTCGCTACTCATTGCATCAGCTATCTTCTCTGCATACCTGAAGCCTTATCATAATCAATGAAACTGCTTGGGAAATCAGATAACAGCCTCAATTTAGCCCTTTTCTCGTCCTTCATATCGTAGGTTTAGGGTTTTTGGATACTCTTGACCTAGGCTTGACTAAAAAAAATTTATTACGAGAAAAAAACTTCTTCGATCTGAGGCCTAAAATTTTCAGAAGCGAGCCTGCACTGTTGGCCTTCATTATCAAACCCTCTCGCTCTCTTCTTTCGCTTACTTCTTATCATACCTTCAAAAGCTTTCATGAGTGGTTTTTAAACAAATTAATTTGAAAAGTAGAGATGACCCATGCTCCCGATTGAATAAAAAGATCCTTTTGTGATCACATCTTTTACAATATTGTCGCGAACCGAAAAATGATTTACACTCTTTTCTTCTCCAGAGGTGTTCGCGCGTCGTTTAAGGCTTCCAAGCGTCGTTCCATTCGATATACTGGAAAATCAACACCTGCGATTCCCAAAAGAGGGAAACAAAATCGCTTCTTCGGGTGAATAGCTTTAAAAATTTAATGAGTGAACGATAAAAGGCGAAGAAGATTGTAAGGATACATAGGGAAGAAGTTAGTGAGAGGAGAGACACTCGGAAAGCAAGCCGATTATTAAACAAGAACGATCAAAAAATCACTAGTTTATAAGAGTGATGGAGCGTTAAAAGAATAAAAGTACATTTCATGTGTTATATGAAGTGGTAGTTTTTATCGTTCATTCATTTCACCACGAATTGCCGTTAAATGAAAATGGATTTTGAACGAAGCGCCCACTTTTCAGGAGAAAAAATCAAAGAAAAACCACCGTGAGCCATCGGAATTTTACGGCTAATCGTGGTGAGACAAATAAACGTACGAAGTTACCACTTTCTTCTACTCACACTAGAAAAGTACTTTTTTATTTCAACGCTTCATTAGATTGCTAACCAAACATGAGGCACTCTCTGACTCTGGCGATGTCCTCCGCGTCGAGATTCTTCTCCTGATTTAGCCACAGCTCATAGAAAACATTCTTTGCTTCTGCCCACTTTGCCTCGTGCAATTTTAGCTGTAAAATGACTCAACTCTTTTTCATAGCTTCTTGAAGCCCTTCTAGTGGTCTCACACAAAAGAGAATATCAATAGGGGGTCAAAGCCCTTCTAGTGGTCTCACACAAAAGAGAATATCAATAGGGGGTCAAAGCCCTTCTAGTGGTCTCACACAAAAGAGAATATCAATAGGGGGTCAAAGCCCTTCTAGTGGTCTCGGGCAAGCGCTTTTTATGTATTTCGTCCGTCTCATGGTAGAATATCATCATTCTATCTGGCTATAAGAAAGTTTAATAGAATGAATCTGAAGAACTCCTTCGGCTACCGCACGTCCAGATTTCTGAATAAACTAGGAGATATAACATTCAGCCACCTCAATAAAAATCTTCTCAAGAAGTTCCTTCTATCTTGCCCTAATCTACTGAGGATCCTTGATGTTTATGTGGAGAATTTATAATTTATAAGTTTTGAAATCTTTTTCTATGTTGATAAAAACAAAAAAAATTGTGTCGTTCTTTTGTTGTTATTCCTCGAATCACCTCATTTCGATTTATAATCATATTCTTTCTTCTTTTTTTATCATTATTTAATAATTTTTTCTTCTATATTTTCCCTGTCTCAGTTTTAACTTCACGTCATATCCGCCAACCTGATGTCACATATACAATTATGTATTGAATAAACAAAAAATAAAAAGTCTCACACAAAAGAGAATATCAATAGGGGGTCAAAGCCCTTCTAGTGGTCTCACACAAAAGAGAATATCAATAGGGGGTCAAAGAGCCTTATAAGAACTATTTGAACGGCGTTTTTTACCCAGCAAAACAAAGATTGTGGGAGTGAAAATCCCTTCCCATGAGCTCTCCGGCTTGTTTATGTAATACTTTCGGAGAGGTTTTTCACGCTTTTAATGGTAAGGACCTCGGCTAGCCATAGCAAGGCTTCGGCTTTCTTCTTGGGAGTCTTGGTCTTGACTGCCAGATGGATGAGTTCTTGGATAACCGTGGCCGCGTCACTCCATTCGAATGCCAGACGAGTTCGTAGACATTGATACTCCAGGTCATGGTCTTTCACTGATCTCAATAGGTAACGAGACTCCAAATCAGAAACAAGATTTTTAATCGGAAAAAGAGACTTAAAATCAAGCAAGTGACTCAGAGAAAACTATACTCAAAATCCGAAACGAAACTTTTGGGTGAGTGATCTAACGAGATGCGGGAAGTCGGGTTTTAGAAGTTCGAAACTTTTTTCTAAAAAATTAAGAAATTGGAAGGCTGAATCGAAAATAGACGATCTGTGCGGCAAAAAAAACTTTTTTGATCTCATGTAATCTGATTGATTGATAAATGTTCTAGTCGTAGACTTCTAAATAACATCATTATGTAGTTGAATTGAATCAGAAAAACATTTGTAGTTAAATTCATAATCAGCGGTGAGTCAAAAGTATTCAGGAATTTTCTGTAATCATAGCTCACCAGGATGTGTGGAAAATTTCTTTTTTGGGCGGGTGACCGACCGACCCTGTCGATCGGAAAGCGAAGGGGGGGAATTAACCAAAAATTTGGTCTCTTTTCCGTGTTTTTGTTTCGCGTAGCACGGGTCGGAGTTCAATAATCTACATTTTATTCACTTAAGAACGTTTAGCTTTTTGAAAAGGTCCTTTTATGTTATAATTTTTTCCACTATGAAAAATTTTTTCCGGGCGGAAGACCGGGAGAAATTTAACAAGTTTGGTGAGCTATGTCTGTGCCGCCTAAAGTCTTTCTGGATGAGTTGTTTAATAAGAAACAAACTGAGTGAAACAATAAAATGAATGTATAAGAACAATAAAATGAATGTATAAGAAAGCACTCTGCGTAGATGTAAGCGGATTGAAGACTCTTCTCCGCTTTCTCTCTCTCATTCAAATTGGCAGCGAGTTCCGCTATCAAACGTTGTAGATTTGCCTGGAAAACAGCACAAATGTGCACCAAATAGAGTTGTTTTCTTCTCATTCAAGTCATACATTAATCAGAATTCATACATTGATCAGAATTCATACATTAATCAGAATTCATACATTAATCATAATTTCTGAAAACCCAGTAAAACGATTTCATTTTTCGGAGCGTGGAACATATTTGAACCTTAATTTCAAAACTGTTCGATTCATAACTATTTTCCCCCAAGTTTGTGAACCTAGTTCTAAGTATCTTGACCATTCATTCAATTATGTTTATTCTCCAAACATTCATACACTTTTCTTTGTAACTAGGAAAACCTGATCGAGAGATTGGGTACAACACTGCTATTAAAAGAAAAATAACAAGAACTTTTAGTGCATTTGGGTAGTCCTCGCTCAAATCTTACTCTGCCCTCTGCTGCTACACACGTTTGCAGTATTCATGAACATATTTATCGGTTCTACTGAGCCAATTATGTTTCTCATTTCAGAGCAGCGCTCACTAAGACGCTTGTCACCAAGAAGATAGTAATTTGACTCAAAACTTAATTTTGTTTACTCAAACATTGCATATAGACCTTCCTCTTAGCCGATCCGCCTCCTCTCTCGACATCGCTTCGACTTGAATCGATCTCATTCCTATGCTTTTGTAAGTATACCAAGCTCTTCTCCGCTGATGAAATCGCCTGAAAATTTGAATATGAAGCAATTTTCCCCTTTCCACGAGGCTTCAGGTTTACGATGCCTCTGAGTAAATCAATCTAAAGCGACCTTTAAATTTTCATTTCAGCGTTCAGCTGCTGTTCACTCGATGGAAGCTTATAATTAGTCTCAGAGTTGATACTATTTTTTTAATTATAAAATCAATCATATATACACAAAAAACTATTTCATTCGTCTCGTAGACCCAGTTTTCAACACACTGGGAAAACCACTATCGGCCACATCATGTTTATAGGTACTTTTGAGAATTGAAGAAACGACAGAATTTATCACTGTTTACTTCGGTGAGCCAACGACGCGCTTCCTTTTTCTCTATCCACAATTGCAGCCGAACCCACGCTGCCACATGCCAGAACAGCTGAATCTGCGAGTGGTTGCCCCATGCAAGGGCAGCTTTTTCGAATGCTTCCAGATGATGCATCGCTGATTCTTCTCCTCCTCAAGCAAGAATCGATTGAGACCACGTCCTTCAGTAGCGCCTTCTCCAGGGCTCGGTTTACCAAATTTAGCAACTAGTGTTTTTCAATTTCTAGAAGAGAATCTCTCAAAGGACAAGTGCGAGTAACCTAGAAAAGTTGTTTCATACCTAAACAAAATTGAAGAAGAAAAAAAAACGTTTTTCGGATCAGAAAACGGGTAGTTATTTTCTAGCAAAAACTTTTTTCAGAAAAAAGTTACTTTGTTTTAATTTTTTCTTTGATCATATAAAAACTTGAGCTGATAATGAACCTTCTCTCTGTGCAAATATCTCTGCGCACGCTCGATGGTTGAATGAAGCAGTTTCGTAGTTTTTCATTTGTTCCGCTAATCGAATTCCTGAAAAAAATATCATCTGTTTTGAATTCTGGAAAAAAAGTTTACAAAAGGGATGGGCTAACGAGTAAACAAATTCATTTTTTTGTGGCTCAGAAGAGTTTAAAGGAAAACTTACACCGAAAAAGATTAATCTTTTTTCAAGACAAATTATTAAACTACTATTTTTGAAAATCATGAATTAATGAAATTCTCCTTTTTCTAAAGTGTTGAACTTGCGAACCTCTGGTCAAGAAAAAAGTGTGTACTTTAAAGTAGCTTCAGATATATTTTGACATCAAAGGAACAATCTAAAAACTTACCGCCCACAAAGTAATTTCCAACCTTCGTAATATTCGTTGATAGCTTCCTCAAATCTACCACTTTCTTTAAGAAGATCAGCGAGTTCATTGAGAAGTTCACATCTCCGACCAGCATCTTTCTCTCTGCTGATTCTTTTTCTCAGCTCTGAAATGAATTCTTTCATTGATAAAAACGAGAGAAAGATTTCTGTTCAAAAAAAAAACGAGAGAAAGGCGAATGAGATTTAATTGTAATATAAAAAAGTACCTGAGATCTTGTTTGCTTGTCTTCCCATTGAAGTATTATGTGCTCACTGAAAGAAAACAATTAAACTTGCAGACACCTTTACACCAACAACCACACGCAAGAAAGTAGATTTTATTTTTCAGACTTTCTTTTCTCAGAATTTTTTTTCAATTCACATGTTTGTTTATGAATTCTCTTGCTTCAGATTCGACGGAAATCCGCAACAAAAAATTATATATACAAAATATAATATAATAATAAATCTCAAAATGAGACATAGGAAACTATAAACTACAACAGTCAAAGCCAAAAACTTTCCCACCCTTTTCGCATTACGCATTCCGCTATTTCACAAAATTCAAAATACACTAAATTGGCTTTTTTAAATGTCGAATACTCAAGTTGAAAGCTTTTCTGAAATGTTCTGAGCAAGAATATTTAAAGTTGACTTGCTTAAAAGCTGGCACTGTTTGCGTTTATGGACTCCACCCCAACCAGAGGTTCAAGGGGTCAGATGAGAGTGGCATTTTTTTGATACGGTCTCGTTAGCCTAAGCTGTACAACCTCGTTAGCGTAAAATTTTTCTAAGCCTAAGCGTTTTTTAATGTAAATTTATTTTTATTGTAAAAATAATTTTTTGTTAATGTAAATAAGTCAGACGTATGACCCATTGAACCTCTGGTAGGGGGGCGGGCGTTCCATGAACGCAAACAGTGCCTAAAAGCTTTCCAAACTATTCTTAACGGTTCCATGACACCTTGCAGAGCGACACCTTGCAGAGCGACACCTTGCACCGCGCACTTTGCAGAGCGACACCTTGCAGAGTGACACCTTGCAGAGCGACACCTTGCAGAGCGACACCTTGCAGAGCGACACCTTGCAGAGCGACACCTTACACCGGACACCTTGCAGAGCGACACCTTGCAGAGCGACACCTTGCAGAGCGTTATTTTGCAGAGCGTTGTTTTGTATATTGTCTCTAGTGCACTTTCCGTTTAGTAGTTTGAGTTCGCAGGTTATTTCAATTATGTGTGCAGAAGAGTTTCGGTGATTTGGGAATTCGAAAGGAGTTTGCATTGAAGGTAGGCAATTTCATCATTTATGCAATTTCATTTAATGTATGCAATTAATGTATTCTTGTACTCATCATGTATGCAATTTCATCATTTAATGTAAATCATTTAATGTTTTTCTGATGTAAAAATAATTTTCTTCTTTGTATTGATGTTGATAACACCTTCAATCTTCTTTCCATTGACTTATTATGTTTTCGGTACTTCTTTACTTCGTTGCATGCTCCTCTCCCCTGCATTTTGCGAAATATTACTATACGGCCTCGTAAGCATACATGGTACCTAAGCCTAAGCTTTAAAAAATCAGTGAAAAGTGACCTGACCCTCATGTAATTTGCGCCCCCCCCCCAAGTAGCAAAGCGCCGAAAAGCAATTCATTCTGGAAAAGTATTTTAGAAAAACGGTTCTTTTCAACTTGGGAGGGCGCGCTTTACCTGAAGGGGTTTTTGAAATAACTTTTTTCAAAGAGTTTTTTTTACATTAAAAAACGCTTTGAATTAGGAAAAAAATTTCGCTAACGAGGCCGTACGGCTTAGGCGAACGAAACCGCATAAGAAATTGTATAAATTTTTGTATTTTTTAACATGTTTTGAACGCTTCGATAATTTCATCATTTATGCAATTTCATTTAATGTATGCAATTAATGTATTCTTGTATTCATCATGTATGCAATTTCATCATTTAATGTTTTTCTGATGTAAAAATAATTTTCTACTTTCTATTGCTGTTGATAACACCTTCAATCTTGTTTCCATTGACTTTTTATGTTTTCGGTACTTCTTTACTTCGTTGCATGCTCCTCTCCCCTGCATTTTGCGAAAATCATCTACATTCTCTCCTCCTTCCGTTCTATTCTACTTTTCCCATTTTACTTCTCTTTTCACTCTTTCTGCCTTTCCCCACTCCTTTTTCAACTCAAACATGCCTTATAGCGCTTTCATTTAACGCCTGCCAAAATGTTTGAGTGCGAGTGAGCTATGTTACAAATGAGTGCAGATATTCATGTTCTTTTATCTCACTGTTGAGATGCAATTTCTTCCTACGTGCAAAAAAATACGTGTTCCCACGGACGAAGCACCTCATCGATTGCTGTGCGGTTTCTCCAGTGAAGGAAGAGAAGGCGGAGGCCGAGGAGGCGGGCGAAGAAGGGAAGGTGACGGAGGCGGATTCAGAGGAGGCAGAGGCGGTTTCTCTGCTAAGAGGAAGATGTACGATGATGATAATGAAGAGGAAGAGAACGATGAAAGTGGCCAAGGTGAGTTTAGTTCATTTGAGGAAGCGCATGTTTTCAGTGAAATGTCTGCTTAATGTAATCATCTGCTTAATGAAATCATGTAAGAAATGGTTGTGTTTCAGATAAGAGCTTCAAGAAGAGAAAGTTCAACCAGGATACTCCAACTTTGAAGAAGAAGAAGATGGTAGAAGAGGAAGAAGAAGATGGTAGAAGAGGAAGAAGAAGATGATGAGGAAGAACAAGAAGACTCCGAGTCCCCTGCTCCAGTAAAGGTTGCTCTTGGTGAAAGATTTAGTGAATAGAAGCCAGTGTGTTTCTTAGCACCCACACAAATTTTTTTCGAGCGCATAGATTTTTGAAATTTCAGAGTTCAACATTAAATTTTTTCAATGATTTGGTCTTTCCCCACGAAAATCCGAGAAATTTTTTCACCAAGCGCATAGATTTCTATGTTTTTTCATGGTTTTTGAGAAGCGCATAGATTTTTTCTACCCGCAGTGCGGGTCAGAGAAACATCCTGATAGAAGCTTGTTCCAACGCAATTACAATCTCCATTAGAATTTCTCTAATAGTGAAAATGTTATCATTCTTTCTCATTCTGCAAAATTTTCTGCAATTTATCAACAAAAAAACAACAAGCAGCGCATGAATTTTTGAGAAAAGGAAATTTAGTCAATTTTCCATTTTGTCGTAACTGTGAGACACCCTGGCTTCAGCCCCTTCTCTGCAATGCTTCCGGTGTGCTAGTGAACCCGCCGAACGTGCAGGCGATGAGCAGCCGAGAGTCGCAAAGGCAGCAACAGATGACACTGCAGGTGGACGCCGCCACGCCGCCGCTTCGGCGCGACGCAACGGCATACGCGGAGAACCGCCATGCGGCCGAGATGCAGGCGGCCGCTTATAATGCACTCCAGCCACCGCATGCTACGATGTCCGTGGTGAGCAAAGGTTTTATAATACGCCCGAGAAGGTTACACAGGCTGGTTACAAAGTCGAAAAGATGCCATAGCAAAAACTTATGGGGTTTATAAAAATAGTTTTTTTGAGATTAATTAGCTTTACTCATCAGAAGAAAGATAGTTTTTGCAGTTGAAGAAGCATAAGTAGGGTTTTTTTGTGTACAAGAAAAGGGTAAAGACGGCCGCTGAAGGTGAAAATTTTTTTTCAGATCTTGGTCCCCTGTTATGACTTTTAAAAAAACAGAGGCCCGCCGACAGAAAGTCTGACATGGATATTTAACCCCTGAGCAAGTAGCGAAAGGCAAAGAATACACTCGGCCTCGCACTTTTTCCTGTTCTTCGTTGCGCGTTCTTTTTGCATGAATAACTAGAGCTGACCGAAAAAGTCGTTAAAAAAACTCTTTCATTTTATCACTATGAAGACCTTATGGCGGATCGTGAAGGCGATTATCGAAGTAGGAGGTTGTATATGCCGTAATGAGGTAGCAAAAACGGTCATAGGCCCGTCCGAAATAGAAAAAAAACACATATAACCTGTTCAAAAAATTGACGTGGTTATTCATTTTTCGCGTCTCTATATTGTCCAATTTTCCGCTCTTTTTTGTTTCTGATTCTTCTGGATTTTTTTTTCGTGACACTTGGTTTTGAGCTTTACCCATCGGCTAGTGAGGGAGTGAACAAGAGCGCAGCGACAGTTTCGGGTACAGAAAGCAGCCACTCGGGTTGGCCCTGCCCAGAATTCCAGATCACCGATCCATCAACAACAACATTTACCCGTTCCCGTCACACCCGGAAGGTAAGAAGAAAACCTCCATATAAGGGAATAGTTATTCATGCCAACCAAAAAAGAATGAAATTCAGGAATTATCTAGGTTTTTTCTGACTAGCTTTTTTGGATATTAAATAGCTCACCGGCATTGTCGGTTAGTGAAACCCTGAACTTCTTATGGACGCAAACGTGAAAAAGGAGAATGTGACAAAAGTATGAGTGATCAGGGAGACTACAAGTTTTGAAAAGAAAGGTTGAATGAGCGCACATAAATAAAAGATGTCGGTAATGGTTGGGAACCGGGGAATCTTTGTCAATTGCTGAAGAGGAATTAGTGTATTTTATCTGAAGAGGAATTGATGCATTTTACAGAATACCGTACATTGGGTCTCCGGTGAGATCCCCGAATGTGTCTGTCTCATCGGCGGATCTCCAAGCGCTGGTAGGGGAGGCGCAACACGAGTACGGCTACCAGGGGGGCTCCTCCATACGAAGCGTTGCTACGCTGGGTTCGGGCGAAGTTCCGCTCACCCCCAGAAGCCGAGGTCGACCAAGAGGAACGGTGAGCGTTTCTTGGTCATACATGCGTGACCTTCCGTTTTTTTTCCAACTCTAAAAAAGTAATACGGATTCGGGGCTTTGAAAGATTCGAACGCAATTGCGAATGTGAGTGAGCAATCGGGGCTAGAAATCACGAAACGACTGGGGACACAGTGAATGGGCGAGAAACATGAGCTACGGGAGGGGTGTGGGATTGATGCCGTCATCCTAACAAAGTGTGCATTTTGTTGTGGATGGTTATTTGTTTCTCTGCGCGCTCTGCATGATTGAGGTATGTGGACGACGCTGATCCCTTCTCATGATTCTAATATTGAAATGATCATTCCAAATCAAGTTTTCCGTGAAGTTTGAAAAAAGGTAAGTAGTGCTCTGCATGATGTGGATGGTGTTTAGCGATCGCATTCCTCGTTGTCATCTTCTGCATCCTCGTTGACATCTCTACAGAATCCGCCAATCAACGACGAGGCGCAGGAGACTCACGAAGTTAGAAATCAGGGCTTTTTGAAATTATCATTCCAAATTAAGTTTTCGTAAAGTTTGTAAAAAGGTAAGTAGTGCTTTGCATGATGTGGGTGGTGTTTAGCGATCGCATTCCCCGTTGTCATGTTCTGCATCCTCCCTGACATCTCTACAGAATCCGCCAAGCGACAACGAGGCGCAGGAGACTCACGAAGTTAGTAATCAGGGCTTTTTTGTTTTCAATGACTAGCAAATCCCCTGAGTAAACAGAGAAACTTTTTTTCGAGTGCACAGATTTGCATGTTTTTTCCACTAGAAAAAAGCACCTCGGTAGCAATTCATGCTTTACTGCTTTTTACGTTTTAGCCAGGCTGTGAGGCAAGGCCATGTCGCGTATACAAATTAACGAGTAAACAGGATCTAAGTAAACAAAATCGTATTGTACCAGTTTGTTCCCGACAGTTCTTATCAAGATGGATTTTTTAAAAAAGAAAATGAATTTACCCACCCTCGAACTCCGAGAATAATTCGCATTATTATTAATGAAATGCTCAGGAGATGCACCACTCGATCGGTGACCGCGTGGAAGAGTTTCAAACCATAAGAGGGAGACCATTGTTGACAACCAATGGGTTCCGGTTCACCATCCAACGGCGCTTGTTAGACGAATCGTTCAGCGTTCTCTGTGCAGACCGGTATCGGAAAAGCTGCAGGGCTATAAAAGACTATAAAACCTTAAATACAAGAGACTATAAAACCTTCTTTGACCTAAAAGATACAATAAGACCCTCTAGTTGAATTTAAGAGTAAAGGTTATTTATAGACCCCGTAACACCCTAGCCTTCATACTTTTATGATTGATGTCATATTCGGAATCTGTTCGAGAATTCTTATCTAAATAATATGCTTGTATACGACTTCCCTTGATAATCCCTTATTTGAGCTCTCTCTAAGGCCTTGATAATGTTAATCAATTTAATTCTTCAGGGACTTTTCTTCTACATACGGTTTTAATCATTGTTTTTTTATTTCTCAAATAAATTCGTAAAACTGCTTTTTTCGCTAAAATTGAGAAAATATGATTAACACAAGAATGACTTCCTCGTTTATTGTTATAGTGCTTAAAGCTAGTTGTCGCCACAGTTATACTGGAGCATTATACATACATACATACATACATGCTGTTGTTCTCAACTTTGTAAGTTTTCATTGTTTCAGTTGGGGTTTTAAAAAAGTTCCTGCACAATATGATGCGATTTACATACAAGAGAAGATGCGAGAAGGCCGAATCCGATAGTATAGCCGTTCTGGGGAAATATCTAACAATCGCGGCGAGACCTATCAAAGCACGAACAAAGCAAACGCCCACAAGGCACTCAAAACAAGTTTCCTGGACATGCTCAGACAAGTTCTCAGCCTTATGCTTCTGCATCCTAAAAAAACGCTCAAGACCTGTTCTTCTAAAGGAGATCTACGCCGATTTTAACTTACGCGTAAAAACGCAAAGAAGATTTAAGAATTAATAGTTTCTCTTCGACTTATGAAAAGAAACGCGTTTTCCCGAAACACGAAAAAACTGAATTGGTTCAATTTATAATATGAGAAAAATAGCAGACAGCTTGACTAACGTGCTCTTTGTTTAATGATGTTTCCTTTTTCAAATGGGACTTAGTTTGCTTCAAAATAGAAATTGATTTACATAGGAGGGAGGGGGGGGGGGGGAGATTATACAAGCTGAGTTACTCCAATCAATGTTCGACCTAATGGGTGCAACAGTTGGACCGAAAGAAACCTTTGAATCGATGGCTCATTTTTAAAAACAGTCTTATAAACATCCTCTCAAATTTTGGTGATATTTTGTAGGATTTGAGAAGTACGGTAGCAGCCAATAAGCAGCGCACTTCCACACAGCCGCGTGTATAACGGCCTGCTCTCTCGTCCTAAACCTCCTCGACCACGCCTTGTGGGAATCCTACATGAGAGCAAAAGTCTGTGCTAAAGTACATCACAGTTTTGATGCCTTGAAATCGTCTCTGAAGAGAGCATGGGACAATCTATCGCAAGAGTACTTTTCTGCCGTGAAAGTCATACGTCTGAAGAGCGTAAATTCTCTAAGGAGCCTGTTTTGAAAGAAATTCAAAGTGGATGTACTTGATAAGGTGGGCATAACTTGTTACATTAGGAAGAAAAGCTTCCTTGTCGTCTGAGTAACCGGCTAATAACAAACCTACAGTAAGTTGAATTACCGTAATTGCTATTCTCTCTTCTATAAAAACTGATGGTGGTATTTCGAAACTTTTTGATCTTGCATTGCATCTTTTATGATATGTAGTTATTCTCAACTTGATCGAGTTAGACTTCATTTTCTTCGAAAAAATGCTTCTTACAATCGAAATACTCTCCAGATTTCATCAAATTTTTTTTTGGTAAAACTCATAGGATTGTGAATCAAAATGAAGAAAAAACCATTTTCACTCCAGTAAAGTAAACTAAAAATTTGATTTGAACCTTCACATCAGCACGTAAAGATCTATAATATTAGAAAGCATCAATGAAAACGCAGAACTAAGACTTGTTCAGACCCATACTATACCGGCTGAGCCAGTTCAATACCTCGGAGAGTTTATACATACACCTCTCACCCTATTTGAGTCTCCGGCCTCCTTTACGCACACGAGTTGAGCCTATTAAAACACTCAGCCTACTCTACCTTTTCTCTTTCTCTCTCTCTCTCTCTCTCTCCATTTCTCTCTCTGTATATATTTCTCTATTTTTTCCACGACGGCCTCTCTCATTTCTTGATCGCCTTCCTATACTCTTCCTTGAATATGCTGCTCAACCGCCTTGGCATTCTCGTGATTTGACGTTGTTTCGCCGTGTGCTCTACGTTCTTGTATGTGCGAATAAGAAAGCGGGCGAAACTGCGGACTGGATAGGAATCCGCCATCTGAAAGTCAGCGGTGCTCTCATTGGTACAAAAGTAAGAGAGGAAGAGACAACTTTAGAGAAAAAAGAAACAGAAAGTGAGAGTTAGAGGCTTGGCGAGAAAGAGAGATAGAAACATAAATCTCCAGCATTGTCGAAAATCATTTTTTCAGACTTATGCGGTATCCAACTAAATACGCGTTGAATATCATCTCAACACTCCGGTTTGCAAAACTGACATACACAGTTCACCTCAACTGTTGAAATTGATCCACTTTTTGAGCAAAAAAAATACAATATTTGAAAGCGAGCAATTCTTCACAGGCCTGACTAATTAAATTGCCCTATCTATCTCCCATCCCAGGTTTTATCCTCTAGTTCACTTCTCAATAAAATAGGACCCTCTTGCTACAAATTCCGTTCTTTTCTACTGTATTGGAGATAATATAAGTATGGATAAACATATAAATAGTGAGAGAGCTGACCTCTTGAACTACCCTTGGATTGTTAAGAAATGAGCGAATGAAGCAAAACGGCATTCTGTAATCCAGTCAAGCCCTTGCCCGCCTCAATTCTAACTGGCGAGCCCTTTCTAGACAGCGGGCGAAATCATGCCTGAAAAACAACATTTAGTAAGAGGCGCACGAATCACATCAGCCTGCCATTCCAAGATTCAGGCTTCAAAGATAACTATTGAGAGAAAGAGTGAGAAAAACGTAGAGGAAGACTGGCTAAGCAAAAATCATGACCTACATCAACTACGACTAGATGCAGACTTAAAAGTTGAATAGATTTAATCGCGCCCAAATAGATCGCTTTTGAGAGCGTCGGGTTCAACGTTGTTATAGCGCCAGAGCTATAATTTTGGCCTGCTTTTCCGACTCGCCTGTTTATTCAGAAATAGCGCCTTCCCATTTACTCATACACATGTTCCATAACATATTATCATGCGGCGAATTATCATTTCAAAATTATGTACTTTTTTATGCAAGAAAATTTTCCAACATATAAAAATCATTTATCATACGAAAGGAACGTTATTTTGAATTCAATGACTTCAACAAGAACTCATTTTATCGAATAAATTTGGAGCGACAAACAACTTGATATGAATTTGAGATTCTACTACAATGATATGTCTCCCGGAAGTTGTGGTTCTTCACGGTGTTTTTGCCTCTTTCTCTGAGCCGTCCGTTTCAGGGAAGTAGCCGTCGGCAAGGTAGCTTCTATGGCCGGTTAAAGATACGCAGCCGTCATGTTTCGTTCCATTACGCGGCCAGCGGTTCTTCAGCGCGTTGAACGGCGTGGAAAGTAACCTGATATGTGGAAAGTAACCTGACCCCCTCCCAGAGTAAAGTACGCCCTCCCCCAAAGAAACAAATTGCCAAAAATTCGATAAAACAGTAAAGTGCATGGAAAATGCCCAACGTATTAACGTGTGTACGAAGTTTTGGGGTGCAAAGTGTCATTTTAAAA
The DNA here is from genome assembly GCA_964056735.1 of Allodiplogaster pararmata. NCBI lineage: Eukaryota > Metazoa > Nematoda > Chromadorea > Rhabditida > Diplogasteridae > Allodiplogaster > Allodiplogaster pararmata. The sequence continues at coordinate 9,226,731 of OZ057408.1, read as the reverse complement.
GAAAAAGATAATTTTTAAAAAGAAGCAGCATAATCGAAAAACAAGAAGAAAAAATGTTGGGTACGAAGTTTCGGGGTGCAAAGTGTCGTATTAACGTGTGTACGAAGTTTTGGGGTGCAAAGTGTCGTATTAACGTGTGTACGAAGTTTTGGGGTGCAAAGTGTCGTATTAACGTGGGTACGAAGTTTCGGGGTGCAAAGTGTCGTATTAACGTGTGTACGAAGTTTTGGGGTGCAAAGAGTCGTATTAACGTGTGTACGAAGTTTTGGGGTGCAAAGTGTCGTATTAACGTGTGTACGAAGTTTTGGGGTGTAAAGTGTCGTATTAACGTGGGTACGAAGTTTCGGGGTCCAAAGTGTCGTATTAACGTGGGTACGAAGTTTCGGGGTGCAAAGTGTCGTATTAACGTGTGTACGAAGTTTTGGGGTGCAAAGTGTCGTATTAACGTGTGTACGAAGTTTTGGGGTGCAAAGTGTCGTATTAACGTGTGTACGAAGTTTTGGGGTGCAAAGTGTCGTATTAACGTGTGTACGAAGTTTTGGGGTGCAAAGAGTCGTATTAACGTGTGTACGAAGTTTTGGGGTGCAAAGTGTCGTATTAACGTGTGTACGAAGTTTTGGGGTGCAAAGTGTCGTATTAACGTGGGTACGAAGTTTCGGGGTGCAAAGTGTCGTATTAACGTGTGTACGAAGTTTTGGGGTGCAAAGTGTCGTATTAACGTGTGTACGAAGTTTTGGGGTGCAAAGTGTCGTATTAACGTGTGTACGAAGTTTTGGGTGCAAAGTGTCGTATTTACGTGGGTACGAAGTTTCGGGGTGCAAAGTGTCGTATTAACGTGTGTACGAAGTTTTGGGGTGCAAAGTGTCGTATTAACGTGTGTACGAAGTTTTGGGGTGCAAAGTGTCGTATTAACGTGGGTACGAAGTTTCGGGGTGCAAAGTGTCGTATTAACGTGTGTACGAAGTTTCGGGGTGCAAAGTGTCGTATTAACGTGTGTACGAAGTTTCGGGGTGCAAAGTGTCGTATTAACGTGGGTACGAAGTTTCGGGGTGCAAAGTGTCGTATTAACGTGTGTACGAAGTTTCGGGGTGCAAAGTGTCGTATTAACGTGGGTACGAAGTTTCGGGGTGCAAAGTGTCGTATTAACGTGTGTACGAAGTTTTGGGGTGCAAAGGGGTTTTGGGGTGTTTTGTAAAGTTTTGGGGTTTTGGGGTGTTTTGTAAAGTTTTGGGGTTTTGGGGTGTCTTGTAAACCAGAACTTAAAAAAAAAATTCAACACGGACTCACATTTTGACATCAGTAAAATCTTCAACAACGAAAAAGCTATCGGAAAAAAAAAACAAAAAGCAAAAAGTTATCGGAAAAATCACAAATCATCGAGAGAGAAAACCCCGAAAGAAAAAAAAACAGAGAGAAAAACCAATTAAATGCATACATAATTGAAATAACCTGCGAACTCAAAATACTAAACGGAAAGTGCACTAAAGACAATATACAAAATAAAGCTCTGCAAAGTAACGCTCTGCAAGGTGTCGCTCTGCAAGGTGTCGCTCTGCAAAGTGTCCGGTGTAAGGTGTCGCTCTGCAAGGTGTCGCTCTGCAAGGTGTCGCTCTGCAAGGTGTCCGGTGCAAGGTGTCGCTCTGTAAGGTGTCGCTCTGCAAGGTGTCGCTCTGCAAGGTGTCGCTCTGCAAGGTGTCCGGTGCAAGGTGTCGCTCTGCAAGGTGTCGCTCTGCAAGGTGTCGTGTTACCATTCTTAACAAGGAGAATTTAGTTCGACTTGTTAAAGGCGTCGATATCTGAACAAAAAAGGGCATTATATTTCGACCTAGAGTTAGATTTAGGGCTGTTAAAAAGAAACTCCAGGAATTAATTTATTTGAGAAAATAGAAATGGAGCATTCATGGAGGCGCCTCAAAAATTCTTATCTTGTACGTCATTAAAATGTTTTGTAACCAAAAAATTCCTATAAAATGAACTTAGTTGAAGATCAAATAAGGCATCATAATGCTTTAATCGTAGCCTTATCTGAGACTTGGGCAAGTGCTTCAACAGTTCACGAATCTATGATATCAGTGGGCCAAACTTATACAGTATTCCGTAGTGACAGAGTCAGTACTTTTCCTGGTGGCGATGTCGCATTACTCATTCATAATTCAATCAATGCCTCACTCATCTCTTCTGAGTCATTCACTGAATATTGTCAAACTATAGGTGTCAGATTACACATCAACTCTCAATCGGATATCGTATTGCACTTAGTTTATCGTAATCCGAGTACTAGTTTTTTTGCTTTCGAAAATGCTTTGTCTCACATAGAAAGTAGCTTGACATCTCTCGCCGAGTACGAACATATCATAATGGGAGATTTTAATGCCCCGGATATAGACTGGATCTCTGATAACATTTCTGAAAATCTACCTTCTAATCATCATTCGCGTTCACTACATCATTTCGCTATGCAATACTCTCTAGTAAAACGTGTGACTACTCCCACACGTCTAAACAGTATTTTAGATATTGTGTTCACTTCTGAACATAGTACTATTTTTGGTTGCTCAATAAGCCTTCCGCCTCCGTCCTGCGACCACAATACCGTAGTTTTCCGGATATCTACACAATGTGGTAGTTTCAAAGAGTATTGACACGTGTTATACTTTAAGACGGGTAACTACGAGTTGGCCAATAGTCTCATTAACTCAGTAGACTGTTCTGGTATTTTTGCCATCTATAATGACCCTAATGTTATTCACAATTCTTTATTCTTTATTACAGTTTTAATGGTTCAGACATACAACGGATGGTGAGAGATTACAACATGGTAATCAATACTTTAAAATGAACATTAGCCAATAAATGATCAGGATTCTAATTTAAATACTGGAATAGAAACTTCTTAGCTGACAATGCATTCATATTGAAAAAAATGAGAAGGAAGAGAATTCCAATCATTCACAACTCTATTTGTGAAGAATTTCTTGTATCGGTTCGTGCGGCACAAAGGCAACAAAAGCTTCCAATAGCCGTCCTCTAGTCCTAGTACAGTGAGACATTGGTAAGAAATCTGGGCAAGTGATATCTAATCTTTTAATCACTATTCTATGCAAAGTGAACACATCTTTAATAAGTCTGCGTCTTTGAAGACTTTCACAGCCAAGCCAATTCAGTCTTCCTTCGTAAGATAAACTATGTAATTCCTGCTCTATTAAAAATACGCTTAGTAAATCTTCTTTGGACAGACTCTACTTTCTTACTTAGCGTTAAGTCAATAGTATTCCAGACTTCACTGGAGTACTCCAGGATAGGTCTAACGTAAGTACAAAATAGCTTCATGAGAATTGCAACATTTTTTGTACGAAAAGATCTCAGAATGAGATTAAAAAAAAATAGAAAAAGCATCATTACAGATATGATTCACATGTTCCTTAAAATAGAGATCGTTGGAGATAGTTACTCCTAAATCACGAAATGATGAAGTGAACGAAATCAGTGAGGAATTGAGATTAAAGTTGACATCTTGGCAATGATATATTTTCAGAGAAAATCCAAGATATGTATTCCAAAAAAGATAACTACTAACTATTAAGATGAAAAAAAGATAACTATTAAGATGAATCGCAAACTAAGAAGAGCTCTTGATTCTCACCGCCTGAACTTGGAGAAATCACTACTTCATAGCAAAAACTTCAAAAAGCTTTATCGTTTCACAAGCGCGAACATTAAAGATGAATCGAAAATTGGGCCAAATGTCTTGTTAGACGGTTCTACTCTGACAAAGATTTAGACAAGGCTAAAGCTTTTGGTAATCATTTCAGATATCTTCATCGAAGTTCTATTAGACGTTCAAGCAGCAGCCCTACAGTGATGGCGGTTACATAAAATACAATAGATTCCATACAGGTTCTCGCTCATGAAGTATACAATCAGCTTATCCATCTCTCATCCAAACAAAATACTTCACCAGATGACATATGTACATTACATATTTCTGAAAAAATAACGCACAAACTATCGATTTACCTCTGGCAATATTGTTTAACCGCTTTCTACTGATTGGAACATGTCCCACCATCTGGCTTACTGCTATCGGAATGCCACTTTACAAACGTAAAGGTGTCAGAACTGAATGCAGTAGCAATAGACCGATAAGCTTGACTACCTCATCTTCTAAAGTCTTAGAGTGCATGATCTGTTCGAGACTTTTGGAGTACTTCGAACGAAATTGATCGACTTGAGCCAATTCGGATTCCGGCCACGTCACTCATGTGAACTAGCCCTCCTACAGTCTCAAGTCGAATGGAATCTCAGGCTAGACAATAAAGATTTTAAAGGACACTTTTGCACTTTAGGGACATCCCCCTACCAGAGGTTCAATGGGTCAGATGAGAGTGGCATTTTTTGATACGGTCTCGTTAGCCTAAACCGTACGGCCTCGTTAGCGTAAACATTTTCTAAGCCTAAGCGTTTTTTAATTAAAAAATATTTTTTAATGTAAAAAATATTTTTTTGTAAATGTAAATAAGTCAGACGTATGATGACCCATTGAAACTCTGGTAGGGGGTGTCCCTAACCGGGAAAAATTTATTTCTCAACTCAAACGAAGATGTGCACGTCTATACAAGAGGAGGGAATTTATTGGAATTTCTCCATTTTCGAGAATGAATCGCAAACTTCGGAAAGCGCTCGACAGTCACCGTAGAAACATGGAGAAAACTCTGTTGAAGAGTGAAAATCTGTCAAAACTATATCGTTTCACTAACTTTAACATCAAAGATGATCCAATAATAGGCCCAATCGTTAATTCCGAAGGTGAAAACTGATGACTCTGAGAAGGCAATTATTTTTGCTTAGCACTTCGAATCTCTTTACGATATTAGCACTTATATGAATTTTTCTACTAACATCTATGTCTCTACTACCGCATGCAATATCGACTTCATACACATGCCCGCTCACACAGTTTACTCATATCTCAAGCGTCTCTCATCCAAGAATAACATATCTCCGGACCACATTCCTAACATCTTTCTCAAGCAAACCGCACTTTCTCTAGCACTGCCATTAGCTATAGTTTACGATAAATGTCTTCTTCACGGTAGCTGTCCGCAAATATGGCGAACTGCGATTGTCAAGCCTGTCTTCAAAAGAAAAGGAAAACGTCCCAAAATTATAGGCCTATAAGTCTCACTCCCTCTACGTCAAAAGTTATGGAGCGTATGATTTGCCATGAGATTTTGAAATATCTCCAAGAACACAAGCTAATCAGTCCTCATCAATTTGGTTTCAGGCCACGACACTCATGCAAACTTGCTTTGCTCAGGTCGCTTACTAACTTGCATCACCAAATGGATGAGAAAAGTTTAATCAGCTGCGCTCTCATAGATTTTTCACCGGCCTTCGATTCTGTGCCACTAACACTACTACTTTGGAAAATCTCCCTATTTGGAATTTCCGGTTGTCTTTTGAATTTTTTTGGGAAGTTTTCTTGAAAATCGAGAACAAAGTGTACAAGTAGGGGAAAAGCAATCCTACTCCTACGCGACTCCATCTGGAGTTCCGCAAGGGAGCTGCCTTGGGCCCTTACTATTTCTTCTGTACATTAACGATTTACCGGGAGTTCTACCTGCGACGTGACAAATGCGACGTGACAATGTATGCCGATGACGTGAAATTTACCACCACTAACGATGTGAAAAGTTTGCAAGGCGAGCTGAATGCTGTAGCTGATTGGGCAACGAGATGGGGATTAACAATTTCTACTTCAAAGACAACTGTTATGCGAATGGGTAAACATCACCCAGAAGTGAAGTTTTATCTTGACGGAGATGCCCTTTGTGAGTCTGATCACATTCGAGATTTAGGTATTGAGTATTCTAATAGTCTAGACTACTCTCGACATATCGAAAAATGTGTCGTAAAGCAAGCATGAGATGCGGGTACATTCTGAGAACCTTCAAGTCGAAAGATGTGAGACTTTACAAGCAAGTATTCATTACCTACGTTAGGCCCATAATGGAATACTGCTCCGTCATTTGGTCTCCTCACTTAAAAAAACACATAGAAATGATTGAACAAGTTCAACGTCATTTCACAAAACAAGTTTGCGGGAGAGCCGGTCTGCAGCTGACCTACGAAGAAAGGCTGCAGCTCTTGGAACTTCCCAAGCTGCAAGCCCGACGGAAGACTGTAGATTTAATCATGACGTACAAAATATTAAATCGACTTACGTCAATCGACCCTTGCTCCATGTTTTTGTTTAACAACCACGTTTATAATACTAGATCTAACTCGGATGCACTAATCAAACCACTAATTCGATCAGCTTGGCATTCTAACATCTTACCATCTAGAGTAGTTAATTGTTGGAACAGTTTGCCTAATGAGAACAGAAGCCGTATCCACGAATGTCGCGGGAAGCTAAAAAAGCTTCCCGAGCATTCCTGCGGGCAAAAACGGAAGGCTCGGGCGAAAGTCCGTATCCACCAATTGCTCTTACTTTTCAAGTCATTTGAATTTATTTATTTTTGTTAAGTTTTCTTGAAAAATCGTTTAAAATTTCTCACATTTTTCTATGAAAAAGTTAAATGCCTGTGATAAGACTACAATGTGAATTTTACCTATTTTATATCTGAAATGCAACTCGCACTGTGCAATAAATCATTGTTTAGGACATCTCTTGGAGAACAGAGATACTTTAGCTAGAGAAATTGGTGGAACCCGTGAGCTATTCTGTGGTGGTGTTAAATTTTCTTGAGCTTTTGACATTCTTGACTACGTACTACCTAGTCATTAAGTTATACTCTATCCCTGACATTGAACCATAGAAAGAATAAATCTAGAATCTCGACATTTTAATAGGTTTGGCCGGATGAATAGGACTGTTTATTTAAATCGAAAACCTACACGAAAAATAAAACTCTAGCGGCAATCAACTTCGCCATAGGACTTCGTTTTGAACCGTTTAACGTTAGCAAAAGCTAACCGATTAGTACTATGTTTTTTGGACTTTGTGTGTTTTGTTAATAAGTTGATGAAAAACATGAAAATTCAGAGGAAACATCGATAGGTGTGCGGCTCTGGAGAAAAGTTTGCCTATTTGTGATTCATATATGATCTTGAACATGCTTCCTGCTTCTGATAAAATAATTAATTCTATGAGGTTTTAGTTAAGAAAAGTTTAAAAATTTTAGATCTTATCACAAAAAAATGCTTGCGCTAGAATCAATTCGAACGCTCTAATTTCGATGTCATGGGACATGAAGCGCCATTAGATCGAACGGCTCCATCTTCTTCTCCGGACAGTAAGAATGAGAACGTTGAATTTAGACTGGAGTGTCGATTATGGTTTGGATATCAAGGCCTCAAGGTGTCCAAATCCTACTAGAGACCGGAATCTTCCATTCTTGGCGATATAAATGGAGCGAAAAGTGAGTCGACCGCTCTCAGTTACGACGAATGGAAGAAAATGGCTATTAAAAAACATAAAATGTTTTGTTCCTAATTCTAACCGAAAAATCTCAATAAACAAGTTAGTTGTTGGGTCGGCTGGTCGGTCGGTCTCTTGTAAGAAAAATTTGCCAGTAGATCATTTGCCCATGCGCTGAGCCCTGACCAGTAGATCATTTGCCCATGCGCTGAGCCCTGAATCCACGCTGTGATCCAAGTTCTTCGCGTGTTTCCTCTTTCTCTGTGTGTTAGTAGCAGCAGTTCTTCACAAGCTTCTTAAGCTTGCACTGATTGAGTAGATCCTGGACAGATATCCATCCATGAAAAAAAAAATTGGGAGCGTTTCTTGTATCGTATATCCCACTCTCTACCCTCTGTGTTCATTACGAACATGTGTGAGAACCTGAGAAGCCATGTGTTCAGGGAGCTCTGGCTATGTGTTAAGCAATTCAAGAACTAATTATAGCTCACACTTTATTTTTAACAGTCAAAGGAAGCGAGTCGGACCATTGGAGTAACAATTGAGAAAGAGAACAGAAAACAGAGGGAAGGGACGTATTTAACGGTTGGACTTGGCGACTCTCTCCAGCTCATCTTTCTTCTTAATGGCGTACGAGTTGGATGATCCCTTCAAAAATAATGTTTAAATTACTTTTTAAACTGCCTATATAAAATCCCTTACAACTATAAAATTTTGAATTATTATAAAATTTTGAATTATTCAAGATTGAATTTCCCAATTCTCTACCGAAAGCTGTAGTAATTCATCACCAAATAATTTCCAAATTATCCAAACAAGAAGATTTCACTCCAAATCGAATGATTATAATAATATAAACTATCAAAATAACTTATTTACTATTCGAAAAATCAAAACTTTCAGTTAAAGTAATCCAATCTTTATCTTGAGTGCCTAACACGGACAAAAAACAGATAGCTGTATCATCATCAACAACAAAAAAGCTGAACGGCTCGATTCTCAGTGTCTTGAGACAATAACTCTCATACTTTCATCAATTGGAGTATCGTCAATTAATTGATTCTCCAAAAAGAAGCCTTTAGAATGAACCTTGGCCGCATTGATGAGCTCATCAGCGAGGCACTCAGCGATTGTCTTGATATTGCGGAAGGCCGCTTCCCTCGCGCCCGTACACAGTAGCCAGATCGCCTTCAGCATACGGACAAGTATTATAATAACTGGTCAGGACGCAGAAGCGGATAAGAAAATATGAGGAAACATGATGAATTCATCAATGCTTGCCCTACCCCGTTATTCGTAGAAGACAACTCAACCCCGTCACAATTCCTCTCTTCCTCTATACCTTCCCATTCACCATATCATCCATCCAATGCGATGATAAAAAGACAAATTTTATAATCACATCACCTTTTTCAGAGTTCTTGCCAACTTAGGCGTCAACTGTAAAACTCTATTTAGGCCTAAGCAAACGCATTCATATGTCGACAATTCAATGAACTGGCTGCCCCGCACATACCTTCGGATATTCCGAAAAAAAAATCATGAGGTTTGCCAAAAAATTTTTCAAACCAAAAATAATTAATTTTTTATTTAAAAAAAAACAAACATGAATATCGCCTTTACGATAGAACAACAGAGGCCTAAGAAAAGTCGTAGCAGCGGGGGACCGTCATACGGTTTGACATAATCATTCAATGAACACAGCCAACACTGTTTAAAAATTTCCTATTCACATATTTAACCAGGATGTTTTGAAAATTTGGTTGGGCGGGCGTCTTGAGAGAGAGAGAGGGGGGGGGGAGTTGGAGAGGGCGTCTTGAGAGAGAGAGAGAGGGGGGGAGTTGGAGAGGGCGTCTTGAGAGAGAGAGAGAGAGAGAGAGAGAGAGAGAGAGAGAGAGAGAGAGAGAGAGAGAGAGAGAGAGAGAGAGAGAGAGAGGGGGGGGGGAGTTGGAGAGGGCGTCTTGAGAGAGAGAGAGGGGGGGGAGTTGGAGAGGGCGTCTTGAGAGAGAGGGGGGGGAGTTGGAGAGGGCGTCTTGAGAGAGAGAGAGGGGGGGGGAGTTGGAGAGGGCGTCTTGAGAGAGAGAGAGGGGGGGAGTTGGAGAGGGCGTCTTGAGAGAGAGAGAGGGGGGGGAGTTGGAGAGGGCGTCTTGAGAGAGAGAGAGAGAGGGGAGTTGGAGAGGGCGTCTTGAGAGAGAGAGAGAGAGAGGGGAGTTGGAGAGGGCGTCTTGAGAGAGAGAGAGAGAGAGAGAGAGGGGGGGAGTTGGAGAGGGCGTCTTGAGAGAGAGAGAGGGAGAGAGAGAGAGAGAGAGAGGGGGAGTTGGAGAGGGCGTCTTGAGAGAGAGAGAGAGAGGGGGAGTTGGAGAGGTAAAGTCATTTAAACTTTTAGTCTGTTTTCCGGATTCGATTGATCTTCTATTTCGCTGGAGCCAGAGTTTCACGTTCGACATTTTGTACACTTACGAACACTCCGTTTTTTTACCGACTGCTATATTTTTCACCATTAAAACTACAGGTTAGCGGCAGGGGTTAAATAGTGACCGGATCGGTCCCGTCGGCGGATACATGTACACACACTATTGACAGAAAACTCCCTCCCTTTTCTTACCCTTTTCATTCATCCCCTCTTCTTTTTCCCTCCAAACTTTGAGCGGCGGATACATGTAAACCCAAATTGGGCGGCTCCATTTAACCCCTGGTTAGCGGTTAACCGAACATAAACCTTACTCGTTCCAGTTCGTAGTTCCCTTTTTACTTAAAACCAACGTCAGTTCTGTTCATGAAGGAGGCCAACAAAATGTTTGGTATGTGTGCCTCATTAAGTGGATCTATTTTTGTCCTAGCCGAAGCCGCGTAGTTAAACATCCGAAAACTTTGACAACTGAGCAACATTTAGTTTTTGTTCAGAGTTCTATCGTTTTCTGTTATATTCTCCAAAGTGAAGAGAAATTTCTGAGGACCCGGGAGGAATCTAACGAGTTTGTCGAGCAATGACAGATGGAATGTCTTCCTACATTTCAACGAGAAATTGCGCACTCTTCATCAAGTCCCTAAATTCCTTTGGAAAAAAACTGAAGAAATAAAGCACACAAGTCCTTAAATTCCAGATTTTTGTGCTTCCTATCTATCAGTTTTGTAATTAAAGCCAAAAAATGGTTGATTCAAGGTCGTGGTTGAGCAACCTGATTAACCCGCCGCAGGGGCGAAACATCGACGGCCTGACGGCGAACGGTTCCGGCTCGCCCGATTCGGGTGGAATCCTCACGCGGTCCGCTATTGATGACTGCGTTCACGAGCACTTGCACGGGGTTCTAAAGTCATCTATAGTGACAAAGTCATCGCCAGGATATAACTAATTCAAAGTCATGGGTAACATGGTTGAAAGAGGTTTGGATTTAAAAAAAAACAGAACAGTAACAGAGCAATAAAAACAATAACAGAGGAATAAGGAACCATGAGGCTGCACATTCTGCCTCCACCTTGATATGTGACCAGATTATAGGCAAAAATGTTGAATTCGGCCATTATATTTAAAGACTTCCTAAACTTCAAAAAGAGCTTTAGCAACTACGGATTTTGACAAACGCTGGTGACCTATAAACATAATGCCTTCAGAATCACTCCCGGAACTAAATAAGATAAATAGACTGACTTCTCCGGAGAGAAGATGGATGATTTCGAAGGCGTGCTTCACGATGCGCACCGTCATCAGCTTCTTGCCGTTGTTTCTGCCGTGCATCATGAGTGAAGAGGCCAAACGCTCCACGATAGGGCATGTCGCCTTGCGGAAGCGTTTCACCTACAAAAGAAAGGTTTCATTCCAGTGCACTAGGAATTGACAAATTCAGGTAAATTATGAATTTGAGAAAATGTTTATGAGTGACAAGTTTTCGAACTTGCGCAAATACTTTAAGTATGTCCAGTAAGTGTGGGCCAGGGTGTTTCTTAGCACCAGCAGCACTTTTTGCGAGTGCACAGATTTTCAAAATTTCAGAGGCCGTAGGTATGGAGAAATTCAAAAGTATTATGAGCTTGGATTATCAGTTATTTAACTTTATTTAAATAATCCGGTATGCATTGAAGATACAATACTTTTGGATTACTGATAATCCGACACCAGTAACCCTACTCCGGAGGTAGTTTATTTTATTGAAATCCAAAAAGATAGTCGAAAGATAATTATAGTGTTTAGAGTACATTTAGTATTCGACAATTATAGTGTTTAGAGTGAATTTTGATGCATTTTAGTGTGCTTTTTGATGCTTAGGCTTGTCTTTTCGCGTCCTTTTTGACAATAATCTAAGTTTAAGTAATCTGACATCCATGCATACCGATTTACATTATCCAAAAAAATCAACCTTTTTGGTTTTTGTAATCATTGTATTATAATAATCCAGATTATTATAATCGGTTTTCAATTCAATTCAATTCTTTATTACGGTTGAACACATTGCCTATTTAAGAGTGTGAAAACGGATGACTGATACAAAGTAATTTCAGTGTTTAAAACAAATATTTGATGAGTTCACAGAAGATTTTTTTCTTTCCCGACAAACGGCCTCAGATTGTTAACATTCAATTTTTCATATGACTCAGACTTTTACTAGGGGAAATACAAGAAGAAAATTGAGAAAAAAGATTTCAAAGTTTTTCGGGGTATTTAATTTTTTGGTAAGTGTTTCAGAAGAAACTGATATTAGAATTTCTTTTTTTTCAGACAATATTAGTTAGACCTAAGTAAGCGACGTAGGTTTCAGTTTTTCTACAAAGCGGGTTCTTTTTTTATAGATACAACAGGTCGTTCCTCAGCTGCTCAGCCTCGCTAGCGTAACCTTTGCCTTAGTATAAGCAAAAAAACATTTAAAAGTACTTGAAAAACATCAATTTTCGAGTTTGTAAATGATTTATTAGGCTGACTTGTACTAAGCATTGTGAATGATGATATCAACTAAAACAGCAGAAAGTGTTGAGATAGCGTGAGGTGATAGCATATAAGCAGAGAAGAATGAGAGCTAAGAAAACTTAAAGGCATACTTAGAGCCATTTATGTCCAAATTAACAACCAAAAAGAGATTTATGCTTCGCTCTGTCGAAAATGTTCACCAATTGAACTGCAGTCTCTTCGCAAATGATTTATTAAAACGTGATTATAAAAAAAATTCTGATATAAACTTGAAAAATTCACATCCCTAAAAAAAAACCCCAAGAAGAGAAATACATGAGTACTCAACTTTCCTGGATAGAGGCATTATCAACTAATTAACTATAATATCTCAAAGACGAATGCTTTATGATTCATAAAGCATTCGTCGTAGAGATATTATTTTTAGTGTGCAAGAAAAAGGTACAGTCTCCCGCCGAAGTCTTAAAAACTTCTTTTCACATTTAGGTCCCACCTCATGATTTGGAAAAAACAGAAGCCCGCCGACAGAAGGTCTGACATAACTATTTAACCCCTGTTTATGAACTATTTCGCAATTAATTTTGCATTGAGACAGAGCATACGCACCGTTAACATAAGACTTGGCCAATAAAAAGAAAACATGGTCACAATTTTACTTAGGGGAGACACTGCTTCAATCGAGAGGGGGTCTTTTGTTTTAGTGTTTTGATACTACTGTATTTAATACTACACCATTTTCTCTGTTTATAGACAAATTCATAGGTCACCTAAAAGGGTCAAAAAAGATTTCGCAGGCGGGGCCCCGGAAAGTTAAACAAATTT